>CADEBD010000553.1:1200000-1608017 GCA_902825455.1 Arctia plantaginis
GAACACCACAGTTACTGATCTGTTTTGTTGAGCCGTTCATGTAAAATAATAAATTAAACTTAGAAATATAAGTTAGTAATAAATGCACAAGTTACTCGTGGTAACTGAAAAACCAGACCAGTTTATCCGTTTTGCTGTAGAGAGGAAACTCGTAGCTTTAAAGCAAACGATTAAAATAACATTTATTAAATAAATTTTCCACTTGAATTTTTACTCGAAATTAACTTATCTTAACTATTTGCAATATTTTGTGTGAAAGCAAACCTCGCGTTTCAAATGAATCCCAACTAATTTGTTTTGTAACTGTTTAGTTTTCTAAGCAAATGTTTTTGAATGATTTATATTTCTCGAGTTTGTTATTTCTTTCATTTGTTCTTCTTATTTACTTACCGTTTGTTAACCATCCCTTAATCCCTAAATAGATAAAGCGAATTCCCTCGCTTTACCCATTTTCCTAATCCCAATTTACTTTTTCCTTTGTCCCGTCTGTACACGGTTACTTTCCAAAGATTCATATTGAGTTAATCTGGCATACCAAAAGAAAGCATGTCAGAACCCTTGGCGACGATAAAAAAAGTGGGAAAAAGGCAGTAAGATGATGATGACGTTTTCAGTTACTTTCGATGGAGACATAATATTTTTAAAGACAACTACCGCACTAGAAATATATCCTGTGTCGCGGGGAACTTAACAAACATTCATGAAACGAACACAAAGAACACCCAAACTGAGAAGAACAATTTGTGGATCACACAAAGTGTTGTCCCATGTGGGCCGAACCCACAAAACTTTGCATAGCAGGCAGCGGCGAGGGAATATTACGCCATCGCGCAGTACCACTGTGTCGTTGTCATTACAGTGGTAAATTCGCATTGCTTTGAAAAGTACAGAATTGCAATTTGTTTACCGACTTCATACAGAAGGAGGATCCCAATCAAACTGAATTGCTTAAGCTTTCATTTGTGTGTTTGGTTCGTCAATTATGGATTGATTTCGTATATATATGTATATTTCTTTTAGTGAATTGGTTGTACTCTAGGTTGCTCAGATTAAATTTGAAGAAAATATTCTTAATAACTTTTATGGTGTAAAATTAAGTGGTGGATATTGCAGCTTATTATGACACATCATGACTTAAGTACCTACAATATTAAGTTAACGACACTTTTTTCAAATATAATTTATTCCGTTATAAAACACGAACAAAAAGTCAGACCATTTCATTAGTAAAATTCTCAGGCACTCATAATCCTTTTGCCTAATGTAAATGAATGTCAAGCAAGCAATAAATTAATGTTAAGCTTAATTAACCTGAAAAATTAAAAATAATGCCAAAAAGAACTACGTAAATACTAACTTTAAACGTTCGTTTTCTAAATAAATATATATGTATGTATACGGGTGTTTAATGTATGGTCCAGGAGGAAGTGAGGTTTGTCTAGTTTAGAATGTGACAGCCGTGTGTAGGATATAATATTTTTCTATATTACACAAAGATGGACGGGTTGGTATAGTCTTTGTTTCAATTATTCCTTCTCTTTGCAGTGCTGTTGTCTTGTAGTTTAGTTCCTTAGTCGGCTCTTACGACACCCACGGGATTAATAGGGGTGATGATATTCCGTATTCCTAATGATTTAGCTACAACTGCCAACATACCATTTTACATGTTCAAAAGTATTAATTTAATGGTATGATTTTTCATGTATAATCCCTAAGGAAGGTTGGCGTCAAGCAAATGACAGACTAAGCAAACACACCAAAAACTATTTACTTTATTTTATTTATTTACAAGAAGAAAAGAAGAAGAGAACTCAACTCACCAACCCCAAATGAATTCTGGAGAAGGGTAGAGAGATCATATTAATAAACTTACAAGTTGTAGAATTTATACATATTGTACAAATAACCAATCAAATTATAAATCACCTAAATCATTTTAAGCAACTTACGCGTGTTTTCTACGGACATTGCGTTGTACACGAACGGATGAGAAATTAATTACTTTCTATTATGGTATTATCACCTACAGTTGTCAGCAGATATCGTGATCAAAAGTGATGTTCTGAACATGTTGACAACTGACGACTGGATGGCGTAGTGGTTTGTGTAACGGACTGCTATTCCAAAGGTCGTGGGTTCGATTCCCGCTCAATTCAAACATTTGTGTGCATGAACATTTGATGTTTGATTTGGTCTGGATGTTTCTATGTATAATATGTATGTATTTACAAAAAAAAAAGGTATATATGTATTTATATCAGTTGTTTAGTACCCATAGTACAAGCTCTGCTTAGTTTGGGACTAGATGGCGTTGTGTGAATGTGGTAGATTAAAAAAAAAAAAAAATGAGGAAAGTCAAAATCACTTTCAACGAGCAGACGGGTCACCTGATGGTAAGCACCTACCGCCGCCCATGGACACCTGCAACTCAAAAGTCACAGGTGCGTTGCCGCCCTTGGAATCCCTTCCGCTCAAGTCAGCGGGAGGGGGGATTTAGGCTCCGGTAACCTCACTCACTCAGTGAAAGGCAACGAAAGAATTGCTGAACACCGGTTTTCTGTGAGGCCGTGGTATCACATGTCCATGTCCCATTGGTGACGTAAGCCCAGATTGTGGTTATTTTTATATAAAAGCTTTGTAAGTTTAGAAAAAAAGGAACTTATCATGATTGTCCGAAATATCATCACCAACTTCATCGACAGCCTTTCATAGTCCACTGCTGAACATAGGCCTCTCCTTAGAAAGTAGGTTTTGGCCTACTATACCATGCTGGCCAGACGGGTTGGTTTCAAGCGTTTGTGTCAAGTTTTCCTTCTCTTTGCAGTGATATTGTCCGCCGTAGTTTGCGCTGCTAGTCGGCTCTTCCCCACCCACGGGATGAATAGGGGTGGTGATACTCTGTATTCTTAACTTACCTATAACCACGCGGACCAATGCGGCGCGGCCGACGGATGGCGAACGTCCAAAGTATGCGCTTGCGCTTTCCCTGGTTTCTATTGATTAACTTTATATCACATATAGTTTAAAAAATATTTTTTGTACTTATAAACACGAAGTATTCCAAATGCGAAATGCTTCCGTGTGTTATATTGGTATAAAAAGAAAAAGGAAAGGTAAAAAAAACAAAGAAATTTCAAAGTGAATTTGTTTGTTTGTTTGTTACGCTTTCACCCCTAAACCACTGAACCTATTTTAAAAATTATTTTACCAATGAAAAGCTACATTACCAGCAAGTAACATAGGCTACTTTTTACCGCGAACCCGACATACACACGGGTGGAGCAGCGGGCAATAGCTAGTACATAGCTATATCACAATCAGGAGACATCGCTGGCAGCCGAATATAGGTTGGTTCAAAAACGCCCGCTAATCACTGTTCCGGTTAAAATGTACGGCGATGTTTTTCTAGACAATCTTTTACAAATTGCGTGCAATACTTTAATGGTTAAACAAAGTTTCATTTGTTGGTAGCGATAGAAGAACTGTCATAAATTTTGTTGTGTTTTTATATAAAATGGGAATAGAAGAACTCAGAAGCCAGAATAATATTTAAATAGGATCGTATTTCTTTTATAGATATGCATTTACCAGTTTTTCCCTAAACGAAATTCAGTAAACGAAAGATAATAATTATGGAATAATAACAAAAAAAATCTAGGTATAACTTTTAAATTGACATATAAATATACGATATTTTAAAATATATTAATTAATGCAAATACGTTATCAAAACCTCGCAGGTCAATGCAAATAGATATTATTATGAAAATGTTCTCTGAGCGGGAATCGAATCCGCAATCTCTGATGCAGTCAAAAGCTGTACCATCGCATCATACCATATACCAAATGATTGACAAGATGTGAATATGAATAAGCTAAGTAGGTATATTCGTCAGATATAAATTAAAATTTAGATGTTTATTTAATTATGAAACTGACTTAATCCTTACTTTTGTCGTAAATAGACAAGAGAGTCTGTTTTTTTACAGTTTTATTTTTTATTTTTTTTTATTTTTTATTTTTTTTATTAAAAAAAGACAACTCCCGCATTAGGAAAATATCCTGTGTCGCGGGGGACTTTACAAACATCCATGAAACGGACACAAATAACACCCAGACTTGGAACAACAATTTGTGGATCACACAAAGTGTCGTCCCATGTTGGGTTTGAACCCACAACACTCGGCGTAGTAGGAAGCGGCGTGGCGACCGCTTAAACCACTACGCCATCCGTGCAGTCAAGACAAGTTTTATGTCTACTCATCTGATCAGACCACCAAACAAACACCAAGAATGTATTTACACCTGACGATTCAGGGGTACACAACCTTTTCTGGTGGTACACACACCTTTTTGTTTATGTAATCCAAGGTACACCATTTCATTACATAGGATATATTTCAATCAATAACACAAATGAATTCTAGCAATAATAATAGACGGGCTGTTGGTTTAGCGGTTAGTGACCCTGACTGCTAAACCGGAGTTCGTGGGTTCGATTCCCATCCAGAACAAATACTGTGTGATGAGCACGGTCATTTGCTCGATGTCTGGGTGTAATATATGTATAATATGTATCTATTTAAATACATATAAGTAAGTATGTTCATCAGTAGTCTGGTTACCATAGTACAGGTTCTGCTTGGTTTGGGATAAGACGGCCGAGTGTGAGATGTGTAATAAAAAAAAATAACGTAAGTGAAAGCTGGCAAGGCTGCGTTAAAACAAAAAAAAAGTTAACTTTAGCAGCACAATTTTAATGTAAAATTTATTCAAATATTAATGTAATGAAACAATTTTAGAAACAAGATGACGCCACTAATTGTATGGATATAATTAGTCAAACTGTTAACTTTATGAATCGTACCAGATGGCACTTTACAACTGCTGGCCTTATTAGCAGTGTAAATTTGACAAATCAAATATAATCTGCTTCTTGGGATTTTAATGTACAGTACATTAAAACCTTTACAAAACGGTTTTAGTAGTTTTTTTATACTATGCATCTATTTGCAAACTTTTTTGAAAAAGTTTTCGGTTTAAGAAATAATGTACTTGACGCCTGGATCTAGCGGAGGTCTACCTGACTGCTAAGCCGGAGGGCGTGGGTTCGATTCCTACCCAGGATAAATATTGTGTGATGAGCACGGTCATTTGTTCTGAATGTCTAAGTGTAATTTAACTATAATGTGTATGTATTTAAAAATATATAAGTATGTTTATCAGCAGTATGTTTACCATAGTACAGGCTCGGCCTAGTTTAGGATCAGACGGCCGTGTTTGACATATTTTTATTATTATAACTACATTATTGATTACTAACTGCATTATTGGGAAGTATTAGACTTTAATCCAATTGGTTTTAGAAGCTAAGCTATCACTGTTAAACGAAAATTGGATCAAACAAAGTATAAATAAAGATTAGGTAGTATTAGGTAAGAAAATTCACACTCAGTGCAGAGCGTCGAAAGGATAGCCTAAAACCAATTTTTCGTAAAGCTGTGCATCAATTTTCTACTAAGTTTCATTAATAATTTTATGATTACCGCTAATTTCCTACTACCTAAAAGATGCTTTGTAATTTCATCAATGAGTGTGTTGCAAAGGTCGTATTCAGTTTAAAAAAAATTCAGCAGTGTCAAAAATGTTTTGTATATTTTATTTATAAATATTACCTACATGGTATATTAACTTATTTGCGATCGTTACATATGAAAGTAAAATACTGATTCAGTGTACCAACTGGCGAAGTATAGCAAAGCGAAACGAATATTTTTTACGAATACTTTAACAACAGACGATAAAACACCTTAAACGTACGGATCACGGAAAATAGTTGAGTAAAAATGAATACAGTTGAAAGAAAAGTGGTGTACGGCAACATACACATGCAACTAAAGAACTCAATGAAAAAAATAACGCACACGCTGTCTGCTGTGGTCAGTGCAGCGTGACGCCAGATAAAAATGATCAGGCAGCAATACATTGACTCATTATCCAAGTAGCCATCGATGTTGATGGTACGGAAAAGTGTGACCTACAAATGGATTGGTGAATGCCTGTGACACAGTGTTAGTGAAAGACAACGGTGAAAATGAATCCCCTAATCATTTTTGTTGCTTTTATGCTGATGAGGGATGCTAGGGCGATAGTTGAACTGGACTGTAGCGACAATGCTACATGTATCGATAATATGGCGAAAGAGATCATTAGGAGTGTCAGGCAACAAAGAACTGTGAAGGTGTTTAATGTGCTGACAATTGAACCACTAAGGACGAGACAAGCGAAGATGGCGAGATCCACGGATTCTTGGCTGGAGACATTCTTGGACGGTAATGCGTTCAGCTTTGACTGGAATGATTACACCTTCAAAGTGTCACAAGCTGATAATAGCAATGCCTTAGATTTAGAGGTATATCAAGCACGAACTGCTAAAGGTAAGAATAAAACCAATGTTCTTTTTTTAATAAAAATATTACGAGTAGGCAATGTGTCAATTAAAATTGAAAAAGAAAAAACATTTTGCAACCAAATCTGAAAGTCTTTCAAATTTGCAACTTATTCAAATTAGTAGGCTTTAAAATGTACTAAAAAATATTGTAATACAATTCAAATATTTACATTATTTACATGCAAGTATCAAACAATTCCTTCACATATTCGCTTATTTGTCGCGTGCCCAGAAGACTGGTAGCTCTCTGCTAGAAAAACTCCGGCCTTTTGATCAAGATGAAATTTGAATTAAAAATATAATGAAATTTGAATTATCCGTATCACATATTATATCAAAAGAAAGTTAGGAACATGACATTGACTTATCAAATGTTCATAATCAAATTAATGTTCACCGTGTTAATTATGTCTGCACGCTTTGTTGGGCTTATCGGATCGTTACCGTATAAGGCCATGCGTGCATATTCTCACCAGGTTCTAATTAAATTACTTGATGAGTTTCTAATACCAGTCTCTAAGTCTTTTATTAATTTAACTTCAGTATAAACAATAACTGTCAGTTAAAAGTTCTGTTCTTAGAGCTTGCAGATACTGTAATCAAAAATCTGTCATCTGTGAGAATAATAGCTTTTTGAAAACAGTTTTGAATTGTAATTTGCTGTTATGTTCTCTGACAATGTTATATTTTATTAACTTTTGTGAAATTTTAAGGTATTATTTATTTGTTTAAAAATTCCTCTTTATTAAAGTTAAGTTTGCCAATGACACGTCATGTTTATTCTAACGTACAACGAAATTTCAATTTGATAAAATTCTCTGAATTAATTCTGTAATCTCTACAAATCCTTTGTGGCACTGTCAAGTCAGCGTGACATTAATTCCTTTGAAAACTTTTCCTCCGAATATATGACGTTGGCGAAAATTTTAACTTTATTTGGGAAGCGGTGTGCTAAAATACCATTATGCCTAATGAGTAATTGTACATGAAACTTTTCTTCTGCTGGCTTCCGCTTTCAAAAATCTGATTATGATGGTATATCTTTTTACGTTATTTGTGTGATACATGAATTGTGTACTACATCGTCAGTGATATATTTCACACTTAATTATGTACATCCGCTATCTAAATCATGCTATGCAGTAATTATCTTCGTGAAATTATGTTCTGGCTTTCATTCTAAAGAATTTTTCTTAACATCGTCATCTTGTGGATCGTTAGTTAGTGTTTCAATGAATTATTTATAGGATTTGTTAGTCTATCTTTAGTGTTAGATTTCTTATTGGTGTATGTAAGTGTGGTTTTATTTTTAATATATTGTTACTCAAATTAGGAGTAACCTATGTGTGTATGAATTGGCAGCGTTTGAATTAATATTTGTTCCTCATATTATTAACAATCTATAAAATATAATTTTTATTTTATACCAATACGTATTTCTGAAACTATCACTAAGGAACCCTAGATTTCTAGGTTCTAGAATATTTGAGCGCTTTAGTAGAAGTACTTACTTAGAACAGCTTAAGAGAGGACTAAACACAGGTAGGTAATTTTAAAAGTATTGTACAACTGTTTTTGTATTAAACAAAATGGACTCTTCCGTGACGCTCGATAATTATCGTTTATAATTACAATATCAGTACGGCCATGTTTTATTTTCTTCTCTCTTTATTTAAGAAAAGGGATTTTTGTACATAAAAATGACGATGTCAAACTAGTATGGCCATGATGTTAGTCACATTGGCATAGGTATTTGGAATGTAGTGGCTTCACTCATATATTGCAATAGTTAGAAAAGCCATTCAACACTTAAGAAAATAAAGAGTCTGTACCAAATTATATCCTAACATCAACCAAAGCTTTGGCTACACCATCAGGTAAAGGATTTCTACCACTAAAGTTTCTAATCAGTCAGAGTTGTGTTAGTAAGTAAGATCCCTTTATCCAAATCACAAAATATAGCCAAGAACCATCTCGGTCACGTCGGGTTTCAAACAAAAAAACGCATCATAATCGGTCCATTCGTTAAAGAGATACGATGCCACAGACAGACACATAGACAAGTAAAACTTATAGCACCCCTCTTGTTGCGTCAGGGGTAAAAAATTACGATACATAATATTGTTCTGACTATCACGACGTAACCTTGATAATCGTACGAACTGTCGATACGTACGAACTGATGATAGCACGGAGCTGAATAAGAAAAGAATTTAGCCACATACTAGTGAGGCTGATCCTTCTTCTGTTCGCAACCCTGTGATGAGTAAATGTAGGGAAGATCTAAATGTGTTAAAAATTTTCTTAAATGTAAAAATAAAAGCAATCTTGCACTCTCTATAAAGCTTTTTTTCTTCAATTCTTCAATTCTGTATTAATTTACAAAAGTTTTTTAAGTAATAATGCCTAAATTAGGAACAAATTAGATATCGTTTTCTAGAACCAAAACTAAATAGAGCTTATATTATGTGCACCGGAACTACAAAAGCCATTTGGCACACATTTGGCCAAAGCCACACACACATTTGGGTAAAAATGTTAATCACAATTTTGGTGAACTGAGTATCTTTTACAAAAATAATTCGTAATGTACATTGCTAATGAAATTTTGTATTGTTGGAATCTTAAAGCCTACTTGCCTTAGATAGTAAGCTATAACTAAATATAGACCCGTCAGTGGTTTATAACAACGGGTGAATGAACGATGAATAAAGCAGCGATGTTGTAGTAAGGTTAGGAACCTAGCAATAAAGACCATTGCGGTTTCAATTAAGATCTCAAATTTGAATCACATTTAGTATCAAACAATTTAATTGTTTTGTATAAGACAATATGTATTCCCACACTCCGACACTGGTTTTCGTTTTTGGGATTTGGGACAATTTTTGGGAAATATCGTGGCCATGTGTAAGACTAAAAAACTAAATTAAATTGTTAGCTATTAGCTGAAATTTGCATTTAAATTACTAATCAATATTCCTAAAGGGGAAGAGAAAAACAAATACCTCGAAATAATGTTTAGTATTCAATTTTCATTTAAGATCATTTCCTGAGATCCTTAACTTCCTTAATTATTACTCTAACTCACTAATTAAAACAATAGCATAACAGCATTTAATAAATCAGAAGCTATTCAGTGTTTAGAGTTAATATCAGTAAGTAACTGAATCATTAGGGATTGTTCATGCCTGAATATTTAAAGCTAGCTTTCAATATTTATGGATGAATAATCCAGAATTTAATATTTCTGAACTATACAGATAAGAGAATAGGTAACATGCACGATAAACACGCATAAACTTGTGTCGTTGGTATGGAAATATATATCGCTTAGTTTAAGCTAATAAGCTAATTGAATCTACTATTTACGGTAGATATCGGTTCTTTATGTATGTATGTATGTTTTACATTGTACCCTATCTTACCATCATTATCCATTTTACATATAATATCGATAGTTGGTAGATTTTTTATGGTATAGTATGCAAAACAGCAGACGGGTAATCTGATGGTACACCGCAGACCGTGGTCACCTGCATCTGAAGAGATATAAATAATCAGTATGCGAAAAGCAATGCAGAAAAAAACAAAAACTTGGAAAAAACCCTATACCTACCAACCCGTCTGGCCAGCGTTTTATAGTGGACCAAAACCTCCTTTCTAAGGAGAGGCCTATGTCCAGCAGTGGACTGTAATAGGCTGTTGATGTCAAGGCCTCCAATAGTGATAGAAGTATTGTTGATGCTTTTGTTCGGCATGTTAGGCATAAGTTTATCATTATTTTTAAAATTTTTAGCAATTTCTGAATTCATCATCATCATCAACAACCTTTAGTAGTCCACTGCTGGTCATAGGCCTCTCATTAGAAAGGATGTTTTGGCCTACTGTGTCACGCTAACCAGATGGTTTAGTATAGGGTTTGTTTTAAGTTTGCTTCTCTTTGCAGTGCTGTTGTCCTGTGTAGTTTACTCCTTTAGTCGGCTTCTACAACACCCATGGGATGAATAGGTGTGTTTACACTCCGTATTCTTAATCCGTCGCCACACGCACAGACACTACAACCTAACTATCTTCATAAATAACATTACAATTCTAATATTTTTCTGTGGTCATCAAAGATTTGTTTGTTGCTAATGGTAAATCAATCAACATCAAAATAATGGTTTGAATTCAGAACACTGCTCAAATTACATTTTGATGTCAAATGGAAAAGACTTATTGTTTTTTAAACAAAGCCACCTTTTGAAGTTTGTTAATAAGCTGGAAGAACCAATTTCACGGACGCTTACTTGGACTTAATCGCTGTACTTGTGTTGTTATAGTAACAATACAATCAGGAATGGAATAGTTAAACTAAGAATCCCAGGAAAACAAGAAAATCCCTTAATAAAGAGCACTAAAAACCTAGCAGCAATCGCGGTTGATTTGCTGTTATTTTTTTAGGAGTTCCGTTGACTGTATGAAATTTCAATGGTACCAGTTTTGGAAAACCCCTTTCGAACAAAAAAATAATTTTGAAAAGCCATCTATCACATATAAATATATATAAACATCCCAATTGATAAACAACTAAACAAACTTTAACCAAAATGCACCTACTTCCTGTTCTCTCTGCATCACCCAAACCTTGACTGGTAGAGAATGACTTAGGCATTAAGTTCGCCAATGCACCAAAAGTGCATGATGAATTAATAAATGACCTTCTCCTTTTTGAAGCCGGTTAAAAATACTTATACATTTGTTTTTATGGTATAAGGTGGCAAACGAATGTTATGGTCACCTGATTCGGAATCAGGAAGTAGGGGGGGGAGGGGAGGTTAGGTGTCGTCTATTGAGCTCTGGTATCACTCCGGTCGAGCCGGCACCTGGCCCCGTAGTGGCAGCAGGCTTTACTTCTTGTTACTTGTGTCCCGTTTTATGTAAGACCTGAAACGGTTGAGGATTCTACAGGAGGACACACACATTAAACTGTACTTACATCTTTAACAAGTATACCTAAGGCATACTGAAAAAAAGAAAGATTATTGTGTCAAATAATTAGTTTACACAAAGTTGTATTCAGAATCTTCTTTTAAGCATTCAGCAGTCATTGTTACTTGAAAGTTATCTATTGGAAAAAACTTGAAACAAAAAGCTAGTCATTTTTTGTAATAAACTTATTAAGGTAATAATTTTTTTTTTTAATGGACACCTTTTTTATTAGTTTAAAAACGAGGTCCTAAAATAAATCTAAAAGGTAGGCGACTTTTGCCCATAAAAACAAAAGATTAAAAAAAAAAAACTACCTATTTAGAAAATATCTGGTGAAAATAAACCTATCACAAGAAAATTATACTTTATTGTTAGTCATAAACGCAATATTTGAAAATTACATCATTTCGAAATAGGATCAACAATAAAATGTGTTTAACGGTATGTTAACAAAAGGCCTTTGTAGAAGTTTACGATTTTAGTTTAAAAGAGTTGTTACACTCAACAATTCAAGCATTAGTTCAATTACTTTCAGTGACAGCTGTATTCATGTCATCGAGACTTGTGAAGATAGAATTTTCATGTTAAACATTTTTAATAAACTAAAACTTATAAACAAAATCTACTTGAGGTTTCATTTGATTTGTCAGAAGTATCCGTGACGGATTAAGAATACTTAATGTCACTACCCCAATTCATCCCGTGGGTGTCGTAAGAGCCGACTAAGGGTGCAAAACAACGCAGGACACCAGAACTGCAAAAAGAAGGTAAACTTTACACATTTCCTATACTAACCCGTCTGGCCAGCGTGGTATAGTAGGCCAAAACCTCCTTTCTAAGGAGAGGCCTATGTCCAGCAGTGGACTATTAAAGGCTGTTGATGTGTGATGTGATGGATTTCAGAGAAGCTGTGAGTTTTTAAAGTTTGTATGTTGTAACTATTGCTTCAAAAGTAGCGCTCGAAAATTTTAAAGATTACGTATTAATTTAATTAATTTAAAAGTAAAAAGAACTACTAAATCTTAGTAGAGGTATTGGATGAAATGTTGAGGAGAAATATATTAAAAATTATAATGGTGTAGATACTCGTATGTATGTGATGCGGAATGTGATAAAAGAGTTTTGTGAATGAAAGTAGATGGATACAAGCGTAAAGGATGGGCACAGGAAAGAGGAACTCAGTGTACTGTTTAATCATTTCCTAGCTATAACTTAGAAATGAGTACTGAGTGTCTCCGAAAAGGTAGAACAGTATGAAACGTCCTTTTTAACTAGAAGAACAAAGTACACATTCTTTTTATAAGTATTTATTCGATTCGATGGCACTATTCACACATAACCACTCGCGTATTATCGATTTTAATAGTAATTACGTATTGTCACGTTCCTTGGACACACTTGAGGCTTGCTTTCGTAGCGGCGATACAACTACATATATAATTTAAAGTAATCAGTCAATAATTACTTAAAGAAAGTGACGCTTATGGTAGTTAAGTAGTAGTCTACTGTTTGCCATTATACAAGCTATGAGAAACGTAGCGTGCAGTTATCTGATAGAATACATGGTTCAGAGATATCTATTTGAGATTAGCACGGCTAGATACTAATTATCGATTCTGTATCTCGCGCTTGAAGTTTAAACACGGATTAGTTCGCATAAAAATTTTCAACGAGTACTGTTGGACCAGGATCCACCAGTCAGACAGACGCCTTTTTTTACCTGTGGAAACCCCCTCGGGCCGTCACCCCACCGGGGTTAGCGGCGGGGTGGTGTATCGGACTCGGACCGACTAAAACCACACGGAGTGCCACTCTGCGCCTGTAATAGGAGGGATCCGGGAACTTCTGTCTTTGTCAAACATACATGAAACAGACACAAAGAACACCCAGACTCAGAACAACGATTTGTTAATCACACAAAGTTTTTTTCCATGTGGGGTTGATCCCACAACTCTCAGCGCAGTAGGAAGCGATGAGATGGCCGCTTAAACGACTACGACAGCCGTGCTTTAGTAATATCTATCGGTGTATAATCTAGTACTGTCACTATTAGGGATCCCTATGTTAGTATTAATTAAAAAAAATCCTCTGCTCGTTATTTTGAATATATTAAGGTCAAAGGTTATCCGTGTGGTGACGGATTAAGAATACAGAGTGTCATCACACCCATTCATCCCGTGGGTGTCGTAAGAGGCGACTAAGGGAGCAAACTACAGAGGACAACAGCACTGCAGAGAGAAGGAAAACTTGACACAAACCCTTTCCAACCCGTCTGGCCAGCGTGGTGTAGTAGACCAAAACCTCCTTTTTAAGGAGAGGCCTATGTCCAGCAGTGGACTAGATGTTGATGAAGGTTAATGTGTTTAAAAAGGATGCCAAGTTTTCGTTGTTTTGCTAGTAATGTTAGGCTTCTGATTTTTATTGAGATGTAGTTCTCAGTATTACAGGTCTTTTGGTTAAAAATATATCCACTACGTGTGTGTGGTTTAACTACAAAAAGAAAGATTCTTAAATGCTTTTAAAAAAATTCAAGTGTTTTAAATTTTTTTTAACTTTCTGGTACAAACTGTGCCTTTACAAACATACATTAAACGGACACAAAGAACACCCAGACTCAGAACAACTATTTGTGTATCATACAAAGTGTCGTCCTATATGGGGTTTGAACCCACAAAACTCGGTGTAGTCGGAAGCGGCGTGGCGACTGCTTAAACCACTACGCCATCCGTGCAGTCAAGTTGTCATTGTGTGTACTCGTAATGTGTGTACCGAAAATAGGCAAAAAAGAAAAATTGTCGAGTGTTTTCTACAAATACATCAATAGATTTTATTGGTCATTGTGTTTCGATGGAATCCGATAATGGTTTTGTTTATATCTAAAGCTCCACTTCAATCCTTTGAAATATCATTTATTGGAAGTAGCCATTTTCTTTGATGTACCTTTACGTTTAATCTGTTTAGACCTTGTTCCAGATTTATCAAATTCTTTGATATATTTTCTACTGATTCTGCGGTAGATATTCTATATTAATAACCTCTCTTAGTTTATGTTTATTTCATAATGAACATTTTTTTTATGCCATAAGGGAGCAAACGAGCAAACGGGTCACCTGATGGTAAGCACCTACCGCCGCCCATGGACACCTGTAACTCAAAAGTCACAAGTGCGTTGCCGCCCTTGGAGTCCCTCCCGCTCGAGTCAGCGGGAGGGGGGATTTGGGCTCCGGTAACCTCACTCACTTAGTGAAAGGCAACGAAAGAATTGCTGAACACCGGTTTTCTGTGAGGCCGTGGTATCACTCCGGTCGAGCCGGCCCATTCGTGCCGTATCATGGCTCTCCCACGGTGAGCATGTTTATTTTCTTGAAGACCTCTCTGTAAACCACCTTACCTGAGATAGCGGTGAACGGGTATCTCGAAACCAAACCACATGGTGCTCTGACACAAATGGGTCTATTTACATGACCTCTGAAGAAAATTCATGAAATCTCAATGGACCTTGGATGCCTTCATCAAATTTCTTTCTTCTATATGCACTTTTGCTGAAGTAACATGCACTCTCTCACTCAGACCAGCACTCAAGAGGTGATCGAGACGTTTCTGTTATTCGGATGTCCAGGTGATGACGGATTAAGAATACTGAATGTCACCAACCAAGAAAGCAAACTACGTAGGAAAAAAGTACTGCAAAGAGAATAAAAACTTGAAACAAACCCTATACCAAACCGTCTGGCCAGCGTAGTATAGAAGGCCAAACCTTTCTAAGAAGAGGCCTTTGTCTAGCAGTGGACAGTGGTTAAAGGCTGTTGATGATGATGATGGCGATTATAACTAGCTGGTGATTTAAAACAGTGTTATGAATTCAATTGCCGCATTTCTTCTTAGGTGGCTATATATTTAAAAACTGGTTTCTGCCTATGTGAGAACCACGTTTCGGCATAAAGACAAGAAAAGAGTGATACTCCAGCCTCCTAACCACCAACCCGTCTGGCCAGCATGGTATAGTAGACCAAAACCTCCTTTCTAAGGAGAGGCCTATGTCCAGCAATGGACTATTAGAGGCTGTTGATGACGTTAATGATTCGGATGTTTGCAATTCCTACCCATCTCTATTACTATTTTAGCGATCAGTATAGGTTATACATGAAAATTACCATTTTGATATTGTCCGCAGTAAAAATTTCTTGTCGACAAATAATAAAATGTTGAATTTTATATCAGTGAAAGTTGTAAAGCTGAAACATGAAACAGATCCATTAAAATTTATGAGCAGTTAAATTAGATGTAGGGAATAGGGAGTATTTGGATTACCACAGTAAATATTATAAGAAGACTGTTTTGGATTTATTTACTTACTGAAACTACAGCAACAAGTGGATTCCTTGGTTTATTCCACTATGTTCACTTGGGTGAATACAGTAGATTTTTTGGTTTCCTCATTTCATTTTAGAAGAATTTCACCTAGGTGATATCACCTAGGTGAAATAATTCGACATAAGCGGAGGCCTTTGTTCACCTCGGAATTGATTCACCCAGGTGAATAAAGACTTTATTTATTTATCTTGTGTACTTTTATCACCCACACAAAAGAGGATAGTAAAAGCTTTCAAATTTACAGAAAGCCTGGGCGAGTTGCTAGTCATCATCACACATCAACAGCCTATACTAGTCTAGTAGTTATTATTAACTAACTGACCCGACAGACGTTGTCCTGTCATTCAATTTAAACTAGAGTACTATACTAATAAAAAATATTTATATTGTTGTATATTTTGATATTGTATATGTTTGTAATTTTTTAATAATAATATATCTCACACACACAAGGCCGTGATCCCAAACTAGGCAGAGCCTGTACTATGGTAACCAGACCGCTGATAAACATACTTATATATTTCTAAATACATACATATTATAGATAAATTACACCCAGACACAGAACAAATGACCGTGCTCATCACACGATATTTATCCTGGGTGGGAATCGAACCCACGACCTTTAGCTTAGCAGTCAGGATGAAAGCCATAATTCTTTAAAAACATGCAAAATCAAAGTAGAATGGTTTAATTTTACCTCATAGATATTATTCCGACCAGGGAGCTGGGTAAGGATTATAATTAGTTCTTAATGCCGACCATGGATTTCCGTGATCAAGTCCTTGATTCCGACCGATACAACTAAGTAACCGAAAGATAATATAACGCTACGCTTGAAATATGCGATCTTTGTAAACGATATTGGCGGTGGGCGATCTGTCTGAACAACTGACAATTATTTCAAACGTGCTTAAGTGTTGGGGTTAAGGTTACATTAAAAAAGTTTATATTAAAGGTAGCGTTAAGTTTTCGTAAATTTTTTTCTAAGTTTCTGCGCAATTTTCTTATTTTTTTTAATGTAAGAACCTTCTACGAAGTATTAGAAAACAGTAAAAAAAAAATGGATGAAATCGGTAAAGCCGTTTTCAAGTTATAGCATGACTAGACGATACATAGATATATAGATACATTGTATTTTGTTTATTACCATTGTAAGTTTAAACACAATATCAAACAATCATTACTAGTTAAATTAATATTAATAGTGACTTATTTAATGATGTCCACAAATTGTGTAATAAATATTAAACTAATTTAAATATTAAGTTGTCTGTAAATTTGAAGGTTTTTACTATCATGCTTTATGTGGGTGATAAAAGTACACAAGATGAAATAAATAAATAAATGTTTTTCATAGATACTGTCTATGAAAAACATTTACATTTACATTATTTTTACATTTTTATTTTTTCCTCATTACCTGGATAGTTGGCGTTCCACTACTGTGCGCTTTTCGAGACACTTTTTGCCCCGCACAACCAATCTGTGGAACGGGTTATCGTCTGCGGTATTTCCGGACCGATACGACTTTCAAACCTTCAAGAAAAGAGCGTACTCCTTCCTAAAACTCTGTTTGTGACTCCTGAGTTGCAAACGTTCATGGGCGGCGATGGTCACTTTCCATTAGGTGACCCATCTGCTCGTCTGCCCCCTCTAACATAAATAAAAGAAAATGAAAATAATGTCTTTGGCTACTGGGTTTTTTACTGTCTTTAAAAAAAGAATTCATTCTTAATTCGGCGGTTTTTTTATGGTTGTTACCACAGAGCTCCATATGTTTAGAATAGATTTGTTTTTTTTTTATTTAGGCTCTCCTAATATAATTTTCTTTTGAGTTGAGTGCTGTAGTAAACGAGAAAAAAATAAAAAACTATTATTTGTCAATATATAAGTTTTTTATTAACTGTCTTTTTTCAGATGTTTCGGATCCGAACGGGAAAAAGTCTAGCAGTAAAAACGAGGAGGAGAAAGAAGAAGACAAAAAAGGCACGGGTATCAAAATACGTAAGTACTCGCTCGGCTTTTTTGTTTCAGTACTTTTAATATATTTGTCTGGAAATGCTGACCTACCCAATCAAAACTTAATTTTTTTTTTGTTTATTTATTTAACGAACTTGGAAGACTTACAGCTAAAATAACATTTTAGTGAACAATATAACAATGTGTCAGCCACGGACAAGTCTCCACTTGTGGTATATATATATATATATATATATATATGCTAAAAAAACTCTTGACTGAGATGACTTTTGTGCAAAAACTATAGAAGTCGTACTGTTTGCACAGGTTATTAAAATTACGGCTCGCTTGCACTACGTAGCTGTTCTATCTATAGTTGGTACAGGCAGATGCTACTTTCATTGGTGGGTTAAAGCGTGGGAATTTGGATGGGACATTTAATGAGAATTTAGACATGAGTTCTGAACAGTCAAAGTCGTTATTAGTGATCTTTAATAAAAGGGTACAGTCAGCAATCTCACGGCGCTTTACTAAAGGTAGAACATGAAATTTCTTGCATAGATTAGTATAATTAGCAGAGTCGTAAGGAATCTTTTGGATGAAAGCATAAGTATTTTATAATTCGTTTCTGAATTGATTCAATACAATCAACAAGGATTTCAGACCTTTTACCTTAGAATATTCATCACATCAACAGCCTATACTAATCCACTGCTTTACAAAGGCCTCTGGACATAGGTCAAGCTTTCCTTCTCTTTACAGTGCTGCTGTTGTTTGCTCCTTTAGTCGGCTCTTAAGACACCCACAGGATAAATTGGGGCAGAGACACTCCATATTCTTAATCCGTCACCACATGAAACTTAATCAAAAGTATCTTGTTTATTTGTCACAAATTTTTCTTACAACTATCTTTCTGTCCGCACCGCACTCCGTCTCGGGTACTAATAGCCGTGGAACCAGGTATACCCTAGAAAGGAAGTCCTTGGTGCCCCGACATACCTCGGGTCATCTACAGACGAGTAGACGACCCCCCCCCCCCCCCGTGTGGGAACCCCATGTTCCCTGTGCTCCCGGAAAGCGAGCGCGCTTCGCAACGCGCTCGCCTCCACCCCGGCCTGCGTCTCCTAGGGTGACAGATGGCCTCACCTGTCACCCCCAGGCCTGCGCTTATGGAGGACGGAGGTCGTTCTCCGTACCTGGCCCGTTCCCGGGCCTGGCGGGCCGGGAGAGTCCTAAACCTCTCCCGGTCCCGCTCCGCCGTCTCCTTCGCGAGCATAACTTGCTCGCAGAAGGAGACGGCAGAGTTCCACGCACTCTCGCTCCGCACGATAGCAACAATCAGGCTATCGAGCGAGAGAACTCCCACTCCTTACGGTTGGCCCTGGATAAGACGAAGCCCAATTTGTGGATTACACTAAGTATCGTCCCATGTGGGGATCGAACCCACAATACTCAGCGTAGTAGTAATAGTAAGCGTAGTGGCGATCGCTTAAACCACTACGCCATTCATGCAGCATTTTACCTCGGTGTAGACAGACCAGGCCAAACCTTCATACTCAAAAGAGTGAACAGTGAAGAAGTATGTACATGTGTATGATGTAAAAACTATCGCATAAATCTTGGGTTTTCTAGAAGGTATTAGAGGATTTTATTAACCTTACTCTTACATACGAAAATTTTACAATTAGATAAAAATAATTTGAGTTTGAGAGCGTATAACATGTACTATATGCATATACAGGAAACATATATAATACAAGTAAAAGCATTAATGAGGCGAATTGAGATTCAAGAATCCTTTGATCACAAAGTGTACTATACACTCTAGAGCAATGAATCCGGGTTACCAGGAACGCCAGTTTAGTGAAACTTAAATTAAAGTAAAAAAAACTAATTTGTCACTTTGTATTAGATTTAACAAAATACATAGATGAAAAGTGACTAAACCTTTAAAGAAATATTAAAACACACCATATTTTTCCTCCACTTTTTTTATTTTTTTCAAATTTTAGAACTTTGTATGCAATTTATGTGCTGCCATTTATTTGGATTTACGATTTGTTATGCTATATATACAAATACTTTTTGAGCAAATATTGGAAAATTGATGAAAACGTTTTGTTTTCATTTTGTTACTTGTTACGAATCATCCAAGCTCATATTAAGTATACTTGATCGGGTGGAGGTACTGATTGCGAGCTGCTCACTCCATACAGTTAAATTTTACCTCTTGAAAGTAGTAATTCAGAATCTGACCCGCGTCAATTGCTCTTGAGCGTAGACGCTGTGTTATAGGAACCAATATCTACGTATGTATGGGTGTATTGCGCGCAAAGGGAACGATTCAATTGGTGTAATTTGTAGAAACCTCTCAAGATAATTCAAGGACATTTGACATCTAAAATGTTGTGTGTGTTTGACGCTGTTTTAGACAACCATCCATTACCGGTTAACAAAGGATTACATTATAATCATTGTATTAAATATGTACATTATATCCTATTATTAAAATTAAATAGCATAGGTGTTTGGTCAGATTTGCTAAGATGGTTTTAATCTTAGATATATAATAGATCGCAAGCCGTAGTATTAAATAATTATAGTTAATGTGCCTAGCGGCGTCCCTCAAGGATCCGTACTCGATCCTTTATTATTGATCACCTATATAAACGACATCGACCGGAATTTTATACTTCGCTGACGATATGAAGATCTACTCAAATATTCTCTCGACTTATGTCACGGCTGCTCTTCAGGAAGATTTATTGGGATTGGAAGAATATTGTCATACTCCTCACATCCATTAAAATGCTCGGTAGTCACGTATTCATGGAAGCTAAGTAGTATCAAATTATATATTATGCGGTCTAAACCTACCCAAATGCAATACTATCCGAGACCTAGGTGTGTTTTATCAGGACTCTGAACTTCTGTTTGACGTATACATGTGCATCAATCTCTAAATGCTTCACGGAAGTTAACCTCTTAAATCCTGTATTGTACTTTTGTCCGTTCAAATTTGGAATATGATTCTCAAATATCAAACCCGTTTTTTCAAAACATGTTGACTGGATAGATGGTATACAAAAAACACTTTCTCAAATATTTTTCTTTTTTTTTTTCTTTTTTAAAAAAGACAACTCCCGCATTAGGAATAAATCCTGTGTCGCGGGGGACTTTACAAACATACATGAAACGGACACAAAGAACACCCAGACTCAGAATAACAATTTGTGGATCACACAAAGTGTCGTCCCATGTGGGGTTTGAACCCACAACACTCGGCGTAGTAGGAAGCGGCGTGGCGACCGCTTAAACCACTACGCCATCCGTGCAGTCAAATATTCATGCTTTCGTGAGGATAATTCCAATAATTACATAGAACTCTGTAAGAAATATCATCTGTTGCCATTACAGTACCGTATAGAAATTGCTTACTATTTACTGTTCTTATAAATATTAGAAAATAACATAGATTGTTCTGATCTATTAAATAATATTAGCAATAATGTTCCATGCAAATGCCCCAAAAATGTATTCCTCATTCATCTACTAATTGGTTTTCTAATACTATTCTACAATTTATCTATTGATTTAGCTGTAAGACTTCCATAGTGTTCATTCCATGAACATAATAAATTAATATAATAAAAGAATCCGTGTGGTAACGGATAAAGGATACCGAGTGTCTCCCGGGGATTTCATAAGAGCCGACCAAAAGAGCAAACTACGCAGGACAATAGCACTGCAAAGAGAAGGAAAACTTATAACAAACCCTAAGCCGATCTGGCCAAGTCTCTCCAACGTGGTATAGTAGGCCAAAACCTCCTTTCTAAGGAGAGGCCTATGTTCAGCAGTGGACTAGGTAATATTCCTACAATATTTCTAAAGGCAATTTGAAATAAACTGAATAGATTATAATAAAATTAGAGAAACAAAATTTTGTAAATCAGAAGTGTTTTGAGAGCTCATTGAAATAATGAAAGTATGTTAGACAACAGATTAGCTCCATTGATGTTTTGACTGCACGCATGGTGTAGTGGTTTAAGCCATCAGCTCGCAGCCTCTTATCTTCCTTCTTTTAAAAAAAAGATCAATTTTCGCACTAGGCATATATTGTGTGTCACGGGAGACTTTACAGACATACCTGAAGCGGACGCAAAGGACACCTAGACTCAGAACACACACAAAGTGTTGTCCCATGTGGGGATTTAACTCATAACTCAAGCGGTGTGGTGATCGCTTAAACCATTACGCCATCTATGCACTCAAATTGGGAAAAGGATACAAAAATGAAAATGATGAAGATACCATATTTTTATATATATATATTTCGGACATCTAACACACAACGCCATCAACGCCAGTTTCAAACTAAGCAGAGCTTGTACTATGAAAGCTAGATTGACTAATAGAATACTGATTTACTTTTTTTGTAAATATATCATACGAGTACTAACATTTGGTCCGATCCGGGAATCGAACCCGAGACCTCTGTACAGCAATCACATACGCTACCTACTGCACCACCGAGGTAGTCATGCGTATAAATGTGTTTCAGAAATAAAAGTCAAAGAAAGTTAAAATGATTTGTTTGTCAACGACATCCAATATATTTTCTTAATGACACAAATATGATGAAAACGTAGCAATGGAATCTAATTACACAGCCCAAGATTTATTGAGTTTCTAAAATGGCGTGTATATAAGGCACGCGAGTGTTTCCATGAAACTATTTTACTTTTCCTTGAAATGCTTTTCATACTTTGGTATGTATTAATTTTTCTGCGTCGAATGCCAATTGATGCCTACTTTCTTATGTGAAATTGTAACAATGATTTTAATATTTATAATATCCGTTTAAACGTGGCTTCGAGCATGAAGTGGCGTGTAAGAATTTTTGTTGTACATGCATTTTTACCCGCATACATTGACTGCGGTAGTGGGTAGATACTCGTATGTTGTCACGCCACTTGTAACTGGGAAAGTGGATATTTGGATAGTTATTTTTTTGTGATTACTGTTGTATCAATAAATAATAGTTAAACAAAAAATTAACGACCTTAGAATGTATTTAAATTTATTCGTTGAACAAATATTTTACCAACATTAGATGGAAATTGATTTATAAAATAAATCCAAAGAGATTTTAGATACGTTTAAGAGTGTAAATATTCTAAGTGCCTCGGTGGCGCAGACCACTGCGCAGTTGCATAAACTACCAAGTTTATGCGACGAATATGTATCATCAACAGCCTTTAATAGTCCACTGCTGCAGAAAGGAGGTTTTGGGTTTGAATACTGGTATTCTATCAATCAATCTAGCTTTCGTAGTGCAAACTCTGCTTAGTTTGAAACTAGATGGCGTTGTGTCACAAGTCTGAAAAATTATTATTATTTTTGAAGTATTAATAAGCAATTTTTCTAAAGTTTATTTCGTTTCAAATGAGCCGGTTCTACTGCAGTTGTACCAAGGACTCACAGAAAACCAGTGTTAAGTAATTTGTTGCTTTTCACCGAGTAAGTGAGGTTACAGGAGCCTAAACCCTCCCTCCCTATGATTCTGAGGAGGGAAGTCCGAAGGCCGCAGCGCATTTGCGATTCTTGAGTCACAGGTTTCTATGGACAGCGGTCCTCATTTACCATCTGAGGTCCAGATGCGAGTTTATTTCACATCGAGTCGATCGTTACGGTGACGGCGTTCGGCACTGCGATTGGCCCGCACTGAATCTCCACCAATCGCAACGCCAAACGCACTCGCTGTCGAGAGCGAGATGACATGAAATAAAATTGCACCAGGTCCTCAGGTGACCCGTCTGCTCGTTTGAACAAAATATATAAACCTGTTTTCAGTTTTCTAATTGCTAGTAAAGTATACATTTAAACCTGTTTTCTAATTGCTAGTAAAGTATACATTTTAATGTTTTTTATTGTGTTGTGATAAATTTTAATAAGTAATTTTTTTTGTTTTCTGGGTAAAAGGGTTTTCTGAGAGGAAAAATAGCCTAAGTTATTCCTTATGTAGACAGCTACCTGGTAGTAAAATGTTATCGAAATCGGTCTAGCCGTTTAGAAGATTACCCGCAACAAACAGACAGACAAGCACTGGCAAAAAAAAAAACTGGTTTTTAAGCATAGGTATAGTGCAACCGTATGAGTATGAAAAAAACTTCTAATTTTGACATTATAAACAGACTCTTCAATTTTATTTATTACTATACTAGCTATTGCCTTCGGCAGCGGTTCCACCCGCATAAATGTCGGTTATTGCGGTAAAAAGGAGCCTATGTCTTCCCTCAATAATCAAAGTATCATAATCCCAAATTTCATTTCGGATCTCCTGCTCCTCGGGGCTAGGAGCTAGGAGTATGTGGTGATTCCACTAAAAACCACCCCGACGGCTGGCCTCAGGTGATATTTCCATACTTATAATATATCTTATACTTACTTTTGACGGGCCTGTTGGTCTAGTGGTTAGTGACCCTGACTGCTAAACCGGAGGCCGTGGGTTCGATTCCCACCCAGGACAAATATTGTGTGATGAGCACGGTCATTTGTTCTGTGTCTGGGTGTAATTTATCTATAATATGTATGTATTTAGAAATATATAAGTATGTTTATCAGCGGTCTGGTTACCATAGTACAGGCTCTGCTTAGTTTGGGATCAGACAGCCGTGTGTGAGTGTGTGGGGATATATTATTATTATTATATCGTGAAAGTAAGTATGCTTATTTGTTACGATTTCACACCTAAAAAACTAAACCGATTTGTAAAATTCTTTCAATAATGAAAAGCTACATGATCAGCGAGTAACATAGGGTACTTTTAACCGCGTTAACCAACATACACGCGATCGGAGCCGTGGGCAAAAGTCAGTTGTTCTATAAAAAACAGTTTAATCTTTACTGAAGTACTAACAATAAAATGAAGAACCAATAAATAATGTTCACAATAAACATTCATATATCACCATTTTATAGGGAGTTAGTCACAGGGATATAAATTTTATACAAACCTCGTAAATATATGAATAAAGCGTGAAATTGAGGATGATATTTTTAGGGGTTGGATGAGCTCAATATGGCGTCTATGGATATTTATATATATCAAGTACAAGTTTGCATTTTTTGTCAAGTATTGATATCATAATGGAAATTTGGGATCGCCTGATCGATGTTTGGCCATTTTTAATTTCTTGTTTCAGGAAGTGTAAATAAATTTTGAACGAGGAAGGTTGCAAATCAAAAATACATTAATAAAAGTTATTTAATTGCTTGTAGAGTTTATATTTTCTTGTTGTTTTCGTACCTCAAAAGGAAAAAACGGAACCCGTATTGGATCACATTGTTGTCCGTTTGTCTGTCTGTCAAGACCCTTTATTTCGGGAACGCGTGGAGTTATCGAATCAACTCATATCTACAGTCGTGTCGTTGAAGCTGTGAAAAAATCAAATTCTAAGATAATGTAAAATACACCACCGAGGCAGTCACTTATAAGACACAATGGCCTGGCTTGTTGGTCTAAAGTTAAACCGCCGTAAGCTTGGCCCTCCTGATGGTTTGCGGGACGCGGGGCGGGTGATGCGCTCGGCTATACATGACACGATGTACTAACTCGATATCTTCAAATTTATTTGTTTGAAATTTAATCTACACACGATTTAATAAAAATCGAATTTATTTCCATGTATTATAATATCAGTGTATTGTAAGTTTTTATGATTAATTGTAAAATTTAATACTGTAAAATAATTTTAATAAAATCACCTTATCTTCATCATGTAAATTATATTCAGATACAATTAAAAAAATTAAGTAAAATAATAAATATTCTTTAGTAGAACTTTAACAGTAGAACCTCTGTAAGCCGAACTTCAAGTTTTTAAATCTTTTTGTGACGCAGTCGGCAGATTATCCATGTTGCAAAATAATACCGTGTGTAGCAGTCTTAAGAAAAATAACACGTACAACCATGCTGTCACGTCAGTCACTGCCGGCGGACAGCGACGCACTAGCTAATTGGTTGAATGCACCCCCGCCCCGCGTCCCCCAAACCATCAGGAGGGCCAAGCTTACGGCAGTTTAACTATAGTGGTTAGTGACTATGACTGCTACGCCAGAGGTCGTGGGTTCGATTCCCACCCAGGACAAATAATTGTGTGATGAGCGCGGTCATTTGTTCTGTGTCTGGGTATACTATGTCTATAATATGTATGTATTTAGAAATATATGTGTATGTCTATCAGCAGTCTGGTTACCATAGTACAAACTCTGCCTAGTTGGGGATCAGACGGCCGTGTGTGAAATGTGTGAAAATATTATTTATTTATTTATTTAAACAAGAATATAAGTAATTATAGGTTTTGGAAACTGAATTTCGGAAAACCTCGAAAAAACTGCGAGACTCGATTCCTGAATTATTTATTAGTACTACCTACAAATGTGTACGGAAACTTATGTGGGCGAGTCCGACTTGCACTGGCCCGGATTTTTTATTTTATAGTAATGTACTTTCAAGTGTGATAACTTTTACTTTGTAATATAATCTTGAAGTCATTGTTGTACTATGTACATATTTTCCTCACTGTAAGTCATATCAGTGTTAGTTTACTAACGGGAATAACTATTTCAGGAATGACTGGTTAGTCTCTGATCTGATAGGGATTCTTTATCTTAGAGTCTTACAAACTGTTTTTTCTATCACCCAAAATATAAACGTCAGTAAAACCGTATGTTCTTAATTAACGGTAACACTTTTTATAAGAAACACATCAAAACAAATATTTTTAGAATTTAAGTCCCTCTTAAAATTAAGAGCTTACTCTAAAACTAAGATACACGTAATGGTGAGCTCGCTTGGCAGATTAGAGATAGCACCTAACTGCTATTACTTAGGATTTCCGACGGTTTACGCTCCAGAGGGAAATCCTTAACTTGATGTAATATTTATAAAATAATGTTTGCAGCCATATTTAATCATAAACTCGATTTCATTACGTCATATTAATTATCAATTACAGATTAAGTAGAAATAAATAAATAATTAAGATATTAATATTTGAATTATTTATTTTATTACTTCATTGTTTAAGCTAGGCCAGCGTGGTATAGTAGGCCAAAACCTCCTTTCTAAGGAGAGGCCTATGTCCAGCAGTGGACTGTTATAGGCTGTTGTTGATGATGACCTAACCAGCACAGCCGTCCACTTGTAGCTGATAGGACACTCGTATCTTCCAACCCCCCTCAGGATACTGCTGCGACTGCCGCACAGTCTGTTCATAATTCTATTAATACACACGGTGCTCCTTGAACCGTGCTAAACATTCGAGATTCAAAATTTCTGTTTTTTCTTCGTTTATTATAAGCTTCTAAACAAACAAGGCTCAGCTTAAATCTCTTTGGATTATATTGCTTGGGAGATTATTAAAAATATTGGATTTCCAAACAGTGACTACCTCGCCTGCGGTACCTGGCCCGTTCCCGGGCCTGGCGGGCCGGGAGAGTCCTAAACCTCTCCCGGTCCCGCTCCGCCGTCTCCTTCGCGAGCATAACTTGCTCGCAGAAGGAGACGGCAGAGTTCCACGCACTCTCGCTCCGCACGATAGCCGCAATCAGGCTATCGAGCGAGAGAACTCCCACTCCGATGGCCGCCACGAGGTCTCGCCTCTGCTCAACCCACGCCGGGCATTCTGCCAGTGTGTGGAGAGCCGTGTCCGCGGTCTGGCCATCGCAGTGGCACTCAGGCGTTGGCTCCTTGCGGAAGACGTGGATACCCTGAACATAATTATACTGTCGAAATGCGAATGTCAAAGTGTATGGGTGCAGTGACTAGAGTGGACATGGTGAGGATCGAATGCATTAAGGGGAGCCTGAAAGTAATCTCGGTGAATTAAAAATTGAACAAAAGATTATCCTAGTGTACATGTTCATGTGATGCGGCAAGATAAGTAAAATCATTATCATCATCATCAACAGCTTATAACAGTCCACTGCTGGACAAAGGCCTCTCCTTAGAAAGGAGGTTTTGGCCTACTATACCACGCTGGCCAGTGTGATGTAAATGCGTATTGGTAGTTTTATCATTGTCTTCCTATTTACAGCGTATATTTTTAGGTACCCAATCTCTTTCTGGTGCAGATATCTGTTGATAGACGTATCCAAAAAATAGTCGCCATGTTGTTCTGAGTGTATGTAATATTGCTTTGAAAAACTTACGCAGTGAAAAGAAACTTGTTTCATTTTAACTTGGAAAGACCTGCCATTTTATTTTTCTTTGTGACAGTATTTGGGTTAGAATTTCTTATAATTTATTTCGTAGACTTGTTTTAAACAACTAGAGTTTTGTGACATCTCTGTATTTACATCTAGTTTTATTTTAAGACCTTGTTTAAGAACTTTGAGGGGTTCGTGGCTTAGTGGTAACCGAAGTAGGTTGGCACATTGCCAAGTTAAGCAATCCTAGCCAGGTCAGTCTATGGATAGGTGTCCATTTTTAACACATTGAAATTTTTATTTTAACCCTCCGTGCCTCGGAGAACACGTTCAGCTATCGGTCCCGTCCGTTGGTTGCCATGCGAATATCTGTGGAAATTGTTACGTGTAGTTCAAGCCCTAAAGTCCAACAACAGTCTATGTACAACTTTGAGATCGCCAAGTACTTGTGTTGTCGAGGCGTGTCTGATGGCAGTCACGCCTCGAAGTAGACTTAAAGCCGACCCCAACCTAGTTTGGTGGTGGATGACTGTTTGTTACAAATTTCTATTCTGCGCTGGTATTAAAACAAGTACATAAAAAGTGTTAATGATTATTCTCATGTACAAAAGAGAAATTTAATTAACTCTATGATTACTCTGTGTAGAATTATACGAAATATTTACTTGCGTTAAAGAATCTTATAATTTTATGACATTATAATATGCACTCATGTTTGTATTTTAGAAGGGGTTACGCAGAAGCGTATTTAACAACCACTTTTTGTGGTTACCACTACTCATAGGAGTAGGTTGCACTAACGTAATAGCTGGCAAACCTATCATGCCCAGGTTTCATGGTATAGGCCAAATGGGTAAGGCTCACCTGATTGTGAGTGAGTACCAGCGCTCAGGGACACCGGCAACTTAGTGTGAAAAGAATGCGTTCACATCATCACATCAACAGCCTTTAATAGTCCTCTGCTGGACATAGGCCTCTCCTTAGAATGGAGGTTTTGGCCTACAATAATATGCTGGCCAGACGAGTTGGTATAAGGTTTGTGTCAAGTTTTCCTTCTCTTTGCAGTGCTGTTGCTTTGCATAGTTTGCTCCCTTAGTCGGCTCTTAAAACATCTACGGGATGAAAAGGGGTGGTGATACTTCGTGTTCTTAATCCATCACCACACGGAGAACGAGAGATAGAATGCGCTTCCACGCAAGTCCCCACCGCCCAGAATCAGGGTGAGGGGGTGTCAGCTCCGGTATCCTCAGTCAATAAAAAATAGCTAATAGTTTATATTTTTTGCCGCTCAGCTACATCAATATTCTTTATTTATAGAGTTCATTTCAACAGACGATCTGTAATGTATATTTGTTCATTCATAATATATTATTGTTTATATTTCATCTACGACCCGATTTCGAAGTTAATTTAGAGTCGCACCAAAATGCCTAGGAACTAAAAAAAATCATAGTCTACTAGTTTAGAAATGTTCAGACAATACTTGGCCTTCAATACAGTGTACCTTTGCCCGTCTTTTCAATCACGTTGATGTAGATTTTCGATTCACAAGAATAATAATATTTAAGATTTTATGTTCCACTATAGATAAGAAAAGATCAAAGACGGACTCATTCCACCGTCACGCTGACAGACAATTTTGTGGGACGACCCCAAAAAGAATTCTTTCCATCATTCGGGCATCATAGCTCAGATGTCCATGTTTAATATCAACTAACAAAAAAAATACCGCAATCCCATCCAGAATATCAGTATAGATATTTCAATGGTTGGTAAAATACTCATATTATCAATTACAGGTCGAAAATACAAGAAGAAGAAGGTGATGCAAATGATCATCCCTTTGCTCTTTGGCATGAAGTCTGCAGGAGTAGTAATGTTCGCGATGGCTGTGGTTACTGTCCTGACTCTCAAGGCGTTCTTAGCAAGCAAGCTGGCTTTGTTCGTCACCGCTGGCATGGCCATTAAAAAGTTATATGAGACTTATGGAACCGGGTGAGTAAACAAACGGGGAATACATATTTGTAGGAAGTACAAAACTTTGTATGCCAAGGAGAGGACAAAAGGATTATAAACTTAGATATGTTATTACATTGTTAATCCAAAAGTACAGCTACTGATGTTCTATTAACATTAAAAGTATCCAATTAAAGACAATCAACTTAAAAAAATGGTTTAGATTTAACATTATTCTTTGCTAGAGAATCTCTTTAAAAACATTTTCTCTTCTGATGATCTTCCCTAGATAGTAACAAATAATTTGATTATATTCCGCAATGTGATATTATATTGCGTCTTACGTTTTTTTTAATATTTCAAAGTAATAGTTATTTCTATCGTCCTTGAATCGGTTTAGGTCATCATGTTTGATGGTCCATGGCCCAACGTTTGCTGACGGAAAACTTGATATAAATTGAGCATCATGTTAAATATTCTTGCGCGATGCAGAATCATTTAAACATACTCTCTCTCTATGATTTTGATACATGTAAATGTCACCATAATTTTCAAATAAAATAAAAAATAAGAAGGTTAGCAAAACTAAAAAAAAACGCTTTTTAATGGCGAACCAAATTAAAAATTTACTACAAGTTTCACCAACCAAACTAATTTTTGGACCATCAGACCATAAATAACAAGCCCACTCTGATTTATGCTTTAAAACCATTGGAATTAAATGAGTTTAAACTCGAAGAATTAGGACTCATTGTAATTTAAGAGTTTTTCTATCCAGCTCTTGATACCATAAACCCAAATTATAGGAATATCTACACGACAATTACAAGTATCAGTAGTTTATCACCAGGTAAAAACTAATGAGACTTGTAATAGATTAATTAGGAATATTTCCATTTTTTCCTCCCAACTTAGATTGCACGGATGGCGTAGTGATTTAAGCGGTCGCCACGCCACTTATTACTACGGCGAGTGTTGTGGGTTAAACCCCTATTAGGACGACACTTTGTGTGATCTACAAATTGATGTTCTGAATCTGGGTGTCCTTTGAGTCCGTTTCATGTATGTTTGGAAAGTCCACCGCGACACAGGATATATTCCTAATGCGGGAGTTGTATTTTATGAATAAACAACGATATCAGTAGTTAGTATGCCATAATAACTACAGCAGTAGTTAGGTAGTTACGAGTAACGCTAAAAACCCTTTTAAAGAGGTGCAAAGCATGATTACGTTAACAGTTATGGGAGAAAAAAATTGAAATATTATCTAATTAATAGACGACATGGTTCCGAAATGTTCAATTGATATTGTTTCTAAATATACTAGCAGACACTACACGTGGAAGGCTAGACGTCGTTGAAACTTGTATTATAAGAAAATAGATTAAATTCTGAATTGGTACAAGTGTCTGGAACCTTCGTGTAATGTATCTTGGCTTCATCTTGGCATACAAAAGTTTATTAGAGGTTATTCTGAAATCTATACTAATATTAAAAATGAGAAAGTGTGACTGTCTGTCTGTCTGTTCTTTTTCTTCTTTTCACGCTTAAACCGATTTACCGATCTAGATGGATGGATGGAGATGGGAAAGGACATAGAGTTGTTATCGAAGAAATCGTCAAGGGGATAGAAGATTGTATGGGGAATCAATAACCGCTGAACCGGTTTAAATGAAATTTGGAATCGAGATAGTTTGATTCTGAAAGAAGGACATATTCTACTATTTATTGCGATGACCCATTTACACGCGGGCGGAACTGGAGGCAAAAGATAATCATTAATATGGTTTTCTTTCCTTCTTTGTTGTTCATCGTTTTTATCCATGGCAGAGCCACGATTTGGCATAAATTTGTCGGCTCAAACGGAGTGATACCTTATTAGATTCTTTCTTTAAAGAAGGTTATCAGACCCACAACCCCTGTTTCTGGGGGCACTCAAAGGACTGAAATACTGTTGTAACTCTTGAGTTGCAGTTATCCGTGGGCGGTGGTAATCACTTACCATGATGAGGTGAACCGTCTGCGCGTTGCTCCCCCCCCCTATATCATAAAAAATGATGCATTCATCATCATCATCAACAGCCTATCGCAGTAAACTGCTGGACACAGGCCTCTCCCATTGCACGCCAGTTAGATCGATTTTGGGTTTCAAAATAAATGATGCATCACAAAACAAACATTTCTTTACTATCTCTATCTCATCTGTATTCTTCTACTTGACTCTGCTCTTGCTCTCTCTGAATAGTAAGCCAATTTGATTTTTATATACTACGCTAAAGGTATAATTTTGAATGAAGTAATGAATTTTTATTTCTACAATGATTTCAGAATAGCTTTGCAATAATTAAAAATAATGTCAATAAATCAAAATATGATACCTAAATGACATTAACAGTTCCAAAGGAAAAGTTTTTAAGTTTATTTTTTACGAACTCATTTCTTTTTAAAAAAACTTTGCATCAAAGTTGATTTCCTAATAACAGTCGATGTCACTTAGGACGTTTATATTTTTATCATTCACACAATTTGTATTCAAAACCAAAATTGAATTTATTTTACGGATCATTACGCTATTTAAATTTCAGCGCTTGCCTGTTCGATCGAATGACTCGTTTCAATATAGGCGTAAATAATCCGGAAAATATATTCAAAGTCACTCTTGTATTGCAAAAAAAACTGTGTTTATAATAGAATTACTGTCCATACATCCCACTGAGCATGACGAAATTGACTGACGGTTTAATGACACGCACAATATTGAATCAGTACATAAAGTCAGTTCCACTTAACCTGTACAAATCCCACCAACGGTATTTGAGTCTCTTTTTTAAGACTAGACTAGTAAGGTATGAAAATTATTATTTGTCATCAGACAAGTGAGTAATTAGGTTTAAAGAACTTTATTAATACTTAAGAACATTACAGTTCACTTAGCGAATATAATTTAATAATAAACAAAGTAATAACAAGGAACAGCGATCGTAGGTTTCTAAATCAATGACTCAAAAAATTTAAGAAAAGAGATTGCATTGTCTTATTTACTTACACGAAATTATATTTTCTATTGTTTTGTATTTGTAAGGAGTCCGTTATGGTTAATCACTACAGTTAGCATTAGATTGCACCAAATAAATCAAAATTAGCTTCATCAACCGCCTTTTATAGTCCACTGCTGGACATAGGCCTCTCCGAAGAAAGGAGGTTTTGGCCTACTATACCTAGCTGGCCAGACGGGTTGGTACAGGGTTTGTGTCAAGTTTTCCTTCTTTTTGCAGTGCTGGTGTGCTGCGTAGTTTGCTCCCTTAGTCGGCTCTTACTTATGCCTTACTAAAGTACTTATACCTGTGTAACTTTGAAACAGAAAACCTGCTCTTACAACTTAACATGCTCCAACTTCAAAAGCGTAGCAACTTTCTGACTGCTAAGTTACTCATCAAATTCAAATTTCTAAGTTATTGAGTATAATGTATTCCATAAATATACTTAACTTGGTTTTAAGTGTTTGCCTTGCTTTACCTAACATGGAAATATAAATATTAAAAGAGTCATAAGATAGTCTAGTAATTTAAATATTGAAAATGTTTTGAAGATATAAACGGGTTTTAAAGTAACGCTGATGACGTCACTGTGAAGTGTAGCGTATCCACCCCAAAATGAAGTAAAAGTTTGAATGCCACTTAGATAATATAATAATAATATTTTCACACATCTCACACACAGCTCTTTGATCCCAAACTAAGCATAGCTTGTGCTATGGTAACCAGACTGTTGATAAACATACTTATATATTACTAAATACATACATATTATACATAAATTACACCCAGACACAGAACAAATAATCGTGCTCACCACGAAATCGACTGCACGGATGGCGTTGTGGTTTAAGCGGCCACCACGCTGCAGCTTCCTACTACGTAGAATGTTGTGGGTTCGAACCCCACATGGGTTGACACTTTGTGTGATCTACAAATTGTCGTTCTGAGGCTGGGTGTTCATTGTCTCCGTTTCATGTATGTTTGTAAAGCCCCCAGGCACAGGGTATATTCCTAGTGCGGGAGTTGTCTTTTATAAAAAAAAAAAAGACCTGGGTGGGAATCGAACCCACAACTTCCGGCTTAGCAGTCAGGGTCACTAACCACTAGACCAACAGGCCCGTCGTAAAAGCCTTTAGGGATTTAATGTGTTTTTTTTTATTATTACATTAAAAGGTAAGGTAGACTAATAGAGAAGTTAGGAACTGCATATCGATCACACGTCTGGATTGAAGAATAAAAACAATAGCTCGAAAAGATCAGGATCACGTGGATGTAATGTCCCCAATCCCAAAATTCAGAAGTGGAACCTACTTTGTGTATTGATATAGGCTATTGTTTTAATGTTATGGTTCATTTACATAGATTTATCTTTAATTAGAAATATGCTATATGAGTAATGAACTCAAGTTTATACTGTAAATTTTTGTGAAATTCATTCCTGACTTAAAACTAACAATGTAAATGAACCATTTATGTTAAACGGTATGTCATCCTTTGTACAGTTTTGACTAATAACTGACCAATGACTTTGACTGAATCACTAGTCTTAATCTCTAAGTACTGCTAGTTCATTAGTGAGTTATATTATTTTATAACTAAAATGGCTTTGCACTTTAATATTTACACCTCACCCCTAAACAGTATGTTGTAGATTTGTACAGACTTGACAAGAAATTGACTGAAATGACTAGTACAGAAAAAAATACGAAGATGAACGAGATACGGCTAAATAAGAAAATGTGAAAAGATTTATGGTTTTATTTAATAATTAAAAATAATAAAAAAAAAAATGACTTTACGGACTTAGATAAACGAAAAACTGAAACGGAGTGCAGAATGTACTTTATGAGAATATTGTTAATTATTATTAATTAATTAAGAATGTTAACATAAGAAAATAAGAATAGACATAACTAGAAATAGTTGTAAACCAGTTGAATAAGAAAAACTTGTTAATCATCAAAAAAACGTGGACGATTTGAAGATGTCTGACTCTACTGACGTGACATGACAAGAGGACAATTATGTCTTAATAATTACATGACTTGACATAATATTGAAGTAGATAAATTTGCCTTTCAGACTAGTCAGGTGAGTCAACACCTTCCTAACCAGTTAAAAATTATCTATTCCAGCGTCGGTTTACAAAACCAGCCATATCTTTACTCGCAATATCCGATCGATTTTCCGAGCGCCTCCTCGCACGCATACTCCGCAAGTGGAGTGAGCCCACAATTCGCGTCAGCGGACATGTATAGCCCAACGGCAATGGGTGCCCAAGCACAAGGCAACGAAATAATGCACCAAAGCGACGTAATCGCTCAGCAGTCGCAACAGGCGCCTACCTTACTTGTAAACTCAACAAGAGCAGCAGATAGATGGGACGGTAAGTCAAAACTGCAAAAATTTATCGAACCACTCATCGAGGGCGTCAGAAATATTTTAGATCCAATTGCCAATGTTTTCTACGGTGCCATTCCAACCACAGTACGAGGACTCAACTCCAAAGTATCAACAACAAAGAGTAGAGATTCAGATTTTGATCTGGATGAATTAGAAATAGTTAAAAAACCAAGACAGGTTCTGATTCCTCAACCTAGAAACATTGCTCAAAGAAAAATGAACTTGAGAAAAAATCGGTATAGGCCAAAAAAGTATACCGAGTTAAAAATAAACTTAGATAGATTGAAAGATAATAAAGATTTGTATGATTATATAAAAACGAAAAAATACAAATATAACTATCCTAATACATATTTTTATCCTAGAGTTAAGCATTTTGTGAATCCTAACAATTTCGTTAAGCCTAATATTAGTACTAGACTCACACCTTACATGAGAGACGCTTTAAATATAACTTCAACAGTAACGCCAATAATAACTACGGATACTGAATGGAAGCCCATGGTTTCTTTTAATAATACAGTTCCTAAAAATAGTATGAAGAAGAGGAAAAGAAAATTTCGTAAGAGGCAAAATAAAAGAGGGAGAAAGAGACACAATAGACCCAAGAGAAGCACTGATATTAATATCAGTTACAGCAATGAAAACGCAAGGTCTTTTAAAAAAACATCTAGTAGCAGTCGTTTTTTTTTAAGTTTTCTTGACATTTTATTAACAGACAATCCAATAAGTCACTTTTTTGGTCAGTCAAGTAAAAGTACTAATTCTAAAGTTGATAATATATTTAATTCTAAAACACCAGTTTATTATAGTGTTGCTTATAATGTTTTAATGATGAGTATAGATGTTATACAAGGGCTTTTTGAGATAAATGAAGCTATTAAAGAAAATTATATAAGCGGGAATAAAAGAAACAAAGAAAAAGCGAAAAAGAAGAAGTAATCAGATATAAAAGACGCTTTGAACTGTACGCAAATTAATAATGAAATAGAGGAATCCCCAATATCATATTTTAAGGTTATATAAAATACACAAGAGTAGAGACAACAAGTAACCCTGCATTTATTTTTTTGTAATAAATTTTACGTTTAAGCTTGGTGGTGGTTTTTTCAGCATGTATCATTGTATTGAACCACAGACATTTATGTAGATTAAATGGGTGTTGTCAATATCAATAAAAATTGATTCATGGAAACTGAATTTAGCTCGAAACGAAAATTATGTATTGAAATGTAATAATTTGTTATGCTTTTGAGCTATTTTCAGTTTGGTCTCAGTTTATTTATTTAATGTCTATTGTGAACACTAATAATGATATTCATTTTCCAAAAACTGAGTATTGATTTTATTGTAAAAATATGATTTGAATTGATATTTACATTGTAAATTAAAATAATCATTATGTTATAGGATTCCGGAGACGTCCAATGTTTTATGGACAATCGCGCGGTACCTCAGAGTCCTTTTCGGCATTCCGGCGCCGCCGTTGAATCCTCAGCAGACTATGACCATGCCCATGTTTGTCATGCCACAGATGTATACTTCCCCAATCACCATGCCGCCGTCTCAATAAACAAAATTGGACAAAGGGTCAAGTGGTGCTTTATAAAGCCAAGCTAAATGCCAGCTGCCACGTAACTTGATCCCGGTTGTTGTGATAATCGTGGCAGTCTGGCATTTAGCTTAACGTGAATGGTAATGTTTTAATTTCCTGGACTGTTTGATCTTCCTTTATTTGCTTAAACTTGACATATGTCCAGAATTTAAGACATTGCAGTTTTCCACCTCTAAGACTGATTACTTTTTGAAATGCGCGAGCTCGTCGACTTTATTTTAGTTTTCGAATTTAATGTAATTTATTCCATTAAGTGTAAGATTTATTTATTCGACACTTAGTTAATAAAATAATGTAAGCGAAGAAATGTGTTTAATTTAACGCTATGAACCCTATTTTATTCTCTAAAACCTAATATCTAGAACTGGTCGCGCCTTCTTGTGATTATTCAGCTGGCTCGTCACTAGTTTTTATCTGATAATATTTCATTTATATTCACATTATTTAACTTAGCAAGCGATGACCTGTAGTTTCCATTGACAAATATTTCATTTTTATGAAAGTATCCTAAATATTTTACATTAGTAAACTAAACGCTTTGAAGGTATTGTATCCATTACATTAATTAAGTTACCCAAAATATCAACGAATGTCGTCTCCTTTGATTTATGAAAATTCCTAATAGTAAACTTTGTAACGTATATTAAAATAGTTATTTAAACTGAAAACTGTTTTAGAGTTTAGTTCAGATGTAAAGTATTTTATACCATTACAATAAAATTGCCTACCAAAACTTAGAATACAAATCCTTTATTTATTAACATATAGCGGTAGTTCACAAAGTCACTTCACACAAAAAATTCACTTACATATGTATATCACCTAATACATTCGGAGTATTCTGTATTCAGGCGTTCGAATTATTCAGAGTAAGGTAAGTCAATAATATTCATGATACGGTGTCAGAGAGGATATTACACATTTTACAGAAAGTTTTAGTGTAATTAAAAGCTACACGTTTCGGCGTATTTATTTATGATTATATAAAAAATATTGAGTTATGATATGGGACGGCTTTACTAAAGAATTAAATTTATTTTAAGTTTGTTTTCGGAAGGTGGTAAAATCAATATTGTAAGCGGATTCTTAACGAAAATGCAAACTAAAATAAACTTTTAATTACGCTTTTTAGTTTATATCATTACAAGTAAAGCTTATAAAATCATGTTTAAAAGACCATGGCTAAAGCGCGCTACTATCATGGGGCAACGTAGTGAGTCATAGTTTTCTTTCTAAATTAATATACGTTTCTCCGAAAGTACAAAGGAAAAACGAATTCAAAAGAATGGTACATTCAAAAAATGACTATGAATATAGCAGTACGTAGTTAAGATTCTAATAGCGGCTTGTGGTTTGAATATACACCGACCTACTTAATTATATCATGCAAAACTAACCATTGGACTGCGGAAACACGAAGTATTAATTAATTTGTAGTGTACGTGTATCTCTGTAGGTGAATAAGTTTACGTGAATCCCCCATCCGGGACCATATCGTGTTTGAAGGTATATCATGTTTGACGGGCCTGTTGGTCTAGTGGTTAGTGACCCTGACTGCTAAGCCGGTCGTGTGTTCGATTCCCCCTCAGGATAAATAGTTGTGCGATAAGCACGATGATTTATTCTGTTTCTGGGTGTAATTCATCTATGATATGTATGTATATAAGTATGTTTATCAGCAGTCTAGTTACCATAGCACAGGCTCTGCCTAGTTTGGAATCAGACGGCCGTGTGTGGGATGTGTAAAGTTATTATTATAATTATATTTAGCAGTATAACACTACTCATTAAAGGCGAATAGTGATAATGTGTTCGAACAAACTTAAAGTAGTTTAGCTTAGCTAATTGCTCGTTTGTTAGGAGTGTATTCGAAGGAAGGCTTCGAATATAATAATTTCAACAGAATAGTTTTGTATCTAGCGTGGGCCCCTTGTCAAGGAGTGAAACGTCCTTTCCGTCCAGGCACCGCACTGGATTGGCATTGCTTCCAACGATTTTGGCGAAGTAAAGTATGCGTTGAATTAATAGACAGTATTGCCGTTGCGATGCGTATTGCGGGGATATTTACAACAGGCACTGAGATATATCAAAAAAATTGTTTCAGTTTTGGACAGGGCGTGGAAGCAGTGGCCTCCACAAAGAGCTTATAAATGTAAAGGAAGCGAACAAGGCGCTATCGAACACGGTTGGCAGAGAGGAAAAGAAGATTGTTTTGGTCTTGCGTCTCTCTCTGCTCTATTTATATTATCTCTATAGATCTTCTAGACTAATGCGGTCACTAGAGGATATAAATCATCATATCATCAAGAAAACTTATTTGTCATCTCAGCTATCCTTAATGTCTGAAAATCACCCTGATGCCGCATCTACGTAATATAAATATCTGATTTAGTCATTTACTCCGTCTCAATCAATATTTGAAGAATACAGGATATCCTTCCACATCAGCTGTCCACCGATAAGCCACAATACTAAAAGTCCTTTTTAATTTGTCACTTATTGTTGAGACTAATACTACCGTTATTTTCACCGTTGTAGTTCCTATACACATGGAACAGTAAAAGTGACTTACGAAAACACCTAGATTCTTCATGGAACACATATAATTTATGACTGCACGGATGGCGTAGTGTTTTAAGCGGTCGCCACGACGCTTCCTATTACGCCGAGTGTTGTGGGTTCAAACCCCACATGGGACGACACTTTGTGTGATCCACAAATTGTTGTTCTGAGTCTGGGTGTTCTTTGTGTACGTTTCATGTATGTTTGTAAAGTCCCCCACGACACAGGATATATTCCTAATGCGGGCGTTGTCTTTTTTTACAATTACAATAAACAACATATAATTTAATAATCACTAATATTTTGTTGGCTAGAATTATTCAACAATCTTCTCCAGGTTTTTCGCCAGTTCTCCCAGTTGTAATATAATTTCGAATCCGTGAATACTTCATATGTTACGTCTTTATCCTGTAAAAAAATAATGTATTGAGAAGAAGAGAACTTGTAGAAGAAGAAAGAAGTATTAAAAATGGGGAAATCGTAAGTACATTAGAAGAGAAAGGTAGGTAAAAATTAAGGGTCATAAATGAAAATTGCTGATACAAATAGATTGATAAGCTATTACTTGTTGATTGATTATTCCACCAACCACCAACCCGTCTGGCCAGCGTGGTATAGTAGGCCAAAACCTCCTTTCTATGGAGAGGCCTATGTCCAGCAGTGGACTGTTAAAGTCTGTTGATGATGTTGATTGATTTGACTGGGCTAGCTTCCATTAATGCAGTTGCCATACGGACGGGTACTCTAGGTGGACCTAACTACCTAACCTAAATTGACCTCTGCCGGGCCATCCGAAGCGTCTTACGTAATGATTTTTTCATAAAAACACATTTTTACAGTTCTTTCAGTACTTTCAGTGCATCTACCGTGTTTTAGCTCTGCATCACCGTAATCACCGCATTCTTTGCCACATTGGTGTGTGCGTTAATAATTTAAAAGATGTTAATAAATTATAAATAAAACTAAAAGACGCTTGGTCCTTCTCGGGAACGCTCTCTCTCTGGAAATCAGGATAGCATCCAGCCGCCTCTCAATCAAGACGAAAGTTTGACCTCACGTTTTACCCGAGCAGATTCATCACATTCTTAGTTATTATTTTTATATATTATTATTTGTGTATTTATGTTTGTATGTAACTCAGCAAGTATTTATGTATATTAATCCCACTGTTTCTGTCCACCTTCTCAACTATTACTTTCTCTTTAAAAAAATGACTTTATACCTAGTGCACCTAGTCAGACATTTCCCAACAACCCAAAGATAGACTGGGAGAAAAATTTGTGAGGCATAAAGTCCGCCAATGTACAATTGAAATTTATGCATAAAGTATTAAGATAAAATAAATAAAATAAAAATTAGTTAACCAAACTAAAAAGTAGTATTCGATTGTAATTAAGCTTAGAGCATTTTTAACTACATATATTATTATTAGTATAACTTGCTATGTATTTATTAATTTCTAATTGATGTGATGTATCTCGAACGTTTACTTATAATTTTACAGATACATTACCTTGTGTCTGCTGCTATCTATATATAGTAGCCCAGTCCGTGTGACGGACGGTGACGGATTAAGAATACAAATTGTCACCACCCCAATTCATCCCGTGGGTGTCGTAAGAGCCGACTAAGGGAGCAAACTAAGCAGGACAACAGCACTGCAAAGAGAAGGAAAACTTGAAACAAACCCTATACCAACCCGTCTGGCCAGCGTGGTATAGTAGGCCAAAACCTCCTCTCTAAGGAGCAGTCGACTAGTATAGGCTGTTGATAATGTAAAAACAACCCAATAAATAAATCTACAGCCGCCACTCTTGTATTTAATATGACCAGATAGTTACGATAATGATTAATAAATTACAGCACTGTCTTGTTGTCTGTTATTTTAACATTAACATTAAAATATATTTAACTAAAATAAGATAAAAAGTTAAGAATCTGATAACTTAATCTTACGGTTATTTTTTAACAGGTTCAGGTTTGAATTTATAACTCTTTTATTTTGAGTCTAGAATTTACGGTGGTGACGGATTAAGAATACAGAGTGTCACCACCCCTATTCATACCGAGGGTGTCGTAAGAGCCGACTAAGGGAGTAAACTACGTAGAACAACCGCAAAGAGAAGAAAAACTTGAAACAAACCCTATACCAACCCGTCTGGCCAGCATGGCATAGTACGCCAAAACCTCATTTCTGAACAAAGGCCTATGTCCAGCAGTGGACTAGTAGAGGCTGTTGATGATGATGAATTTAGAGAGCCCTCTAAAATAAGATTTCCATAATAAAATATATAATAAGATGGATAAAATTCAAATGCGATTAATATTTTGCCAAATATGTTACTTATTAATAGGTATCACAATGTATTCAATAAGTCGTCTTGACACGTACGGCCATGTGTGAAAAAAATCGATTTCCTTCCAATCAGAACGATTCACAATATCGTCTATCATTGTTCTCTGATTGTTAAGGTTTACTACATTGAAAACTCTTTTAAGAGAGAGAAAAGGCCCTTTTCTTAGGTGTTAATTCTTTAACATGACTAAATGTCTCTGTTCTAATGGTCTGTTAAATAACATCATGTACATATGACTAGACGTGCTTTTTCAAACTATTCCAGTCCTAGTTCCGATTCTGGCGATATTACTGACTCTAGAACTCTCTCTGTTCAATTTACTTACTCCAATTCACCTGTTCTGTCTGAAAATATTAATATTAGGATCGGCGTCAAAGCGACGGCCCACCATAAAATAAACCAGCCAAGACATTTTACACTGTTACACAATACGCCGACCCACGTAAATTTTGGGCAAAGCAGCAAGATGTTAGCATGATGGTATACAGTTCTCACCAAAGGTATACGAGTACGTAGATAATAAAAGAAAACATTTCTTTTGAGAAAATGCAACATAAGGGCGCTCAACAAAAGCAACAACGTGCGCTGAATTTATGCTTACAATAAATGTGTAGTGCGTGAACCCATTCTCTGAAATAATGGCTTCTATAAAAATCCTCTAAAAAACATTATTCGCACATCCAGTGAAAGTATACTTCCAATGTTGTTCTGGATTTCAGCCATTATGTCTAAGGTTTTATGAAATACTAAGGATTCCTGTTAATCAGAATTTGAAAAGAAAGTGATTGCCTTTATACTTATTTAATAAATCTTTCCAATAATTTTGCTTTTATGTAATCTAATTTTCATGTCATAAATAATAATTATAATCCCAATACGCAATAAGTAAGGACGAAAAAACACTTTCAACAAAAATATTTTTGTGGAATCAGAAACTATTAATCCACAAAGCATAAAAGTGCTTACGCAACACGATACATCCGAATACTCAAGAGTATATATTACATCTGAAAAGGGCCTTTGAGATATTATCCACAGAAAGTTGGTCACTTTTAGGACACCACATTTTGTATAATATCGTTCCTTCGGGGTCGAAACATATTAAAATAAGTTTCTAACAAAATCTATCTGTCCCATGGCTTGTAAAAGAATAAAGGGACATTCAAAGTTTTTTATCTGTTTGCTATTGTGCGTGTATTTAAGGCAAAGTTTTTGGATAAAATTCGCAACAAGTCTTCGGGACAAATTAAAGATTGAAGATTTTAAACTGTACTTTTGTTGTTATACCACAGATTACAGGTTCGAATTCAGCAGGACGCGGAATTACCAGTTCTTTGATACAACGTCTCTTTAGAATGTTTGTTTATGGAATTGGGGATAAAAAAGCAGACAGGTCACTTGGTGATGACTACTACTATCAACATCATCATCATCAACAGCCTTTTCGAGTCCATCAACATCATCATCACCAGCAGTCTGTAATAGTCCACTGCTGGAAATAGGCCTCTCCTTAGAAAGGAGGTTTTGGCCTATGGCCAGACAGGTTGGTACAGGATTTGTTTCAAGTTTTCTTTCTCTTTGCAGGGCGTTTCTGTCATTTGAGTGCCTTTACAGAATTAGGGATGATGGGGTTGAGTTTTTAGTAACTTCACTCACTCGGTCACCCCTTAAATCCTCCCCGCCCAAAATCACGGGGATAAGAGGGGGATTTAGGCTCTGGCAACTTCATTCATACCGTTTGTGGCAATCAATGAAGGAATTGCTTAAGACCGGGTTCCATGTGGTTGTGGCCGTGAATTTATGATAAATGCACAAAAAATACGTACAATTTGACTACAAATTCTATTTTATTTATTACATCAATAATTTAATTTTTTTCAACATTTGAACCACAAATGACGACGTTATTCTATTGGTAACAAAATAAAATCATCATTTGATGGCTTTTTATATTCCTACAGATTTATTGTCCTGGATAAGAGCCGTAATTCTGTCAAAATATCTAGCACAGCATGTCACAAAAACGATCATAAAGAATCCTCATTCCGATTGTTATTCGTAATATGCTAATGTCAGTTGTTAAATAAATGTTATTGCCCATTACCTTGTAGGATGCGCAATTACTATAGATTGTAATCTCAGCTGGCCTAACGTTACAGTGTGTTGTAATAAAGCTGAATCTTACTTAAATAATGTAGGTACTATAACCTACAAGAACTGTAGTCGATTTTCGATATTCAAATTGTAATATTCTTTTAGGTGATCGTCTGTTTGTTGCGTGATCTCATTTAAAATTAAAACGTTTTTAGATGGGAAAAAGAAAGAAGATACACTGGGAAAAACGGATAGGACGAGACAGCTAAGATAAGGGACAACGCATGTCTCGGATGGAATACCTAACTGTAAAGATAGCAGTAGTTTCAAAATTTCAAAACGCTTATAGAAGTCCCTAGAAGAAAAAAATCCAACTGACTAAATACAATTAACTTGAATTAATTGATTTTAATGTTAGTGTATATTATTGACATCCCGTGGATGTCGTAAGAACCGACTAAGGGAGCAAACTACGCAGGACAACAGCACTGCAAAGAGAAGGAAAACTTGACACAAATCCTATACCAATCCGTCTGGCCAGCGTGGTATAGTAGGCTAAAACCTCCTTTCTAAGGAGAGGCCTATGTGCAGCAGCTGACTATTAAAGGCTGTTGATGGGATATGATGTGATGTAAATTATTGAATTTGGAAATAATTAAATTTGTGTTGTAACTACAATTATGTGACTTGGCTTTTATTACACTGGGTTACTAACTTTTAGTAACTTACTTAAATAATGTAGGTACTATAACCTACAAGAACTGTGGTCGAGTAAATACATTCATGCATATATACAATATATTCATACATACATTCACATCTTTATCCTCTAAGGGATAGACAGACAAGTTCAATACGTTTCTCTATCTTTCTAAATTTGTCTGTCTACAATTCAATTATTTTTTTACGGTGATTTTAGTCCCACCGACGTAAAAAGGACCAAACATATAGCCGTAAATCAAGCACATATATACTTATATATTCCTAAATAAAGATACTTCTACATATATTCTCAATTACACATATACTATACATTTATAAATAATATAAATTACAGGCAAGCATAGAACAAATGATCGTGCGCCTCACACAAATATTTGTCTTAGATGGGAATCGAACCCACGGTCTCTGGACAACCAGTAAATGAAGACTAAGAAATGTAATTCTCTAATATTGTAGTATTTCTTTTCAAAACTGATTAAATACAAGAAAGAGAGTTTATGAATAACGTTACAGAAGGTTACAGATGTCTCATAGCTTATGCATGTACTTTGGAAAAATCAAAACAGGGAAAACCGAATTTTTTTTTTTTTGTTTATATATTGTTAATGTTAAAACAAGCTCACTAATACTATCAAAGTTCAGTTTACCCTTAAAGTTTCTTTGTCGATACTTCCTCTTCTGATGCGAAAGGGATTGTTCAAAGCTTCGGGAGTGGGAATGCTGTTAAATCTGTTTTCTTTTGAAGTATATCATTTATTTGCTAATATATTACTGAGAAGCGGAACATACTCCTTCACCTACTCTTATTTAGGTTAAAGTATAGAAACAAAGCGTCGAAGGGGCGGCTTGGTTCTTTGGTTCGTGCTCTCGATCATTTTTGAGCAGAGGGTACGATTTTCCACAGACCTCTATTCGACCTAATTCATTTAACTAACAAGCTCTCAAAACTTGCTGGTTATTGAAGGTTAGCTCTCCTTAAAATAGATTATTTATCCTGATATGCTATTAAGCATATCAAACAAGCAGTAAAATATTTCACCAAAGTTTTACACTGAAACTTTCTACCCAGCGACTTAAAGTACTTGAATATCTGAGTAATCTGAAAAATAAATCTGTAGTTGTCATAAAGTATTACAATATATATAATATATATATATATATATGTATAGTTTTAATGCACTAGAAGCCACAACATTATCATTTATACTTTGTATAATACTACCGTGGTTTATTAAGAACATTCTTTACATAGTACAAAATGAAGTTGTTTTTTTCTTGTACGATTAAATCTTTTAAACTAAGTAACAGATTTTAATGCTGTTTTCACTAATAGGGAGAGTGATTCAAGAGAGATGGGTTTATATGTATTATACATGCATATTATAGTACAGAAAATACGATAATTTAAAAGATTTGTTTCAAAAAACATATTTTTGTGCTGTTACATTGCAAACGCTAGCCAAACCTTACGTGATAAATCAAAATAATATACTACGGAATTATATATCTTAAAGAGATCTACGAAAATTCCCCGATGGTATATGTCTACCTCCTAAGGATAATAAACAAAAACATGTTACTTATCAGTGGCATATGTCGTGTTGAACCGTTGGACAACAACTCACTTCGGTAAGGTAATATATTTTTGTGATTTGATAGCTAAAAACAAATTTTCGAAGTGTTTGGCTTAATTTTAATGATGATGTTTTTTAAGGTTTGTGTTTAATTTGCATCTAAGGGCGGTTATTAGTATATGTATTGTGAGAATTGTCGGCATTACGCGTGATTTCGGAAATTTTAAGTTTCCTAACTAAATAAACGTGAATGGTAAGAGTACGCACCCAAAGAGTGCGCACGCGTTCTCTAAGCTTGTATAAAGTGAAAATGAACAGCTTGCTTGTGTTTTGAGATTTTTGATTAGAATAATACGATGGGAAGCATTAAATATTCTGGTAGCAACACTAAGAAAAAGACTAAAAGCGGACAGCGGTTCCGAGTCCCTCGCCAGATTTTACAGCGTATTGAGCACCGATTTAAAAAATAACTTGGCAGATCATTGCCGAAAATTAGATGCATGTTTCTATGGGTTAACTAAGAAAGAATTAGAAAAACTAGCAAACGATCTGGCCGAGAAAAATAATCGTTATCATGGATTCCATCCAGAAAATAAACAGGCCAGCAAATAATGGGTAGAAAGTGTCGCAAAGAAACACCAAAAAACTAGTTTGGCACGTACTGATCTGTTGCGCACTCTTAGCTTCTATGAATGGCTGCCATTGCGGGCTCTTTGCAATACAGCCTCTAAGAGTACACACGGGACGAATATCACGTTTAAGATTATTTTTTTAATTTTAACACTGTTTAAGTATTTTTATGTTTCTAAATAACCAATGTTTAATTTAAATGATAAAAACAAAATGTTATAATGAAGCTGTTTAAAAAAAAAGTTTACAAAATGCGCACTCTTTAGTGGCTTAACCCTACGTACTGAAGCATGGTTCTCACACGATTTAAGTTAGAACTAAAATTTTCAGAATGACTAGCGTAACTTGAACTATTGTTGGCACCGCATTAGTCATTAGCACTCTTAATTTCATACAAAAATAATAAGGATTGATGTGTTAAAAAATATTCAATCGATGCAGTACAGTAACCAAACATTTTTATATATATAGATGGTAAGTTAAGTAAAACTAAACCTTGTTAATAGTAATGTTTATGCTAACTATTAAGAAATCAAACAGATTGCAGAAAATAGAGTAGGGTGGCCATTGCTCCACCGACAAGGGCTTAGCTCTTAAATTGAGAGAGAGAGAGAGAGAGATGGTAATTAATTGAATTGATAACTTCTTATGGGAGGGTAAACCGCTTCGTTACGTTACGTTACGTGTTCCATGTGCGATAGACTTATACTGTTGCCATTGTATACCCGGTTTATATTTTAAACTTGTTAAATATGAAAAAAAAATGCAATTAAAAGTTAGTGCCAATTCCTCCTCCTTAGTGCATCCATCCTCATGGATGTCCTTCGCCCATTTGGGGACGGCGAAGAGGTCTGTTGAACTCTAACTGACTAAAAACCATCCCGGTATTTCTCTCCTTACCAATGGCCAGGGGAGCGAGAATCGCAATTGCATTCTGCCGCCACCCCGACAGGCTTTGACCCTTCTCACCCAAGACGAGTCTCGTTACCGTATGCGACCGTCACCCCTGATCAAAGAACCCTTAACGTACCAATCATTGTATGATTTACCCTATTAGTGGGTTTATTTATAGTTTGGGTTAATAATAATGGGTTAGACAATGTTAGTATTAAATTCATTTATTCAACAATAAATAATTAGTACAATTAATGCAATATTAATAAATATTTAACATAATTAGGACAAATGCTTAGTCGTTTTAAATGCGAAAATAGTTTTTTTATTGTACAAGTCCGCAAGTACCACTATAGTTAATACAAAATAAATAAATATTGTATTATTTACATTATTAATAAGTGTTCTTAATTATATTTACTGAAAATAAATAAAAGTCGACAAAATATGCTGGTTTAAAATAAAATCTTAATTTTACAATGGGTTTTGGGTTTTTTTTTATTATTTTTCGTTGATATGGATAATCTTAAATATTTCATCTTAGTATATTTTTGTCAACTTTTAAATAATAAAATTTATTACACTTCCTCTATTTTGATTGGTGAGTTAGTACAGTCACTTATTAGGCTCATTCGGGTTAATAAACCGAAGTTTAACTAGAAATTTATTGACTTCAATAAGAAAATAATTTTCTTGTTATCTCTTTCTTAAAACCTGATACAAAGTTTTAAGTACATTCAATACATCTTTTAGATTTTCAGTTTTCAGTCAGTGTAATAAAGTTTATTATTGTTTATGTAGCTGAGGTATGCAACGCCGTAACTCCGATGCCTGTCACCCATATTGATTCAATCCTTTTTGACCGATGCCTGAAAATTAGGCTTATTTTAATTGCTTAATCTTTTAATGTTAGTACTGTTTATAATCAACCTTATTACTCAGTTGCAAACGATTGTCTCGAATCGATAAACTGAAAAGAAAGAAACATAATCTTCGTCAGAAGACTGCGATTAATATACACACACAATAATAGGACAAGATAATAACCCTAAAGGCCTGGCTCAGAATCATTTCTGTAAGTACACATAAGACATAAAATGTATAACTCTGAAGACAAACCGAATGGATCACAGAACACACTGAAACTGTGTTCCATACTAGGCTAATGCCTGTATTATGGAAGACAGTGTTCAAACATGTTTTATTAATATAATACAGCGAAAATATGAAGCAAGAATAAAACTGTAATTCAATAATAACTTTAAACATCTCATACATGGCACTCTGATCTTAAACTGTAAAAAAAATACTGGTAAACATACTTATATACTTCTAAATACATACATAATTTAGATAAATTACACCCAGATACATATCAAAATATCGTGCTCATTACACAACTATTTGTCCTGGGTAAGAATCGAACCCACAACTTCTGGATTGGCAGTCAGGATCACAGCCACTTGACCAACAGGGCCGTGGAACTAAACTAATAAACTTTACTTTCTTCCTCTAAGGGTAAACGTTTTTATTCACGTGCCTGAGACCGGCATTAAATGTCGTTCACCTCATGAAAAAAGACCCAGGTCAAGTTCGAAGTTAATCGGAATTCCCCGAAATTAAACATGCTAGTATATTCGCTTATTATTTTTAAATATTTTTAAGACTCAAGGTGACACAATGCTTAGGTAAGCAACTGCCAAAACCAATAGCAAATTCAGTGTAATGGATTCTAACAAAATGTCGTCTCTACGCGGTATAAGAAAATTGAATCTTGGATTGTTAAAAAAACACAAATTGAAATAAAATGGAATTGAAATGTACATAATTTTCTTTCTTTTGATTATACGTATATATACACGTAAATACATGTAGCCTAGACTAAATAAATTCCTTGGTCTCATCCTCTGTAAATGTGAATTACATACCTCGCTTTATTTATTTATATAAAAAAAGGTTTTTTCCACTTTTTGTAAAAGTAAATAAATCCGTGTAGTGGCGGATTAAGAATACGGAATGTCACTACCCCAAATCATCCCGTGGGTGTCGCAAGAGCCGGCTAAGGGCGCAAAACAACGCAGGACACCAGCACTGCACAAAGAAGGAAAATTTGACACAAACCCTATACGAATCCGTCTGGCCAGCGTGGCATAGTAGGCCAAAACCTCCTTTCTAAGGAGAGGCCTATGTCCAGCAGTGGACTAGTAAAGGCTGTTGATGATGTGACATAAATAATATAAGATTCTGGCACATGGCCATGTGGCCCAAAGCTAGGAAGAGCCTGTTCTACAATAAATAGACTGCCAATAAACTTACTTATATATTTCTAAATATATGGATATTATAGATTTATTACACCCTGACACAGAACAAATGCTAGTGCCACAATTATTTGTCCTGCGTGGGAATCGAACCCACGACTATCACTAACCACTGAGTCTGCGTGGAATGTTATGTAGTCTACAACCTCCCATAATAAGTTTGCCTCATAATATTTTTTAAACCAGATCTGAGAAGTCGAACATAATAATAAGACTATTATAAAACCTACATATAATGTAAAAAGAGGATTTATATGAGATGTTATCTACTTTTCGATGCTGAATGTACCTTATTGACATAACAATAAAGTATAATAAAAGTAAGACAATATTTACAATACACGTAAAATAAAAATAATGTTTACAATATATACATAGCTTCATGCAATAAGATTTTTCTTCGCTGTAATAAAATTCATACGTGTTCTGTCTCGTTCATGCAAACATTGCATATAAAGTGTACAATATACTGTTCTGGTTCTGCGATAGCAGAAAGTGTTTAAAGCGTGTACAGTCGAGCGCAAAAATTAGTGAAATAGGTTTTTAAAATAATATGAGACAATATTTTTTATGATGACAATTTCGTTTTCGATTCGTAATCTTAGATATGTTTACAAAATTTTGTTTTTAAACTCAAATAACGAAAAGATCTGTTACTTTATCGATTAATATCGGTATTATTTTACATCATTTATGATATAGATATTTCTATGATTACATTTTGACACATCTCACACACAGCCATGTGATATCTAACTGGTATAAATGTTTCTAAATACATATTATAAATAAATTACACCCAGGCATAGAATAAATCATCATGATTATAGTAACATTATTTAGTCCTGGGTGGGTATCGATCACTGTATAAGGAGTCTTATTAACTACCTACGAGATTCTCCAGACAATATTTTGTTATGTTTAATAAAACTACACAAATGTTTCTGAAACATATCTTTGTTTACATAACGTTATTCAATATTTTCTTATCTTAATTTTACATCAAAGCTTTCTCCAGACGCTTTATATTGCTATTCATTGCCTTTAAGGTCGAATTTAGTTTCATCTTTATGTTCAAAGGTTTTATTTAACTTATACATGAAATTGGTTAAGACCCTGAGGAATATTGAGCTGAAATGTACAACAGCTTAGTACCGAGTCCGTTAATATTTCATAAGAAACTTTGATTAAGGGCTAAACAATTACCAGACTATTCTCTGTGTGGGTAATAATGTTTCACAAAATAGGCAAACTAATAAAGAGTTATTGGCTTGAGATTACAGAATTACTAATACACAACAATATAGACTTGGAAATGAATATGTAATACCTTTAAATAATGTCAGCGAAAATATTTAAACAACTTCAAAAATAATAATGACTAATCCTCACACGTAATTGTGATCCGAAATCAGGCAGAGCCTGTGCTATGTTAACCAGATTATTGATAAGCTAACTTATAAGTATAGTTCTAAAAGAATAACTAATTATAAACAAATGAAACAGAAACATATTTGAAAAGTTGTAATTGTCATGTGTATGTTTTTTTTATTCTCTTTTTATTAACTTTTGTATTGTCATTGTGGAAGATGAAGTTCCCTGTCACAAGTATTTAATACTGAAAGGGTCTCTCCCTTTAAGTATAAAATACTTATGACAGTGGACTGTGTCTGTTAAAAAAAAAAAAATTAAAGAAACAATAAAGATTATTATTATTCTCTTTATTTGTTTTATATATATTAATTATATTTTTAAGCATACACTTTATAAAAAATGCTTATTTAAAAAAAAAATTAAACCCCCAACATCGGGTACAAAGACCAAGACACCGGTAGTTAGGACACCAAAGATAGGAACCTTCTCCCTATACGAGCCGTGTCAAGGAGAACTGCCTATTGCATAAAACCCTTGATCCAGCCGTCTAACGTGAACCTCTTTAGGTGTTGGTCGAGGTTCTTGGCTATCAATACGTGAGCAGATACGACTATCGGAAGAGTGATCACTGACATTCAACATATTGAAAATCTCTCCAAATATTTTATTATTATTATTTTTAACATTGATCTCCCTTCTAATCCATTGGTCTTTCTAATTTATTTATTTATTTTTACTTAATAGATACAGTTAGAGATAATAGATCATCTCTCCCACAACAACGTACAATTTCAAATCTGAAGTTCAATTAAAACCATACACATCATTCACAATCGCGGAAATAGAGCTTCAATTAGGTGTTAAACAAACGCAAAAAAAAAAAATATTAAAAAGGAAAACGAAATGCAGTAAATTGACTAATTAGTTTTATCTACAAATATTACCATAATTTTACATTGAATACATTTATACTATCATTAAAAATATCTATCTGAGAACGTATATCCTTACGTATATCCTTGAAACATTATTGTGGCTAGTTGATATAGTAATTAAGTAAGTACATACTCCTAACTTTTTCCATCTAATCCGTAAAGTTCTTCAATAACGGTAATTGGTTTGCCCTATAACGTAACTGAAAAATGTAGGGGTTCAGTGCGTCTCTGCCTCTATGATCATCTAGTTCTATTTTTATTCAGTAAATATTAACACAAATCTATTTGTTTATTATTCCATTACGTTTTAAATGTTTTTAAATCAGTTATAAGATAATTAAACTATTATAGACTATACTACCCGTCTGGTAAGCGTGGTATAGTAGGTCAAAACCTCTTTTCTAAGGAGAGGCCTATGTCGAGCAGTGGACTGTTATAGGCTGTTGATGATTTTTTTGATGATAAGATATTTATGTCCTCCTGATCAAGTAAATTTTATAAGTTATTCAGCTTTTGACCACAACAGTACTTTTCTCAACATCTTGTTGACTTGAACTTGGCTTCTGAACTCTTTACATATTTGTGTTGCATACGTTCATATGCAAATAGGATATGGAAAATCTCGTCGACTCAATAAAAATGGATATTGGTAAAGTATTTTCAGATAAACGCTTTCTGTGGTAAATATAACGGTGATGTTACGTTTGCCGTTTATGAAAGTTTAAGCCGTCGTTTGCCTATTGGTAATAATCATCTGTTTGATTTATGGATTTTATTAGAGTGGAGGAAACAGGATATAGTAGATTCCTGTAGGAAGTGGTACTCTCTCCTTCTCTTTTTTTGAATGAAATAATATGTGTAATGTGTAAAAATATTTAAGCTTCGCCATTTATTTTTGATGGTCACCTGATGGTAAGCTACTACCGCCGCCCATGGACACCAACAACTTTGGACATAGGTAAGTGCGATAGTCCCCCTAGATAAGGGTGGTTAATCATCAGTTCAGTAATTAAACAGTGAACCGTAACAAACAAATAATAATAATATTCGGACATCTGACACATCTGATTCTAAACTAAGCAGAGCTTGTACTATGAAAGTTAAATTGACTGATAGAATACTTATATACTGTTTTTTTTTTTTAATAAATATATATTATACATAGAAAACACCCTTAAACCCGGGAATCGAACCCGAGACCTCAGCACAGCAGTCGCATTCGCTACCACTGCGCCACCGAGGCAGCTAAAACAAATCTACTTTCATGCAACAGTGAGACAACTATGCTTCAGAACACATGTAAGAAAACCTAAACCGGAGTGATACCACGGCTTCACAGAAAACTGTTGTTAAGAAGTTGTATCAATGCTCTTCACCGACTTAGTAAGGTTGGCCCGCCCTAACCCTCCCCCTAATTCTAGGGGAAGGGACTGAATGGGTGACAACGTATTTGTGACTCTAGATATGCAGGTGTTCATTGGTGCACGGTAGTCATTTACCATCTCGACCCGTCTGCTCGTTTCCACTACTCTATCATAAAAATTTGATCAAATCTAAATATATTAACAAATTTATTTTAACTAAAATAAAAATAAAAATTCTAAGAAAATTTAAATTGAACCTAAATTGCTATGAACCTGTTACTTTCTTAAATCGTGCCGTGAATTTAAAAGTAACTATTTTATTTTCTGCAAAGCTTTAAATTTATTATTTTTCTAGCTAAGTGCTTTGGTTTAAAATAAATTTGGAAGAAATACAGTAATTTGATTTTCTTATTAAGACAGTAAAATTATTCGACAAAAAAAAAAACGAGTGTGCTTTGGACCACACGACTGAAACTAAACTAAAACTTCTTAGCTATTAGAGAAAGGGAGAAAGAAAATGTGTGCTTGCACCTCTCTCTATTGCCCATACAGTAATATATCACTTATAAACGTAACTCTCTCTCTTTCTATCTTAACTAACTTATATCGCTCTCTCGACTTCCAATTATCACACTTTTCGTAATGGTTTCGTCACGCATTCACCAGCTTACTCCCCAAGTCAAGCGTGCGTAAAGAAGTTTCACTTTAAAAGTCCGTTAAAATACTAATATGTTGATAAAAAAAAGCTCTTGACCCAGCTTTGCTCACTTAATAATTAATAAAAATAACTTCTCACGTCTCCTAAACTATCCTATCGTCCTAAACTAGGCAGAGCCTGTACTATGGTAAGCAGACTACTGATAAACATCCATACTTATATTAAAGATAAGCTTTTGTCTATGTTACTGTCTGATAATGTAGCTTTCTAGTGGTGAAAGTAAAATAATATAAAATATAATAAGGTAAAATCGGTTTAGCGGTTTAGGCGTGCTAGCGTAACAAACAAACAAACTCATTTCCCATTTTTGGTATTAGTAAGGATGTGAAAGCGAGTTTTTTTAAGAAAATATAATAAATTTTCAATACTCACATTTATTCTAAATCTAATCCTTTAAAAATACCCAAATATAATTTTGTACTTAGAGGTTTAGTCACGTTTTCAGTAACATATTTTTTCATTCCAAGAGGATTTAAAAGGATGAACAGTTTCTCATATACAACGTTCTATCGTAATTTTGTCGCTTACAGCATCATAAGCATCAGCAAAATAAATACCTTTTACCAATAAATATAATTGATTCCCATAACTTGAATTTTAACTGGTAAGTCAGAGATTGTGGGTTCGATATCCACCCAGAACAAATAATTGTTTGATGTGTACGATCATTTTGTTCTGTGTCTGGGTGTAATTAATTTATCTCATCATCATCATCAACAGCCTATAATAGTCCACTGCTCAACTTGGGCCACTCCTTAGAAAGGAGGTTTTGGCCTACTATACCACGCTGGCCAGACGGGTTTGTATAGGGTTTGTTTCAAGGTTTCCTTCTATTTGCAGTGCTGTTGTCCTGCGTAGTTTGCTCACTTAGTCGGCTCTTACGACACCCACGGGATGAATAGTGGTGGTGACATTCCGTATTCTTAATCCGTCACCACACGATCTTTATGTATATTTAACTATTTAGAAATAGGTATATGTAAGTACGTTATCAGCAGTTGGTTTACCATAACATAGGTAGAACCTATTGTGGGATCGGATGGCCGTGTGTGAGATGTGTGGTGTTATTATAATAACTATGTTTATTTGGATTGTGTCTGAGACATTCACGGATTATGGCCATAACTATAAGATGTTTTATGAAACTGAAAAGCAGGTGAAGGTTGAAGGCCATGTCATACAGGTGATGAATAAGCGTGCGTTGCGAGCGTACGATGTATATACATTATGTCATGCAAGTTAGATATTACATGACATGCTAACTTCCGGATAGAGTTCACTGTTGGAATGCCACTAGTGAGCGGATAGCAAAACGTGAATGCGCTCTATATTTGCTCTACTTATAAATCGCGTCGGATCCTTCGCATTAGATGTTTCGCATTAGAAACGTCCTGGCTTGCTTTAATAATAACATCACCCCGTTACATTGTGAACATGCTGTAAGTAAAAGTGTTAAAAAATCGAAATCCCAAAGACACTCCAGTACCACTAAACTAATAAAGGCTAAACTTTTCATGAAGTGTTAACTTAAACTCGACGTGCAAAGCAAAAATTAACATGCAGCATTCGATTTCAGTGGGAATATGCAGCTGAGCATACAAATGAGCTGGTTTCATCATATTGTAGAGCTTTTACCGAAACAAAACAATTGGTTACCGTTTTAAAAAATGCAATGAAATGTATTTTTTTTACTTTTAATACCAGATTAGTCCACCAGTATCAGGAGAGGCGACTGTAGTAGCATTTTTATTGAGAGAAGCATTGTGTGCAATATACGTTTTTATAGAAAAATGCATTTTAACTTTTCATCAGTAAGTCATATTTTCCCCTGAGATATATGCTACTTTTGGTAATAGGTTTATCGTTAGTATCATTCAGTAAAACACACGCATTTGAATAACAGTGAATTTTATGACATTGTCTTTAAGTCTCATTTTCTATTAAAATATATGGTATAGGGGGTCCAACGGCCCCCCTATATATAGGCGGCCGCTATATATAGCAGCTGTCTCTGCAGTTCAATAATAACATATACATTTTTTTTTTTGGTTTCGGTGGTGTAACCATCAATATTGGGTCAGGTAAGTTACAATTTTGGAACGAATTTCCATATCGTGAGTTACACGCTCTGAGTGGATCTGAAAAATTTGTAACAAGATTTTTTTCCGACATTTCTTGCTATAGTTACAGCCTTGTATGAACTATATGCATCGCCATATAGACTCTCAGGTCATTCAGTGTTTAATTTATCGTAATAATAAACGTTATATATTCGTATATAATTAAAACATGTGTCAATAGTAAGTACTGTAACTGTACTTTTGTTGTGTCCTCTATCCGACTTTCATTTAAAAAAAAAAGTTTTTGTTTTATGTTTTAAATGTGTTTAAATTTAAGGTAGGACAATGTATCAGATTTAATAAAATCTTAAATTTGACTTATACCTCTGTGTGTGTATAACGTCACCTCGCTTGAAAACTTATGTTCTATATAGCTTAAGCGCATAATGTGCTCCTGTCTACTGCATTTACTTGCGCTTGGCGTGACTCCTTAAATAGTTTTCTTTACACGCTTTTTATTACCTTAACCTGTATGTTTGTTTGTTTGTAACCGACTCCTTTGGGCGTGATTTTGACTGACTTTAAACGGTCAGAATTCTTTTAAACTTTGTAGGTATATCGAGGACCGATGACAATACACTAATAAAAAAAAAATAGTTTAAAAAAACTGAAAATCAATAGTAAAAAGTACCCCAGCTTTTTTTTCAAATTTATTAAAATTTATTTCCAAATTTTTAGTTTGGTTTTCCATAAAAAGCGTGTTTTGTAGTTTTTTCTAACTATTTTTTTTTACTACAATTCTCACAACGCCATCTAGTCCCAAACTGAGCAGAGCTTGTACTACTACTAACAAATATACATAAAAAAACCCAGACCAAATCAAACATTAAATGTTCATGCACACAACTGCATAAATTGAGCGGGAATCGAACCCGCGATTTTTGGAATAGCAGTCTGTCACACAAACCACTTTGCCATCTGGTCATCGTGTATCTTGTACCAATTACTCGTACCAAATGGCATTAATTTCTTGTATTTTTGTTGTATGGCAATTACGTGATGTCCATATTAATAAATAAATAAGAAAGTGAAGTGTTTGTATACATACAAGTGAACTTACAAAGCTGTCACCATGTGAGACATGCAAATTAAGACAGTTAAGAAAGAAACAACCAAAATGAAATCAAAAAATAATTTAATCATGCATCATGCTTCAGTCATTCACCTGAGAAGAGAATAGCTTCTTCAATCCAATGATCGTGGACAGTAGGAGAGCAATCTTGGAAATCAGTAGGGCCTTCCCTACCATGAGGGAAAGAACTTTGAAAGTGAGGGCTCCGAACAGACCGAACTTCAGCGCTGCCAAGGCTAGAACGGGCCCGATGTTCTTCTGGCGGGCTCTGCCGCTCTCGAATACCTTTGGTGGTTTCAATGCCACACCTGAAATAAAAAATAAAATAGATGTATTTGTATATTTTAATTTACATAAAATTAATGCACATGTTGTAAAAAGGTGGACTTAATACCATTACGCATTCTCTCCCATTCAACCTTCAGGTGATGTAGAAATATGACGCGGTAGGTGCAAAAATAAAACATTAAGTTTAACATTAAGTTAAACATTAAGTAACATAATTGAGTGCAGAGATATACACAAAATATAAACACACAGATATAATTAAACATACATCCATAATTTTAACACAATATAAAAATACTCAGTCGGGTACTAGCGTAGTATTCCCTTGTGTATCTGGCTTTCTCCAGTTTTTAGGCAACTCTGTTTATCTAACGGTTAATTTTCTATCTCTTGACGGGTCTGCTGATCTAGTGGTTTCTAAATGCTAAGCCAGAGGTGAATACCCACCCAGGACAAATGATTGTGTGATAGAACCATCATTTGTTCTATGTCTGGATGTTATTTATGGTTGATATGAATGTATTTAGAAATAAATAAATATGTTGATCAGCAGTCTGGTTGCCATAGCACAGGCTCTGTCTCTTTTGGGATCTTTAAATTGATTATTTCAAATGAATAAAAGCTTTATAAATAAGTATATTTATTATTATGTTATTAAGTATTTATCAAAAAATCCTTATTAACTCTTAAGGTTTTTTAATCAGTATTCTAATTATTGATATAAACTAGGAATCTCCTGGTTCATGTATTTTTTATGGAATTGACCAGTATTACTTGATCTATCATTGTGTGGCGACTCCCACATACAAAGAAACAGAAACATACTACAGCGCCATCTAATGAAGACACACCGAACTACGGAGTAACTACTAAAATAAGAATTGCTAATCCTGTATCGCGATATAAAGAATTCCCTCGCCGATTAGCATATATACAACTTCCCAACATCAACCGTTGGGCCGCGGCCCACCAGGCATGATCACCTCGCCTGGTCGGAGGATCCCCCCTTTGTGTTGGAGGGACATGACAAACGTTCCTCCACAATTGTATAGAACTTTATACAATGTAGCCGTTGTTACATTATTTTGACTTCGTGCACCTCTTTAAAGTACATATGAGTTTGAAATCTATGGGCCTGTTAGTGAAGTGGTTGTGACCCTGACTGCCAAGCCAGAAGTCGTGGGTTCGATTCCCACCCAGGACAAATATTTGTGTGATTATCACGATCGTTTGTTATGTGTCTCTGTTTCTAGTTTATCTGTCATATGAATTCAGTATTTAGAAATATATTAGTATGTTTATCAGCAGTCTGGTTACCATAGTACAGGCTCTGCCTAGTTTGGGCTCAGACAGCCGTGTGTGAGATGTGTGAGGTTATTATTATTATTATAAATAATCCAAATTTTATAGATGCATTGTATATACGATTTTTATATTTCATTATTATCATCAGCATATCGCAGTCCACTGCTGGACATATGCCTCCCCATTGCACGCCACTTCGATCTCCTACCAGTAGTCTTACGCAAATCTTCCCTCCACTTTTTTACTCGTTTAACGGTTGTCGGTTCTGCGGCTAATATGGCGAGCCAACTGCCACTTCAGTTTACTAATCCAGTATACTATGTCGATATTTGGATATTTATGATATTAAATTCATCGATAAAACGTTTTTTCAGCTATAACATTTCAAAACAACTTTGTAAAGAAACTATGATATCCATATTTGCTTTGTACCATATTATCATTAGCTTTTATAAGCAAAATCAAAAGAAGGAACAAATCTACAACTCGTTCATTATTTGTATCATTATTTTTCAATTTCTCGACTACGGATAATAATGTAAAATGTTATTAAATTACATACCACATAACAAAGGTTACGTTAAACTACTCCAACCCCCACTTATTCCCCAATCACCCATAAAACACGAACAAGTTATGTACCCCAGAGGGAAGATTATGCGGATCTCGTTATTCCGACAAATTTACCTCACTAATTTGTCCATGTCGAATTGTACTTCAAGTTTAGATCATGTACTCAATAATGAGATCACTTAGGAATATTAGGGTATCCTGTGGGTGTCGCAAGAGCCGACTAAGGGAACAAACTACGCAGGACAACAGAACTGCAAAGTGAAGGAAAACTTGACACAAACCCTATACCAACCCGTCTGGCCAGCGTGGTATAGTAGGCCAAAACCTCCTTTCTAAGGAGAGGCTTATGTCCAGCAGTGGACTGTTAAAGGCTGTTGATAAGAGAAAAAAAATCGAGTGAAAGAAAAATATTACATTTAACTGTATTTCAACGCCTTAATTTTCTACCTTAAAAGTAAGAATATCTTCTTCAAATTTTAATGGGATCAATTTTAGGTACACAAAAACAAGAATGATTGAAATCGATTTACAAATGCCCAAAATTTACTATTACATTCGCACCTAAGAAATTCTTCCAGAAATCGGTTAACACAATATGAAGTAATTATTCAATTAATTTGACGTTTGACTGTAGTTTTTAGTAGGTATACATTTTATTTTCTTTAAAAATACAATTCCCGCATTATTATTTTATGCTTTGTCGCGGGGACTTCACAAACATGCTAAACGGACACAAAGAACACCCACACCCATCACTTTGTGTCCGTTTCATGTACTCGTATATACATTTACATACTTATATGTATACTTATATGTAAATTTCCTACTGTGTGATCTTAGTTTGAAGCACTCATTTAACAGTTTGCTATAAGTTCTGATGAAGTTTACGGTAGTTTCTGATTTACTTTTATCAAGATTTTGTAATTTTTTTTTTTTTTTTTGTACTCATTTATAATTATAAGTATTTATCAGTTTCTTTCCTTCACATTAATTTGTTCTCTAATTAGGTTCGGGCAATTACTGGCAAAAAAGCTCTTGATAAGTCTACTTACCAACTCCTAAGCTTCCATCCTTTTCTTGCTTTCCAGAAATGACCAGATCTGCATCCTTGAGTATCCTGTATCGTAGAGACCTGGAGCTTGCGAAATGCCACAACTTATTCATAATCAACTGCTGAGCCTGATCTTCGAGTGCTGTACCCGATCTGGCCAAGGTTTCTGGTGACGATGGTATATCTGCTGCAGCGCCATGGCTGAAGTAAAAAATAGTTTAAGCATACTCATTTTACATTTTAGATTTGGTATTACATAGATTGCTACCGTATAATTAGAAACTTAAAATAGTCTAGCTTTTGCCTGCGGCTCCGCCCGCGTGTATGTCGGTAATCGCGGTAAATAATAGCCTATGTCGTTCCTCAAGAGACAAACTATCTCAATACCAAAATATATCTAAATTGGTTAAGCGGTTATTGATTGCCCATACAAACTGCCACCCATTTTAAACCTTCAAGGATAATTCCTGGGATAAAAACTACCCTATGTCAGGGACTCAAACTATCTTTATACCAAATTTCAAATAAATCGGCTTACCGGTTTAAGCGTGAAGAGGTAACAGATAGACAGACAGATAGACAAACACACCGTCGCCTTTATAATATTAGTATGGATAAATTACAATCAGACAATGGAATCGCGGATGAGCTATATTTGGGCACATTTTGGCTTACTCGACCAGAGTTATATTAGCCTCACAGGATACCGACGGTAAAAAAATTCAAAGTTGGGTTTCATCAACCCAGTGAGGGTACCGGAGGATCAATACCTCCCCTCTCTAATTCTTACTCAATCGAAAGCCGTTGCAAATGTCTATGCAGTTGTTTAATATAAAATTTCATCATCATCAACAGCCTTTACTAGTCCACTGCTGGACATAGGCCTCTCCTTAGAAAGGAAGTTCCGGCCCACTATACCACGCTGGCCAGACGAGTTAGTATAGGGTTTGTGTCAAGTTTTCCTTCTCTCTGTAGTTCTGCTGCTTTTCCTTCTTTTCTATCACAACAATAAAATAGAGGTATTTGATGAAAAACTCAAACGCCATTTTATTTTAAATTAAAATGCTCCGTTTTAAAAGAATCGGCTACCGTACCATCAAACATTGTAAAAGGAAAGCGGAAGCTGTAAAAATGTTTCCAAAAAATTCAAAAAAGGTTTTAAGCACACACATAATTTATTCTATCGTTAACGAGGACCCTTTCACCGTTAAAGTCCGTAAAAGTGTTACGGAACACCCGAAAAGTTACAAAACTCTTTTCTCAAAATGGTTTCAATTTAATATCCTCGATGTTGTTAACTTCGACAATGCAAACTGACAACATCTACTCTTTTGTAATTTGAAGTTCAGGAATGTGGACGGCGCTTTGGGCGTGTACATTGTTTTATTTAGGTATTTTATCAGATTACAACTTCTGAGAGTAACTCATGTTTATTGCACGAGTACTGTTGATAGGTGTGGTCAAATTTTGTGAAGTAGACAAGTTGATATTAAAACACGTTGTAAATTTTTCAAAAATTAATATTCATATGTAATAATTTTTAATTTATATCTATGTATTGACGGACTCACTCAGTATCACCACCCCTATTCACCTGTGTAAGAGCTGACTAAGGGAGCAAACTAAGACAACAGCACTGCAAAGAGAAGGAAAACTTGACACAAACCCTATACCATCCCGTCTGGCCAGCGTGGTATAGTAGGTCAAAACCTTCTTTGAGAGCAATATGTCCAGCAGTGGACTAGTAAAGATTGTTTCGTTGATGACGATGATGTTGAATTATATATATTTAATATAGTAGTTTTCTTTAAAAGCCATACATTCCATCAATATCCCTGATAGTAAAAACTCATAACAATTTGATTCATGACACCTCTTTTTCATGCAAAATATCAGCTTTGTCTGCAGGTTCAATTTGTCAGTGTCAAATCGTGTAATATTATAAATCTACAGTGTCAAAAAAGAAGACATGTATTAAAAATTATGATATTTTTTTAAATTGTTATTGAGAACGCTGTGCGTTATTAACTGAGTCTCTAAATTCAGCTGCATTTTAATACATTCTTTAGTGTATTGGTCATATTAATATCATCGTAGAAATAGTATTGCCTATGATTATTAGTGTAATCTTCTAGATTTTTATTAGACTGGACTACCCAAGACCGGGGTGCTTGGCGCTCATTGGGGGAGTCCTTAGTTCATCAGTGGATGACAATAGATTGGCGATGAAAGAGACTACGGCTTTATAAGACACGTAGAAAGTAATGACTGGGCCATATGGCAGGGCACAGGCCTAACAGACAACCGGTATTAAGCAGTTCTTTCGTTACTTTTCACCGAGTGACCAAGGTTCATCATCAGCCTATCGCAGTCCACTGCTGGACATAGGCCTCGCCCATTGCACGCCACTTAGATCGATTTTGGGCTTCTCGCATCCAGCCAAGACCAAGGTTACTGAAGCCCAAGTGATTCTCCTCCCAGATTCTGGAGGGGAAGAAGGAAAGGGCGGAGCACTTGTTACTCTTGCAGGTGCCTATGTGTGACAGTAATTACTTAGCATCAGGTGACCCGTCAGCTCGTTTGTTCTCCTATACCAAAAAAAATATACATGGTTCGTTTGTGGATCCTCGGCTCCGTTCTTAAGGTGCATATTCTTTTTATAAGAATCATTATTAATATATTATTAGCCTTATACATATTAATAGCGTTTAATATTCCAGTGCTGGACATAGGCCTCTCCTTAAAAAGGAGGTTTAGGCTTACGGTTTGTACAGGGTTTGTGTCAAGTTGTCCTTCTGTTTGCAGTTCTGTTGTCCTGCGTAGTTTGCTCCCTTAGTCGTTTTTTGCGACACCCACGGGATGAATAGGGGTGGTGACACTTCGTATTATTAATCCGTAACCATCTTTATACTATATAATAACATTTTGTAACTAAGAATAACTTAAAATTACCTTTCATCAACGATCATGATATCCTCGCCTAGCTGGAAGGACGCTGTCCTGAGCATCCTGTCTACATAGCCGACCAGCTCGATGGCAATACACGACGATGTCTCTCTTGCTACACATTTATTCGTTAAACCTCGCTTAAGTGCTTCTTCAGGTGTCTGTAACAAAGTAAGCGTAATTTAAATAAGGGTTGTGCTGAGAGATCTTTTTATTTTTGACTTAGACAATGCGTCTCAACAATGAAATACGACCCTGACCTATTCAAAGTATTGCCGAAATTCGGTTACTCTAAATTTGTGGCTCGTAGTTAATTGGTGACCGAGTGTGTAAACACATTGCAAAGTTAAGCACATTCCTAACACTTTAAGAACCTTCCGTGCCCCGGACAGTACTTTAAAAAGACTAGGAGGAAGAAGGGTTACTCTAAATTTATTATTGGCAGAAAGTCTAAACCTGTAACCGTTACAAAACAAAACGGCGATTTTAACAATCAACTGGTAATTTTAATTTCCGGCTATTCCCTAGCTTAAAATAAATAGTTTAAAACATAATTTTGTTTAGAATTACAGTAAAAATTTGAAAACTAAAATATTCAAATTGAAACTTAATAAGAGCCACAAACAAAGACTTAGGTACGAGGGCTGACAAAAGTGACTTTTATATTGGTTAATGTATTAAAAGGTCCGTTATTATATAACATTTGCTAAGATTGAGACCAGCCATCTCCTTCCTCTAAAAGCCGCAAGTAATTCATGAACGCCCCTTTAAATTCTTCTTTTCTTTCTTCTTCGTTCTTGGTTGTGAAATAAATTTTATATATTTTTTTTATTTTAATAAAATGAGACCGATCAAAGGTACATACGTATACTCGTAGTGTACATAGGTCTCAATAGCCTTTAGTAGGTTACTGCTGGACCTAGGCCTCTCCTTAGAAAGGAGGTTTTGGCCTACTACTACGCTGTAAATAATAAATCTTTGAAACTTATCGTTTGCTGGTAATCTGCCCACTCATTAGTGGAACAAATGCAACTCAAAAATATTGATAATTTTTACAGATTCCAAACTCTTAGAAAATTCGCTTTATTTAAACTCTAGCTTTTAAAATAAACTGTGAATAACCAAAAAAGTTTCACATAAAGTTGATGAAGTGTAAATGATTTTATTGAATCGTCAATGATTCGTGAATAAATAAGGAATCTTCCTCAAATTTGATAAAATGGTGGCTAATGACGTTGCTTAGAAAAGTTTTTCGAACTATGTACATCTAAAATGTGTATCTTCCTGACTAAATAAAAACTAAAATCATAACTATCAGGTATTTATAAGCAAAATAAATATTACCCAACTCTTAATTATTGTTACCTAGTTAAGTTTATGAAATTCTAAGATGTGGAAAAGTACAAAACAAACTGAAAAATAGAATTCAATCGAATATTTGTCTACTGCCAAATTGTACCTTACCTAGTCGAACTTCTATTGCAGCAGAATTATGTTTTTGTAGCAAAAATTTTACACAGAGGTACACAAGTCTGAACAATCACAAACATACAATTATTAATGCACACACAGCCAAAAATTTGCATAAAACTAATATACTGAACTATATGTACGTGTGGTGACGGATAAAGAATACAGAGTGTCACCACCCCTATTCATCCCGTGGGTGTCATAAAAGGCGACTAAGGGAGCAAACTACGCAGGACAACAGCACTGCAGAGAGAAGGAAAACTTGACACAAACCCTATACCAACCCGTCTGGCCAGCGTGGTGTAGTAGGCCAAAACCTCCTTTCTAAGGAGAGGCCTATGTCCAGCAGTGGACTAGTAAAGGCTGTCGATGATATTTACGATCTAATAGAAAGGCCTGGATATTTATAGGGCTGGTGAGTCTATTAGAAGAATATTCTATACCCCTTTAAAAAAAAGGAATGCAACTGCACGGATGGCGTAGTGGTTTAAGCGGTCGCCACGCCGCTTTCTACTACGCTGAGTGTTGTGGGTTCAAACCCCACATGGGACGACACTTTGTGTGATCTACAAATTGTTGTTCTGAGTCTGGGTGTTCTTTGTGTCCGTTTCATGTATGTTTGTAAAGTCCCCCGCGACACAGGATTTATTCCTAATGCGGGCGTTGTCTTTTTTAATTAAAAAAAAAAAAAAAAAAATTGAATGTTTTGAACATGTACGTGATTGGGCTGTCGTCTGACTGGCCTGTCCGTTAAGTGGTGGGTTATATTCCAGCGTAGGACAATTATTGTGTGATGAGTACGAACATTTGTACCGTGTCTGGCTGTTATATACATTCTAATTAAATACTCGTAGATATTATATCTACGAGTATTTATTTAGAATGTTCTCTACCTATTATGTGAGACTAAAATTATATTCCAACACAGACCTAAGGGAAACGGTGAAAGTTGAATTTTTGGCCCTTAACTGCCCCATAATAATGGAGGATGTGAGACTCAAAAAAAAATTATTTTTAATAGGTTCAGATAGCAATGTTACCATAGAATTAAATAAAAAACTATAACCTACATCGCTAGTATATCAATGTAGGTTACAAATTGCTACTATTGTGAGATCACTGCTGTGTAACCTAGTTCCTATAATGTATGTACTAATTGACACAATTAGTGTAATGGAATCACAGCGGGTTTTATTTTATGCATTTATATGCAGTTGGCATTTAGGTCTATAGTTATAAATCTATAGATTAAAATATGGTAAGGGAATAGTTTAAAATATTCAATGTGTTGGCGAATTAAGAATGCGGAGTGTCACCACCCGTATTCAGCCCGTGGGAGAGGTAAGAGCCAAGGGACGGAGTAAACTACGCAGGACAACAGCACTGCAAAGAGAAGGAAAACTTGAAACAAACCCTATACCAACATATCTGGGCAGCGTGGAATAGCAAGCCAAAACTTATTTTTAAGGAGAGACCTATGTCCAGCAGTGGACTACTAAAGGCTGTTGATTAAAATATGGCCACTCAGATCTTAAACGTCACATGAAACGGGAGTGTTAGAGGCACTTTTTTTTAGAATTTTAAACTAAATTTATGAATTAAGGTCTGAATATTGACTTATGTTATTTTAATTGCTTCTGCTAATTAATTGTCAACTCTATTACATATCTATCTAAATCCTTTTAAACTTATTGCAATATTTAGAAGGACAATTAAAAATATATTAATTTTGAATTTACCAGTTAGTCAGTGCAGTTAGTTTGAAACTATGGCCATTGCGACCCGGCCAAAAATACTTCTTCTACAAAAGTTATATTTTACTTACTGATCGCATTAAATAAAGCAGAATTTGATGGGAATGATCTGTAAATTTAAGATAATTTTATATTTCCTGAAGAGTTCTCTCTTTTTAGTACTATTGAAACTACGCTAAAGAATAGTCTAGCCATCACAAGAAAACCGGTGTTAAGCAATTCTTTCGTTGCCTTTCACTGAGTGAATGAGGTTACCAGAGCCCAAATCCCCCCGCTCGAGTCAGCGGGAGGGACTCCAAGCGCATCAACGCACTTGTGATTTTTGAGTTGCAGGTGTCCATCTGCGGAGGTAGTTGTAGTAGTAGTAGAAGTGACTCGTCTGCTCGTTTGGCCTATCAAATCTAATTAACTAAACCTATTTTCTATAAAATATTATAAATCAAGTTTCAATCTCTGGACAATAAATTATTTCCTACAAAATCAAACTACAAGTCGGACGAGGTCGACTCAATCCCGTCGGATATGACATTCACGAAGCCTCAATTTACTATGGAAATTTTGTCTCTGGAAATATCGTTATATGTAGACAATTTGCTCATCTTTGAATAACACAATCAAAGTTTGTTTTCTTTGTCAGATGACCTGATTGAATTTTTTTTTTGATCATTTCGTTGTATGTTGGTTTGATTTAAATTCATTGTGATGTTTAGAAAGAAAGATGTACGCCATCTAGTTTCAAACTAAGTAGAGTTTGTACTACGAAAGCTAGATTGACTGATACAATACTTATACACTTTTTTTGTAAATACAAATATATATTATATACAGAAAACACCATGACTCCGAAAGAAATATTTGCAGATCATACAAACATTACGTCCGACCTGGGCATGAAACCTGAGACCTCAGCCCACCCAACAATCCCATACGCTACCACTGCACCGCCGAGGCAGTCGAATAAGCAAAGTTAAAGCTTTGTTTTTTCTTTATGGAATTTAAAGGATACAGGCAGACGGTTCACCTGATGGTAAGCGAATACCGTCGCTATAAATGCGTCTCGTATACGCGTGCGTACTGCCGTTTAACGCAACGGTTGCGGGTTCGATTGCAGCTCAAGTAAAAAAAAATGTATGCATAAACATTTAATGTTTGAGTTTGTCTGGTTGTTTCTATGTATAAAATGTATTTATTTACAAAAAATATACATTTATTTATATCAGATGTACAAGCTCTCATCAATACGATAATTTATTGATGAGGAATTCAATTTGATTTTTATACTACTTTCACCAAAAAAATATTTTTTATTATTGTTTTCATAATTTAACCTGATCGCTAACTCATTTCTTTAATTTTCCCAAAAATACGTCTCAAATGATCCACAAATTAAGAATATTAAATGTTTCACAACGTTGCTGTCTCTTTTCCAAAATAAATTAATTTAAATCCACATTCATTAACAAAACAAATCATGTTTAAAGTTTTGATTTTTTTCATGAGTTAAAGTTTTGATTTTTTCCATAATTATTTTCACCGTGATCAAACTATTGCTTTTTTTATTGAGTTGGCCTTGGTACAGCACTTTCAAACGTCAGTTAGTACGATTGATAAGCAATTAAACCTATATTATGTATTGGAAAGTATAAGTCGCTTTCTCTTGTGCCTTGGGTGGTAATTTAATCCACTATGAGTATCACAGTGAAAGTAGGGCTTTGGGTCACAGGCGTGTGAAACATGTTATATCAATGGGTTAGGGAGATGCTCTCGATGTAATGAGTATGTGTTTACATCAGTGGTTTAAGCGGTCGCCACGCCGCTCCCTACCACGCTGAGTGTTGTGGGTCCGATCCCCACATGGGACGATGATCCACAAATTGTTGTTCTGAGTCTGGGTGTTCTTTCTGTCCGTTTCATGTATGTTTGTAAACACTTATGTACTTCTGTAAATATAGTTATATTTTCGATAAATTTCACCACCCAGCAACAAGATATAATCATGATAATCACACATTTTTTTTCCTGGGTGGAAATAGACTCCAAGACCAAGAATTGGCAGCCAGGATCGCTAAATAATAGAGTAACAGGCGTAACGAAAAAGATAAAAAGACCGACCGAATCCAATTGAATTCAATACACCTTTATTACTGCGGACATAATAAATATATAGGAGTGTCATAGTCTTCTCACCCTTTTCCCAAATTGATTTGGGACCCGACACATTGTTTCAATATTGCAGAGCATTGGCTGATTGGTAGATATGTATATGGAAATGTAATATTTAACGGTACTTACTAACCATTGGTTAGCTTCAATCTCATAAAGCAGAATTGGATAAATCAATTTTATTTTAAGAATGTCGTAACCTCGCAATTCCCACAAACCCTTTTTATATCGTTTGGGTTTGTGGGAACGGATTAAGAATACGGATTGTCACCACCCCCGTTCATCCCGTGGGTGTCGTAAGAGCCGACTAAGGGAGCAAACTACGCACGACAACAACACTGCAAAGAGAAGGAAAACTTGACACAAACCCTATACCATCCCGTCTGGTCAGCGTGGTATAGTAGGCCAAAACCTCTTTTCTAAGGAGAGGCCTATGTCCAGCAGTGGACTATTAAAGGCTGTTGATGATAATGATGGGTTTGTATATGTATACGTATGTGTATCTTCGCGATCGTGTATTCACATACTAAGATACACACACATATATGTTTAGAACACCCAACACTAAACCATGATTACTTATTTGATTGTATTGCTCTATTGTTGAAAATTGATAGTTTAATTTATCAAATTCGGCTTAAACTGTTACAACACAACGCTGTATATCAGCGTCTTAGTGACTTTCCAGTAACAACCAGTTCGAATACAATATAATAATAATATTCTACATCATTCGCATCTATTACCAAATTAAGCAGAGCTTGTACTATGGGTACTAGACAACTGATAAAAAATCTTTTTTCAAAAATTTAAAGGTTCATGCACATCAATGGTTTATTTCGCGGGAATCGAACCCGCGGCTTTGAGGTAGGGCTCCAATTATCCATAACGATTGCCACAGATTTTCGTATGTCAACCGGGACCGACGGCTTAACGCGCTCTCCGAGGCACGACGGAGTCTCAATGCGTTAAGAATGATCACCAATCCATAGACTGACCTGGCTAAGGTTGCTTAACTTTGCCACTAGCCACTAGCCTCTAATTCATATGTACGTTTCCTCCCTATTACATAAATGGGACCAAAATTAAATAAATAAATAATTGGAGCCAGTACGCAGTTTTGATTATTTATTTATTTATAACTTTATCACATTTGTACATCGGCGAACTTAATGCCCAAGGCATTTTCTCAAAGTCAACCTTTAGGTCAATATTTTCGGACATCTGACACAACGCCAGTCTAGTTTCAAACTAAGCAGAGCTTGTACTATGAAAGCTAGATTGACTGACTTAAAGAAAGTTTGAGGTGAGTTGAGTTACCACTGCGCCACCGAGGCTGTCAAAACATGAAACATCAAGCGTGCTTAAATTTTAAATTGGTTATAATTATTTGAAAGATTATTTATGCACTACACAAACGAGCAATATCTGAAAATACAAATTTCTGTCAAATTAATCATTTTACGTCACATAGAATGCAACTTCATTAAGAATACAGAGTGTCACCACCCCTATTCATCCCGTGGGTGTCGTAAGAGCCGACTAAGAGAAAAAACTACGCAGAACAACAGTACTGCAGACAGTAGCAAAACTTGACACAAACCCTATACCAACCCGTCTGGCCAGCGTGGTATAGTAGGCCAAAACCTCCTTTCTGAGGAGAGGCTTATGTCCAACAGTGGACTATTAAAGGCTGTTGATGTGATGTGATGTGTGACAAATTTGTGTAAATTTATTATGCCTTTGGAGTGTGGTTTCAACAAGTTAAGAGAATAACTCTGTAAGTGAGTTTTACGGAAACTGTACCAACAAAGTTATCGTGTTACTGTACAAAGTTCGGGTTTGTTAGGATGGGAGGGGACGGAGGGTTTAACTTATAAATTTGCTTGATTTGATATGCATAAATATTTTCTCAGATATACTGGCATTTGGTCTCATTACAGAATATTGTAAGTTAGTTTTTTTTTCTTTTCCATGGTTTGTGGCAGAGATTCCCAAACTATTTTGGGTAAGAGGGGGTCTCTTCTAAGATGAATTGATACCTTAGACACCCATAGCCAAATTACTACACGCTTATCGACTTGTTGGGTTTTTTTTAAAGTACAACAATTATACTTCCTACTAAAATATTAGTCAGTCTTATAACAAATTGGTACACGTAATATAACTAATACAGTATCTTGAAAGTTTCAAATGAGAACTTGTTTTAATTAAGAGGCGTCGATTTTTAGACCTTGTCGACCCCCAATATCAGTTTTCGTTTATGTCGACCCCTGAGAAACCGAATTAGAGAATCCCTAGTGTAGGGGGTCAAACGTGCAGACGGGTCATCTGATGGTAAGTGACTGCCACAACTGCTTTTTCGAGCTTTGAGTTTGCCCCCGAATTCAGTAAGGGAGGATTTTAGGTGACCTCACTCACTCGGTGAAAACTAAACAATTAATGATGACTGGCCTGTTGGTCTAGTTGTTTGTGACCCTGACGGCTACGCCATAGGTACTGGGTTCGATTCCCACCCCGGACAAATAATTGTGTGATGAGCACGATCATTTGTTCTGTGTCTAGGTATACTTTATCTATAATATGTATGTATTTAGAAATATATATAAGTGTGTTTATTAGCAGTCTGGTTACCATAGTACAGGCTCTGCCTAGTTTGGGATCATACGGCCGTGTGTGAGATGTGTGAAAATATAATTATTCCTTTTGTTTTGTAAATTTTTAGCTAGACTTATAAGATATCAACTGTTAAAAACGCAATTGCAGAATGTTTCTGTAGTTGCTTAATTTTTTGTCCCTAAAATCAGCTTATATAAAAAAAAAATAGTTAAAAGAGAAGTTTTTTAAAATCTAATCTATCTTTAATCTAATACCTTTAAAAGAGCAATTCTTGTATCCAGGTACTAATTATTATTTAGTATAAACTAGCTTCCACCTGTAGCTTCACCCGCGTGAATTTTGGAACTTTTTTCGCCCGGTTTATAAAGCATAAGATTCAACAATGATCGTTATATTTCAGTCAATTTACGTAAAACTGTCATTAATTATACACCTAAACTTTCCTCAGGAACTACACTATCTGTTGGTGGTATGCCGTACAAAAATATGTACATCGATAGTTTTTTAATTTTGACAGACGCGGCCGGAGTACCTCATTTAATAATATGTAAGGACTTGTATTGGTTGTGTCTTTTCACAGGCAAGGTTTTCTTATTCTGTCGTAAGTTATATTTCATAAAAATAAATAGTACGTGTTTAAGATTTATATTTTGAAAGCTAACAACAGAATCCTAGGCTATAACAGTATTCAATGTCCATTCATTCTTCATAACAGAGCCCTGAGAGATTCACTCACAAACAGGAAATTGTGACCGAATGGATTTTTGGCGTTAGCTACTATAAGTCAAGAGCAGGTTAAATATAGCTGGAAGACAGAATTTTAACAATTTTAGGCCATACATCTTTTTTAATTCAGATAAGAGGCTTTGTGAATTATAAAATATTATTCAGTTTCTTTACATATATTCACGTTTAACTCTGAAGGAGTGGTCAGAAGTTTATATGCCAACTTTAATTTTAGTCCCAATTTGGATAGGAGACAAGGCTTTACCGTCAAAAGAGCACCTTAGGATATATGGGAACAGTAATATTATAATAACAATGAAAGAGAAGGTAGGTAGAGAAGGTACTTAAAGTAGAAAAAAGGATATTGATTATTTCGATGCATTAGGGAGTGTTAACAATAGGTTGACCAGGTTGGGATCGCATACACAATTCTTCTGTACTTGGTTTTCTCGATTGCGGGTAAAATTCTTCTTTGCCTTTTCTTTACATAATACCTCACAACAAATTTAATCAATTTTCTATTATAAAGATATCAAAACATTGAGAAACGTTTAAAACGATTTTTCATCATGTGGAAACAACCATGGTCACAAGTTAGTAGCAAGCAAGCGGCTTAGGTGTACCTGATGAACCCTGAGGACCCCTCCTCAAGAAATTTGGCAATCCTTGGCCATCTTTCCAACACAAACAATGTAGCCATACCATTGCATGTCGAGCGTTCTCTCAAGTTTGCTTATGATATGCTAAAATCGACAAAATTATCTAAATCGTGGTCGTTTCATATTGAACACCCAATTTAAAACATACAAATATACAGTACAAACCAATTTTCTACAATGGCATGCAGTAATTTAATTTGTATGATTCCAATATTTCGCATAACATCCATATCTGCACCGGGACAGATGAGCCCAGAACTTCATTAATGTAGCATCATTTTCCAATGCTCATGCAGGGAATACTAAGCAGGGAATAATTATAAAACATTATTAATAACTCTTTATAAACATACTAACGTTTACCCGCTATTTTGCTTATAATATCATCATCGTCATCATTATCAACAGCCTTCAGAAGTCCACTGCTAGATAAAGGCCTCCCTTTGAAATGAGATTTTAACCTACTATACCACGCTGGCCAGATGGGTTAGTATAGGATTTGTCTCAAGTTTTTCTTCTCTTTTCAGTGGTTTTCCTGCTTAGTTTGCTCCCTTAGTCGGCTCTTACGACACCCACGGAATGAATAGGGGTGGTGACCTTCCGTATTTTTAATCTGGCACAACAGTTAGTTTAGTAATTTTAATATCGGTTGATAATTTGCTCATTATAGATCGCCGGATGGCGTAGTAGTTTGTGTGTCGGGCTGTCAAACGTCGCGAGTTCGATTCCCACTCAAGTCACACATTTGTGTGCCTTGAGTAAACATTTTAATGTTTGATTTGGTCCGGATGTTTCTATGTATAATATGTATGAATTTACAAAAAAAACTATAAATATATTTATATCAGTTGTCTAGTACCCATAGTACAAGCTCTGCTTAGTTTGGGACTAGATGCCGTTGTGTAAATGTGGTAGAATATTATTATTAAAAATTTTTTTACAATCAATGTTCTGATTGGAAGCCATCACTTATTGCCCGTTATAGAAAGCAACCATGTGTCTCATAACAGTTGAATTACTAGCTAATAATACAGCTAATGTCTAGTGAAACGGGCAAGAAAATTCATTAACGCACCGTGATCACTCACGTATAAAAGAAACGACGACTTTCTGTGAAATACCGATACGCACACGTAAAGATGTTTAAGGAAATCGCCTTACGGATCATTTATACATGACAATGATTAATGAATCGTAATAGCTACATTATACAGAGCATAATCACAACAACAGCCTTTAATAGTTCACTGTTGGACATAGGCCAGAAAGGAGGTCTTGGCTTACTATACTACGCTGGCCAGACGGGTTGGTATAGGGTTTGAACGTTGCGCGCAGGCGCTAGGAGGGGTCCGGATGTCTTAATAACAGCAGTTCCCGGATCCCTCCTATTACAGGCGCAGAGTGGCACACCGTGTGGTTTTAGTCGGTCCGATTCCGACACACCTTCTCTTTACAGTGCTGTTGTCCTGCGTAGTTTTCTCCCTTAGTCGCCTCTTACGACACCCACGGGATGAATAGGGGTGGTGACACTGTATTTTTAATCCGTCATCATACGGACAATATAATATAATTATACAGAGCATTTTTAATTATTATTCTACACGGGAATCTGTAAGGGGTATTTAAAACATTGACACAGACAGGTTTGTAGTTGGGTGACAAGTTCAGATCAGTAGGTTAAAAAAACAAAAAGACAACTCCCGCATTAGGAATATATTCCTGTGTCGCGGGGGATTTTACAAACATACATCAAACGGATACAAAGAACACCCAGATTCCGAACAACAATTTGTGGATTACACAAAGTGTTGTTCCATGCGGGGATCGGACACACAACACTCAGCGCAGTAGGAAGCGGCAAGGTGTCCGCTTAAACCACAACGCCATCCGTGCAGTCAAACAAAATCAAAGAATTAAGGCATTGCTTTCTGACTATTTAGTATTTAGAGGCTGTTACATATTTATGTTAATAATTCAATATCAATCTGTTAATAATTGCTCGTGATATTACATAAATAGATTAGTTGAAAAATAATTAAGTATTTTGTAGAACTGGTACCCACCAGTTCTACAAAATACTTAATTATTTTTCAAGGTGTAGTGTAGGTGTAGTTTTACGAGCTGATACATTTCTTAATAATGACTCTGACTGGCCTGTTTGTTTATTGGTTTGTAACCCTGACTGCTAAGGCAGAGGTCGTGGGTTCAATTCCTATGTAGGACAAATAATTACAAGATGAGAAAGTGCTTAGTCTGGGTGTAATATATCTATAAGTAGAATTTATAAGTATGTTTTCAGCAATCTAGTTACCATAGTACAAATTCTGCTTAGTTTAGGATCACATGCGTGGGGGAAGTGTTCTCCCCTGGGATAGGGCCTGATTAGGCATGGTGTCAATTCGGGGAGGACCTGAAATAACATGGTCCGGGTCCTACCAGAGTAGGACACAAAAAAAAAAGGATCACATGCGTGTGTGAGATGTGTAAAAATAAAGCTGTAATGTACGCACGGACGGTGCGTTAGTTGTGGGTTCGATTACATATGGGATCTATTCCTAATTAGAGAAACTGTCGCTTTATTTATATTATATTAGTAAGCGCAACGTTTCGACCAGGTTGCACCTGCCATGGTCATTTTAGTCAATACTGTACATATACATGAATTTAAAAATAAGATAAACCACACAGTTGCATAATTTATTATAAAAGAAATATTTGAAAACAAGTTTGTGGAGTATGAATTTTATTTATTTAAATTCATTGTAAAATTTGATTAAGTTTAAAGGATCTGTTGGACCAAGGACAATGTTCCCGAGTAGGAGAAAGTTCCCGAAATATATTGCTACGAATTTCTCTTAAATTCATATCGTTAAAAATGAGATGTGTCTATGATTATGATTACTGTAATAAATTACTCGCCAAAGTGATATATTACTTCTGAACACAGACCTCAAAATGATATATTCATTGAAAACAATTCAAAGTAGAAATTTAGACGAGGGAGCAAGCAAATTAGCCGTTATAAAGCTTGTACAATGCAAATTTATGATAATCTCTACATTTAATAATATATTACTGATAAAATTTCAGGCTTTTCTGCCACAGTTTCTAGCCAAGGGCAAACGTAATTTATTGTCTCGAATCACTAAGGTAAGTTGTGCTTAAAAAAACTAAATATTATCTCTATCGTGTCTTTTGTAATGTGATATACTAATAATACATAAAATACGGGAAAGATTCGTAAGATTTTTAATATTTGAAATTTAAAACAGATTTTAATAAAAAAAAAAGGTTTTTAATGCTAAACTGATTTTAAATTCTGGTTTTAAATTCTAATTTCTTTTATATGATATTTTTTTAGATTACCAAGATTATAGTAAATCACGTGTTCTAAATCTCAGCGTACTTTAAAAGTCTTTGCAAAATACTACACGCTTCCACAGACTAAACCGTACACGGGAATTTATTTACCGATAATCTTCCAATAATTGAATTTCAACCAAATAATAAATCCCAACATATATCAAAGTGGGGATTATCGTATACCAAATCCGATTTACATTTGTATATCGATGAAAACGTACGTTTTAGCGGTTTTAGAGCGATTTGTTAATAAACAATTGACAATGTTCAAAGGTTTAATAAGATTGGAAATTATTTAAGTGAAAATCATATGATCATAATTTGATAGATCAATTTCTGCGGATCTAAGAAATAATCGAGACTAGTACCAGCCGCAACTTGCCGCCATCGTTTAATACGGCTAAATTTTCATCACCATCACCTAAATAATTTGGTCTCTATTACTGTGTGCTTTTCAAGACACTTTTTGCCTGGCACACTTAATCTGTGGAACACTTAATCTGTATGAAAAGTTATCGTCTGCGGTATTGCCGGATCGATACGACCTTCAAACCTTTAAGAATATTACTTTACTTTACTAAGAACTATTTAAAGTTTCGCATTGTTCCTGCCGCGACTCGTAACCTATAAATTATAAGATATCCTCAGTTTAAACAAATTGAAATATATTGAAACAATTAAGACAGCGAAACAATGTTAATTCAAAGGAATTTAAATATGTTCAAATCATCCTTTGATCTTAACAGAATTTATTTTTATGTAAGAGGGGGCAGACGAGCATACGGGTCACCTGATGGCAAGCGACCATCGCCGCCCATGTACGTCTGCAACTCAGGAGTCACAAACGCGTTGCCGGCCTTTTAGGAAGGAGTACGCTCTTTTCTTGAAGGTTTGAAGGCCGTATCGGTCCGGAAATACCGCAGACGATAACCCGTTCTACAGATTGGTTGTGCGGGGCAAAAAGTGTCTCGAAAAGCGCACAGTAGTGGAGCACCAACTATCCAGGTGATGAGGATGAAAATTCTTCTACTTCAATTAATTTAAGTGATTATAGTACAACACATTTAAGATGAAAAGATTTTAAACAAAAACCAATACTATTTATCACACACATAAAAAAAAAGTTACAAAACTTTTTACACGCTTTTTATTTTTTCATTTTTTTTTCTATTTATTAGCTTCACCTGTATGTTTGTTTGTACCGACTCCTATGGGCGAGATTTTGACTGACTTTAAACTGTCAGAATTCGTTCAATCTTTGTAGATATATCGAGGACCGATGACATTACACCAATTTAAAAAAAAAAAAGGGTTGGGTGCTTTGTACCATTGACAACAGGCACCCAACGCTTTTTTCCCAATTTATTTTTACATATATTTTCTCATATATAAAATTCTCGTGTTCGTTCCCATACTCCTCCGAAACGGCTTGACCGATTCTCATGAAATTTTGTGTGCACATCGGGTAGATCTGAGAATCGGCCAACATCTATTTTTCATACCCCTAAATGGTAAGGGTGACCCATCCCTAATTTTTTTTGTTTTGCAATACAACGTTTGCCGGGTCAGCTAGTACATATTATATATAGTTTGGTTTTCTATAAAAAATAATCCTAAATTTCTTTTCAAATTTAAACTCACCTCGTTATCGATTTCACTCGATCTCACGATACCTACTATCAGGAACACGAACAAGCAAATGCTCTTCATTTTCTTCTAAGTCTTATTATTCACTTCACTATACACTATTCGATTAATCGCAATTTAGTGCGACGATGTGTTAACCAAATGCTGAAATGTAAGACGTTATACTGTTATATATGAGTACGCTTCACTGGGCCCGCAGTGGGGTATATACATATGTGGGGAATATTATTTGTCTGTTTGTTTATAAGTTTCATTTTCTTACAAATAATACTTTATACTGTACTGTATTTTATATTGTGAACTATGACTTCTTAGTTCATTGTAAGAAGTGCAGAAGAAACTTAAACTTTATGCTTTCGTAACTTGAAAATTATAATAGGGGAAAAGCTTTTAATTTCTGGCATTGAAAAGTTTTAGGAAAAAAAATACTGTGGATGTCCCAAGCACTGTACATACCAACTCTCTTACATATCCTACAAGCCTCCACTATACTCGTAGTCATTAAATCTTTGAAACTCGAAACCAACATGCTGGTTGCAAATATTAATTTATTTATTCAACTTAGTTCTTTTTGTATTTATTATTTTTATAATTAATCATTATAAAATTATATTAAATAATGACGTTTATTCTTTCATTCAGATCCAAAAAACTGATTCAAAAAATAATTTATTTTTTCTTAAATCTTAATTTGTATGATGTTAGCTAACTTAAATTGTATTTATCCAACTTTGTATGTTAGCCAAATTTGTAACAATATAATATTCTTCTCTTTTCTTTTTTCGTTTTGCATGTCATCTTAAATTATTTTTGACGTGACAACGTCTTATAAATTGGTTTGCCGGGTGACACTTCAAGAAACTGCGTTACGCTCCGCTCACGTTATGCGCTCACAATGAGAGCGAGTGAGAGGCACGCGTCCCTTCCAATCGGGCATGGTTAGCCCGCCTAAGAGCGAGAGAGACAGACATAGTCGTTGTCACGTAAAACTTTCGCCCGTATACCGACTTTACAGGCAACCAATTTTTTTTAACTAAATCCAGGCCTATCAGGTAATTATCAAAATGAATTTGTTACCTTAGCAATACATTAAATAACTGCGAAAGTTGTATATGCCACTATCCCACGTCAGTTTCATCCATTGTAATCTGCGACCATTTGTGAGATCAATTTTCTTGTGAAAACAAGAGTGGGACTTTGAATATGTAGGGTAACAGTTTTACCATTGCACTATTTTATATTACTGCTAAGTTGGCGTAAATCCACAATTATACGCTTGTGTCAAATCAAATTTTTTTTTTCGTCAGAGGGATTGCATGCCACCTTAATGTTATGATTTACACTCCTTAACCTCTTCCTTCGTTCCTCTGTTGCCTTTTCTTTTTACCAAGCCTCCTCACATTTGAATTCACTTCGTTTACTTTACAAATCATTGATACCAATAGGTTTGCTGTATAATGCCCTGTGTAGATCCAAATGGGTCTGATCATGGAATCTGATCCTAAGAGCAAGAAGAAACAATGAGCTGTGCAAGGTACATGACGATTCAACGAAAATTCACCGAAATATCAGTATCACAGTGAGCTCTGTTAGTGCTAGGCCCTGCTGTTTATTTACTTTCAAGGGATATGCAAAATAATTAACGACCAAGACGTGAAAAACATTTGATCGAAAGAAACAAAAACAACACTTATTTAAACAACATTTTTTTCATGGATATTGGACATGACGGCAAATATGTAAGGATCATTCGCAAAACTTTTAAGAAACAAATAGACGCTATAGGTTGAATTTTCAATTTGCTACGGGCTTAGCCAGGCTGAGTCTCTTTTTCATTTCTTTTGAATAGCTACTCAGAAGCCGTGACATTAGGAACACTCAAAGATCTCAAAGTTGGTTGGTAAAAAAAAGAGCACGCCTGATCACGGTTCACGATGTGTGCTTAGCAGGTGATACCGTTCTCGTAGTAGACTCAGAACGATCTGCAAGCAATTGTTGCAAAGCTCATGACTATAGTAATAGGGTCAGAAAACCAAATATAAATATCTGCATATCAATAGCTGGTAAACCATTTGAGCTGGTTTGAAAATTGAAATTCGAACAGGCAAAAATCAACATTCAACACAATAGAAAGGTTCTCTCTTGCCAAAAACCTCATATAAAATTCTGACAGGAAACTGAGTTGCCACCACTAGTCTATCGTCATACAGGACTAGGAGTAACTAAGAACTTTGAAAAAAAAAAACGTTAAAAGACGTTAAAAGATATTCAAAAATTTAATGCTAGCACCGTATCTTGTGATTCAGTTGCTCACAAGGAGTTAGATCCAAGCTGTGTGCCAGCTTTACAATATGTCACCAAAAGTGATGAAAACCATAAAATCATAAGCTGAAATATTTTCGCCAGGAACTTAAGCCACGTGATGGATGTCTCCCACTCCAAGTAATCATGTTGAGTAAAGTAGAAGGAAAAATTGGCATTGGGCTAAGCTAAACATTTGTTCCGCTTTGTCATTAACAAAGATTAATGCAAAAAGCTGACGACCAACCCAAAGGAACAAAAACATAAGTTAAATCATAGTCCAGTTATTATTTTACAATCCTCTAAGAGTATAATAAGTAAGTAAGTAACAATGTCAGAATAATTCACTTAAAATCTAATCATGGTTATTTAGTGAATTAGTAGTTGCCTTTAATTTTTCACATAAACTTGGACTCATCATCATCATCAACAGCCTTTAATAGTCCACTGCTGGACATGGGCCTCTCCTTAGAAAGGAGATTTTGGCCTACTATACCACGCTGGCCAGGCGGGTTGGTTTAGGGTTTGTGTCAAGTTTTCCTTCTTTTTGCAGTGCTGGTGTCCTGCGTTGTTTTGCGCCCTTAGTCGGCTCTTACGACACCCACGGGATGAATTGGGGTAGGTGATATTCCGTATTCTCAATCTACTACTATTAAAAGCTATTATAATACAAATTAGAAAAAATATAGAAACAAATACGTATGACTCCAACTAGCGTGCATAACTCGATTAATCTATACGAAGACTGCACATGCATATCGTATTGTTATACGTAGTATCTATCAGCTGCTCGCTGTAGCTTGAAGGGAGTAGTGAGATCCATTATAGAAAAAAAAACATTTATATATATTTACTAGCTGACCCGGCAAACGTTGTTTTGCCATATACATTATTTCTAGGAAATATTGAAAAAAAAATTACGGGTGGATCAACCTTGTCATTTAGGGGTATGAAAAATAGATGTTGGCCGATTCTCAGACCTACCCGATGTGCACAAAAAAAATCATAAAAATCGGTCTAGCCGTTTCGGAGAAGTATGGTAACTAAAATTGTGACACGAGAATTTTATATATAAGGTGACATCATATTCACTTGACTGGTTTTACGTTGGATTGAGTTTTTTTGACAGTGTAAACTGTTTTAATGTAAAATGTAAACCGGGTATATTAACTATTTAGTTACCGAGAGTATTTAGTTTTTTTGTCCATGAAAACAGAGGTGCTTACCGTGTCAATTAAATAGAGTAAACTAAGTCTGGTATCGTTTTAATAGCGTTATATATTTATTTACTTGAATTATATTTTGTTTTATTTTGTACAACATAGTAAAAGGACTTGTTACACAATGGCATTCGCAAATAACCCGTCTTCTTTTTTGGTCTGGAGTTCCCTGGGAGTCTTTCTTGCTAAAACATATAGGATCTAAAATCGTGCTCTATGATTTTAGGTCCTATATGTTTTCAATCAATCAAACTAAAACAACAACTCCGCTTGTGTTTGTTTATACCAATTAAGTTAGAAGAAAACATTTATTCGTGATTAGGTTATCATGTTCTATTTCGATGAATATTAAAGTTTATGAAAAGAAATTCCTTATGCGTATGTAAAAGGAAATATTTTTCAATAGTTTTTAGAATTCCAGACCATTTGCACTAAGCAAAAATCTAGGCACTCTCAAACATATTATCATTTCATCACACTGTATTTTCTACGAGATCAGCATCTACTTCGATTATGTTGTTCGAAAACTCTCTAAACTAAACTAAAAATCACTAAAAATAAATTTTGTCCTGTCAAATATTACGTTTTCAGAATAATTAGAAACGTTGTTTGACAGAACTAAACAAATTTTTAGTGATTTTTAGTTTAGTTTAGTGAGTTTTCGAACAACAGAATTAGCACCATTGTCTGAATTCGGGTCTAAATTAAAAACATATAATGTAACTATTACTGATAGTAATGATAGTTAAGCTTATTACATCACCCAGGATAAGATTAAGATTAAAATTATAAACGAAACAGAAACAGGTTCAAAAGAACCAATAAAAATTTGGATTAATTTTTACACCGTGACAACCCTCAATATCATATACAATATAATATAATCTTATATATAAAATTCTCGTGTCACAATGTTAGTAACCATACTCCTTCGAAACGGCTGGACCGATTTTTATGAAATTTTGTGTGCATATTGGGTAGGTCTGAGAATCGGCCAACATCTATTTTTCATACCCCGAAATGACAAGGGTGACTCATCCCCAAATAGTTTTATTTAAAATTTCCTAGAAAGAATGTATGTGGCAAAACATACGTTTGCCGGGTCAGCTAGTATATAATATATTTTCGTTTTTGCCATTATTGCGTGATGACAAAATAAAAATCAGTAAAAGTATTTATATTTTAAACACGACCAAAGGTAGACAACCCTCTGGCGTGTTGGTTTGAACTAGACAGCTGTCACGCCGGCGATATAATATGCTTTTTTCTTCAGACAAACAGTAAATTGGAATGCGTAGTCTGTATTGTCTAATAAGTACTTATTAATTGCTTATTAGTTTTTTGATACGTAAAGTTAGTTAAGTATATATGTCTTCGTTTGATGAGGGTATTAGCTGCTAATCAATTAATTTAGTGACAATTAGCTACAAAGTAGATGCACGAAAGGCTTTTTTTTAAGTGTTTTGTTATAGGGTGGCTCGTAATGCAAGATCATAACAAAAAAAAATCAGGGGTTACAAACATTCGGCGTGAAAGTCACCTCGTAAAAGTAGACTGCAAAGGGGATCTGGGACAAAGAACTTCTTGCGAAAACGGAGGATGTGTGCGGATAAATAGATAAACGAAGTTGCACTCACTGCAATGACCTGTCGTTGACTCCGTGGCAACGAGGAATGGACAATGGACATACATCATTATCAACAGCCTATAATAGTCCACTGCTGGACAAAGGCCTCTCCTTAGAAAGGAGGTTTTGGCCTACTGTACCACGCTGGCGTCTGGCCAGCGTGGTACAGTAGGCCAAAACCTCCAGGCCAGGCCAGACGGGTTGGTATAGGGTTTGTGTCAAGATTTCCTTCTTTTTGCAGTGCTGATGTCCTGTGCAGTTTGTTCCCTTAGTCGGCTCTTACGCCACTCACGGGATGAATAGGGGTGGTGACATTCTGTATTCTTTATCCGTCACCACACGGATATACGTCACTACACGGATACATAGGTCTACTCAAATATAACACACATTGTACTTTTAGTTTATTTAACTGATACACTGTTCATTTTAATACGAATAAAGTAAAATAGCTAACTCCTACTAAACAAACGATTTTGTTTTAACAACCGGTTAAAAGATGTTTTATTATACTTATAGTCATGTTTATTAATGTTTTGTGTAAGTATCTCAAAGATATACAGGTTATTAAATATTTTACAACATATTTCCGAAATTATTAAACGAAAATGAGGCACAGAAACCATTATATTGCTTTTTACCGAACAATATTTCACTGAATCATTTTCTTGACAAAGACTGACAGGTCAAAGAATGTCTTGGCTTTTAAACAATTAAGTCGTTGTGACTTTAGACCTTTAAAACTGGGTACGCATTTTTTTAAGATGTATTACTAAAATACCAGGATGATGTTTTGCTAATTTTTATTTAAATAATTCTAGGAACATTATAAAACTTGATTATGGTGCTATAAAGAAGGACGAAATGCAAGAAGTTTGAAGAACAATAAAAACAATCAATATCAATAACAATCTTGTGGTCTAGAACCACGAGTGTTTGGTGACCCTATCTGCTTGAACCAGAGCTCCTATGTCGGTTTCAGGACAAATAAATGAGTACTGGGGCTTTCCTTTCTAGGGTATGCCTGGTTCCCCGGCTACTGGTACCTGGAGACAGCGTGCGGTTTTTGGTCGGTTCGAGTCCGACATAATCGCCCACTGGTGGGTGGTATCCAAGGGGAGTTCCGCACAGAAAAAAAAGAACAAATAAATGAATCATAAGCTTGTTCATTTGTTTTGCTTCTCAGGCTGTAATTTGTCATAAACGTTTGCTTATAATGTGTGTTTAATATTATTATTTAATACTGATATTATCTTACAATATTTCAGTGGCTATTTTTCCATAACAAACTATTTATCGATTTTAGAAGTCGCTTTTTGCATCGTTGGTAATTGAAGCTGCAAAATTGTTAAAACTGTTGTATTATTGCCAAAATAGACGTTTTTTCTGTCTTTCTTTTCAAGGTATTTCTAAAAATATTTTGATAGTAACGGTTTGTGAGATAATAATTCAGTGAATTATAAACAAAAAAAAGCCGTGTGGTGTCGTGGGACACCCGATAGGAACGAAGTTGTTACGATCGAGTAAAACTGATTAGACACGATTTTAATTACAACGCCATCTATGAAAGCGGCTATTACCTACATATTTTTCAGTTGGTTTCTAATGAAAACAATTTATACATTGGTAAAATCTCCTTGAGAAATGATGTCGAATACAATATTTTTTGCTCAACCTAAGAACATAAATTTTAATTTTACTATTCGATAGATGGCGCTGAATGACTGACAAGTGACAATTCAAAATAAAAAGTGTCGTGACCAATTTTCGTAAGATTTTTTTCCGTCTAGCCCCCTTTCACAACGCGCGATAAGGAACTTCGTTCCAATAAACTGTTCTGTTTATCAATAATATGTAGGATCAGTTTACTTAAAGATTAAAATGAATAAACTAATCTTGTAAAACGTCTGTACAAACAAATTAGAAAATATCAATGCATTACTAAAAATAACTACAATACAATTTTCTATCATGTTTATTCGTACACATAATAGATTGATTATAATTGGTGTAGTTGGCATTCGTTTGCGTGTTCACACTATCGTGACTTACTTTCCACGTGAAACATTTGCCAAGATCATTGCGACTCGAAAGTATTTTTCTAGAGTTCCTTGTTACTTTAATAATGTTATCTTTGGATTAACATGAAAATTGTAAACTATCTAATATTGTTAAATAAATTAACGTACTCTTTAAGAGAAGGAAAACTTGAAACAAACCCTTTTTTTTTTTTTTTTTAACGTGTGGAAATCCCCTCGGACCGTCACCCCACCGGGGTTTGCGGCGGGGTGGTGTGTCGGACTCGAACCGACTAAAACCACACGGTGTGCCACTCTGCGCCTGTAATAGGAGGGATCCGGGAACAGCTGTTATTAAGACATCCGGACCCCTCCTAGCGCCGGCCCGCTCCTGTTGCGGGCTCCGTCTCAAAATTTTTTTTTCTTTTCCTCTCTTTAGGCGACGTCCGGCACACGCGGACGCCGCCCCCTCGCGGCTGGCCAAACTAATGCGGGTGGAGGGGAACCCACCCCGTCCACCCGCGGCCACACTCAGGGCGGCATGAGGCGGTGATAGGCGCGCCTCCGCCGCCCAGTTCGCCGGCGTTTCAGATATTTCATCTGGGCCCGAACCGGTACGAGGATCGAGTTGACCACGATTGAGGCGCCAGGGGGTGGACCACGACGGGGCCCATGAAATAACAGGGCCTCCGTCTTATCTAGGGCCACCCAAACGTAGCCCAACGCCTCAATGCGCCCGACCACCAGGGAGACTCCCCTTGTGGCCAGGCGCGCCGCCTCTTGGAAGTTCGTCCCCCGGGCTGTCACCAGAGTGTCATCTGCGTAACAAATTACACCCAGCCCTTGGGGGAAATCGGCTCGAAGGGCCCAGTCGTACCCTATGTTCCACAAGAGGGGTCCAAGAACAGACCCCTGTGGAACACCGCACGACATGGGCCGACACCTCAAATTACCCTCTCGGTCCTCGTACACGACGGTACGCTCATCTAAATAGTCTGCCACTAGCCGCCTCAGGTACTTTGGCACCCCATGATAGTGGAGTGCTTCCCTGATGCAGCTGAATGGCAGACTATTGAATACGTTGGCGATGTCCAATGACACCGCCAACAGCACGCCGCCACAGCTCACGGCCACTTCGGTCACGGCCCTCAGGCGCAACACAGCGTCGACTGTCGAACGCCCCGCCCGAAAACCAAATTGGGCGTCCGACAGATCGGGGCCCACCTCGTAGAGGTGCCGGACGATGCGGGCAGAGAGAACCCTCTCAAACAATTTACCCGCCTCGTCCAGCAGCACGATGGGCCTGTAGGCCGCGACCGAATCGGCAGGCCGTCCCGGCTTCCTACTTGAAACAAACCCTATACCACCCCGTCTGTCCAGCGTGGTATAGTAGACCAAAACCTCCTTTCAGAGGAGAGGCCTATGTACAGCAGTGGACTATCATAGGCTGTTGATGTTGATGTGATGTGACTAAACAACAGTAAGTTCTGTAAACTTAAAGTATTAAAGATTAAACATTTCTGAATAATTTGAAAGATAGATTGTACGTCCCAAAACGTAAATACGATGTTGATTCTGGTTAAAACAATTTCATTTTAAAGTATTTCTATTGGTTTCCTTTATACCCGTCTTTTCCATCCCATTTATTCCCAGATTTTCTTGATTTATTACCCAAAGGCTTCGTTCTGTTACTTTACTACTCAAATAATAGAGGTGACCCCTCAGTCAAATTATTTCAGTTGGCAAATGTAGGTAATTTTTATACATCGGCTTATCCCTTTCAGTTATGAGATTTAGTTCAGATATAAAAAAACTTCGTTCTGGAAGTTTTACTTTACTTTACTTAATGATTTTCGTCGACGTAAATGTTCTCAATGCGTTGAGCTTGGACTAGAATATTTTTTTTTTATAATTGTTGTTTCGTTATTTTTCCTTGCTTGCTTGCATTGTTATAACTTATACATATATATATTTATATATATATATATATATACTATAAAACTATCTCCATGCCAAATGTTGCTTAAATCGCTTCTGTCTTTTTTATTCACCCCCTTAAAGAACCATAAAACCTATCCTATGTCCTTTACCGGGACTCAAGCAGTCTTTATATCAAATTTCGGATCGGTTCTGCGGTTAAAACGTGATGAGGTAACAGACAGACAGATAGACACACTTTCGCATTTGTAATATTAGTATGGATGGGCACCCTAAACACTTCCCCCCATAATTCCCATAAAAATGTACCAAATCACAATATCTAAATATATCTTGAAAGTTCGCAACTATACATTTTTTTTTTCTTTTTAAAGACAACTCCCGCATTAGGAATATATCCTGTGTCGCGGGGGGCACTTTACAAACATACATGAAACGGATACAAAGAACACCCAGATCACACAAAGAGTCGTCCCATGTGGGGTTTGAACCCACAACACTCGGCGTGGCGACCGCTTAAACCACTACGCCATCCGTGCAGTCATACATATGTCGTCATATCTACTATAAATACAAATCAATATTTATAACACATTATATAGTAGTTGCTGTGTATTTCAACAGCATGACAGAATATCATCTAAATAATATAGTCCAAAAATAAACCCTGTGACACTTTCAAACACCGCTTTTTCTTTTCTTTTTTTTATGTTAGAGGGGGCAGACGAGCAGACGGGTCACCTGATGGAAAGTGACTATCGCCCCCCATGAACGTCTGCAAATCAGTAGTCACAAACGCGTTACCAGCCTTTTAGGAAGGAGTACGCTCTTTTCTTGAAGGTTTGAAGTCAGTATCGGTCCGGAAATACCGCAGACGACAACCCGTTCCACAGATTGGTCGTGCGGGGCGAAAAGCGCACAGTAGTGGAGCGCCAACTATCCAGGTAATGAGGATGAAAATTTTGCCGTGTGGAACGATGGCGGAAATTTGCGGCTGGTATTAGTCCGAACAATTCTTCGGAGCACTCTCCATGATATATGCGATAGACAATGCAGAGTGAAGCCACATCTCTACGTAACGCCAATTTATCGAGACGATCGGCGATGTTTGAGGTTTATTGTGCCTTGTAGCACACCAGATGTTATACTTTACCGTTTGTTTCATGTATATTACAGAAAAAATATTCTGTTATTTTTCCTTAAGGAGTGTCATGAATGCCAAGTGAGTGCTTTGATTTATTTCGGGATATTGATGTTAGATGTATGTTGTGGGGAGTGTCTTTGCCTTAGACATAATGTTTCGTGATGAATATTCATACCAAATTCTACTTCACTAACATATTAATAATTGTAAGGGCTGTCAGGAATATGTGTAGATAACTAGTAGTGTACTCGGTGGGCTTAGTAATTTTTGTGATCTGATTTTGATTTCGAATGTAATAATATCAGTATAGTAGGCCACAACCTCCTTTCTAAGGACAGGCCTATGTCCAGCAGTGGAATATTAAAGGCTGTTGATGAATATCAGTATTGCATAAAATGGATTACAAATTATTCGAAATCACCCATCGTCACCTATTTTTATATGTTTAAACTTACAGGCCAACGCACATTAACAATAGAAAAAGAGATGGTTCTCTCAAGTGTACAAATATTATCATATTAATACTAAGGAATATTAATCCTACAACCAACCTTTTCCAAGTAGTTCAGCATTGTTCAAAACAAGTAATAATTTAAAAAATCGAAAACCTGTCGGCAAAAAGACAATTTAAAAATAATGCACTAAAAAGACTGAAACAGAACGAGGTCCGACACAAACATGACTATTATTAGACATTATCAAAACTTCTTAAAACAATTTATTATTCCTTTTAAAATTTAAATATAATTTCTAATTAACTTTCTAATGACTTAGTTTTGTAATATAATTTCTAATTAAAATCTTTTATTTTTATTTTGATACCCTGCTCGATTTGGTAATTGTTTTATTGAAGCTAATATTATTATGGGTAAAAAAACTGCCATTTGGTTTTTTCTTAAAAAAACAAACCATCTAAGGAAATTTGAATTTTTGTCATGGATAAAACAATACCTTAACTGTCGAAATCCATCAAGTCATTTGAAAGATACGAGGTAATAAAGAAATTTACAAACAAACATACAAGATACGCCCATAACCCTACCTAGGCAGTCGGGTAAAAATGGAGCAAACATAATTTCTGCCACTCTTTTAAAGTTTATTCTAGTCTAGTATAGTTTTAACTAAACTGTTAAAACTATACTAGTGTTTCATGACAGGGAGAACCAGTTTCGTGTAAAAATATGGTAATCATTTGGCAAACCTCGAAATGAAAACTGATAAGTAAGTACTGATAGTTACTGCAACCACTAAACTCACCAGACCAATAGTGTTAAGTTTGTAATACCTATATATCAATGTGATTTTGTTAATATGTTGTCTAAACTGTGAATGCTTTGTTAGCTCGTAAGTGGCATGTATATCAGAAACTTACTTAGATTTTACCATAAAAGTTACATATATGTGCTGTGAGTTAACCTAATAAAGAAATAAATAAAACTATCTTGCACTCTAAAAGAGTGCCAGGAAGTATGTTTGGTCCATTTTGACAGCATTGTTTTATTGTGAGCTATCAAAATATATCTGCCTTTAATCTTAAAAATATACTGCCCTATTACATTGGTATAGTTCCTAATTTTGTTGTGTATTTTTACACGCTTTATATTAGCTTTACTTGTATGTTTGTATGTTTGTAACCGACTCCTTTGGGCGTGATTTTGACTGACTTTAAACGGTCAGAATTCTTTCAAACTTTGTAGATATATCGAGGACCAAAGACAATACACTAATTAAAAAAATAAATAATTAAAAAAATTATAGTTTTAAAAAACTAAAAAAACACGCTTTCTATAGAAAACTAAACTAAAAAATAGAAAATAAATTTGAAAAAAAAGCATGGGGTGCTTTTTACTATTGACAACAGACACCCAACGCTTTTTTTTCAAATTTATTGTTTTATTAAGTTGACAAGTTTAGTAAAATTAGTCCCTACTAAAGCTTTCACCAGTATCGGCTTATTATTACATAATTTATGGAGAAACGAATTTAACTTTGGAAAGGCAGCTTTACAGATTAAAACGAATAGCTATTGCCTGTAATACTTGTAGATGGCTTTCTCAAGGCAATAATAATTTAAGTTTAAATCCAGTTATTAACCTGTAAACTCTGTAAACCCATATTCTGACAAATAAATATATTATTATTATTATTATTAAAAATATTATAATGTTAATAAGATTTTAACGTGACTTTGGTCTTTTTATTGTGGCTGTATCTAAAACTGCACATCTTCAGAGCCTGGCTCAATCTGATATTATATTCAAGTTTGTCCATTTGTTCTTAGAGTTAGAACATAAACTATCACCATCCGTGTGGTGACGGATTAGGAATACGGAATGTCACTATCCCTATTCATTCTGAGGGTGTCGTAAGAGGTGATTAAGGGAGCCAACTACGCCGGCCAACGCTATACTAACTCGTCTCTCCTTTCTAAGAAGAGGCATATGACCAGCAGTAGACTATTACGGGCTGTTCATGTGAAGATGATATTATAATCTACTGCTTACTCAGTTTAGTATGGGTTGAAGGACATCACAAACCTTCCAGTTGGATTATAAAACTCTTCATGCTATAAATGTTTTTATTGTGCCTTTTATTCAAAAAAAAAATTATGTTAGAGAGGGCAGACGAGCACACGGGTCACCTGATGGAAAGTGACTACCCCCGCCCATGAACGTCTGCAACTCAGTAGTCACAAACTCGTTACCGGCCTTTTAGGAAGGAGTATTCTCTTTCCTTGAATGTCGGAAATACCGTTGACTATAACCCTTCCAAAGATTGGTTGTGCGAGACAAAAAGTGTCTCGAAAAGCGCATAGTAGTGGAGCGCCAACTATCCAGGTGATGAGGATGAAAATATTACCGTGTGGAACGATTGCGGACAGTAGCGGTCGGTATTAGTCCGTTACTATTATATTTTAAATTTAAATCGCTAATCTGTGTTTTATTTAACCTTTTTGGAACAAAAAGTAATACACGGAACCAAGAACATAATAGCGAATCTATCCTGTTCAGTTTTTCACGCAATTTCCCCTCTGTTATGTGATTTAATTATTCATTCTGTATTAACAACTCTCATTTTTATTCAACGATCCCATATATATTCATATAAAAAACGTAATTGAATACCAAAACATGTTGTCAAAGAAAATTTCGTACGTTTTGCGTATATGTTCATAAACTCTTGTTAAAGCAATTTAAGTGGAAGCTTAATAATTTTTTTGTATTTTTACTATGCACAAAAATATTTTTAAATCTATACGTTATATTATAATTGTAAAAGTGAGTTTTATTGTCGTTTTTGTTTTAAAGACAACTCCCGCACTAGAAATAAATCCTATGTCGCGGGGGACTTTACAAACATACATAAAACGGACACAAAGAACACCCAGACTCAAAACAACAATTTGTGGATCACACAAAGTGGCGTCCCATGTGGGGATCGGACCCACAACACTCAGCGTAGTAGTAAACAACAACAGCCTTTAATAGTCCACTGCTGGACATAGGCCTCTCCGTAGAAAGGAGGTTTTGGCCTACTATACCACGCTGGCCAGACGGGCTGGTATAGGGTTTGTGTCAAGTTTTCCTTCTCTCTGCAGTGCTGTTATCCTGCGTAGTTTACTCCCTTAGTCGCCTCTTACGACACCCACGGGATGAATAGGGGTGGTGACAATCTGTATTCTTAGTCCGTCACCACACAGCGTAGTAGTAAGCGGCGTGGCAACCGCTTAAACCACTACGCTATCCGTGCAGTCATTTGTTACGCTTTTACGCCTAAACCACAAACCGAACTAAAAAATTCTGCCTCGATTTAATTTCGATTCTTGATTTAAAAATCTCTTTATGAAAAGCTAGTTATTCATAAAGAGATTATGGTCTGTTGGTTTAGTGGTTAGCGATATTGAGTGTTAAGCCACGACCTAGTTACGTTCCTCACCAAATGATGCCCATCTCTTTACAAATAAATACTGTAGCAGCGTACAATAAAGAGGTATAAATAAAAACTACTAAATAAATGATTTCACTTTTCTTTGTCTTTCTTATTCGTTTTCCAAACGCAGATCAAACTTCATTCTGATCACTATTTGTTTGCAAATAGGTTAAAATTCAAGAGTATCGTACTTGAGACTTCTAGCGTAGAACCGTAGCGTATGAATAAGTGAAAACCTATCTCGCGTAAATGTTCCAGTTATCTCTTCAAATGCAAAATAGAAACAGATAAAACCAACCTAGACACGATATCAAACAACACTTTCGTAATTTATTTTTTAGGAAGTACCTACAGTGCAGATGAAAAAGTCAAAATTGAATCAAAAAGTTTTTTTTTGTGTTCTAGCCACAATAATCATCATTATCATTAACAGCCTTTATGAGTCCACTGCCGGACATAGGTTTCTTCTTAAAAATATACATAACTTTTATTGTCAAACTAGAATAATTTTTAAAACTAATAAAAAGTGCAAGAAAGTTAAAAATAAGGAATTAAATTCTAGTATGTAGTACAAAAATAAAAATGAAGTTAAGAATAAAAATTAAATAAAATTAAGTTAGAATATTTACAACATTAACACTATCTACATACAAGCATCAAAACATTCCTCCGCATCATCGCCTACTGGTAGCGTACCCAGAAGACTGGCAGCATTGCCACGTTGAGTCGCAATGCTAATTCTCTGTGCTAGAAAAAGACCAGCCTTCTGATCACAAGAACTGTCAATCAGTAGGTTAGCTAGCTTAAGGTTTTTATCCTACTATACCACGCTGGCCAAACGGGGTGGTATTGGTTTTGTTTCAAGTTTTCCTTCCCTTTGCAGTGCTATTCTCCTGCATAGTTTGCTACCTTAGTCGTCTCTTACGAAACCCACGGGCTAAATAGGGGTGGGGTGACACTCCGTATTCTTAATCCGTCACCATACGGACCACAATCGTTACTAATCTTACTAATATTATAATTGCGAAAGTAACTTTGTCTTTCTGTGTGTTAGCAATAACGCCTAAAGTACTAAACCAATTTAAATAAAATTTTGTACAAAGATTTTCTAGAGCCTGAGAAAGGACATAGGCTACATTTTATTTCGAAAAAAAGGCTATAAAGGGTTGAAATAGGGGATGACAGTTTATTTTTGAGACGGAGCCCGCAACAGGAGCGGGCCTGCGCTAGGAGGGGTCCGGATGTCTTAATAACAGCTGTTCCCGGATCCCTCCTATTACAGGCGCAGAGTGGCACACCGTGTGGTTTTAGTCGGTCCGAGTCCGACACACCACCCCGCCGTAAACCCAGGGGGGGTGACGGTAACAGGGGATTTCCACACGTAAAAAAAAAAAAAAGGGGATGACAGTTTGTATGGACAAACTGTCATCACCTTTTTTTTTTTTTCAAGTTGTCAACTTGAAAAAAAAAAAATGTTGCCCTTCCACTTTTAAAAATCAGTTAACACAGTTATTCAAAAAGTTACCAGTGGCGAAGAAGATTTGATCTTTTTTAATGCTCTACGAGGCTCTGGCAAAAAACTATTGCAGTAGCTTGGTAGGGAACAAGCAGCACACTCAGTTCTAAAACTACCAATGAACTTAGCTCATGAGGAAATGCCAGTCTGTAACATTAGCAAAAGCAGTGAGCTGAAAAGAATGTTACAGCAGTGTAAGCTATTGAGATGAATATACGATGTCTCACAAAAGAGCAATCGAAGCACTAATCAAAGATATCAAAGGCAACCAGGGTATAATTTGACGGATGGTGGTACTTTTACATAGTGACTTTAGACAGACAGGTTATTACTAGGGGTAGGCCGGCAGATAAATAAATAAATGCCTTTTTGAAAGCTTCTGTATTATGGGTACACGTACAAAAGTTTAGTCTTTTTTTTAAATGATTACTAACAACCGAAATTACTAGTATTCCCGTTAGCCCCTTCAGCTAAGCTAAATTGCTTCTGTTAGGAGTGGGTTCACGTCGGTAGTGTACTGGTCAGGATTCGAACCCACGGCCTCTTGATCGCAAGTCCAATGCCTTAACCACCAGACTATGAAGATTGTATGCCAACAGACAGTAACGACATGATTACACTGAGACGTGAGTTCTGTCAAATTGTTGATAGCACAGATGACCTAAAAAAAATCTCTATCCTGATCTTCAAAGAAATATGGGCAATCGGGAATGGGACTAATGATATAGTTAACCATATAAAAGCACAAATCATGTCAGACGTGGAGGGGGATCTTGTCGAATACCTCTCAGTAGACAATGTTATGGACACCAAACAAGTCACATCATACACTATAGAGTTTTTCAACTCTTTAGAATTATCAGGAGTGCCTTCTCATAAGTTGAAGCAGAAAGTTAGTGTCCAGTTCTATTAATGAGAAATCTAGACACGCCAAGGCTACACATCTTTCTCATCGCTCTCACAAATTACACATCTGGGACACAACATTATAAAAGCCATAATCATGACTGGAATGACAAAAGGAGAAAATGTTTTAATTCCCCGTGTCCCTATAATTCCGACTGATTTGCCATTTCAATTTAAAAGAGTGCAGTTTCCCCTGGAAGCAGCATTTGCAATTACAATAAATAAAGTCCAAGGACAGACATTTAAAGTTGCAGATGTTCATTTTGAAAAAAATGTTTTCCTATAGACAACTCTTCATGCAAAATCTTCATGTTTTTGCAAAAGATGGAAAAACTAAATAAGTCGTGTATAAAAATGTACTTAAAAAGCTATGTACAGTAAAATACCGTAAATAGCTTATTTTAGTGTATGTATGTGTTTTATTTGCAAAAGTTTTAGCTTAAAATTTTAAAAAATGCTGCCGAAAGTCACTATTCCTATTCCTATTAGTAATGATATTTATATTTACTTTTAAAATGATACCACTTATGTCTGATTATTGTTCTGAGTCTGGCTGTCCTTTGTTGCATCTATTTATGTGTGTAAAGTCCCCCGCGACACAGGATATATTCCTAGTGCCGACTTTGACAAAAAATGGCTACTCCATGAATACGCTGAAGGAAACCTCTCATTTATCAGACGATACAAAATACAATACATACGCTTTCATACAATTGCCGAAACCCTTCAGGCCGAAACGTTTCTTGGTAAGTATCTGAACCTTCTCAAAGCGACATCAAAACGGTCGAGCGTGGAGTAATGATCATAGCTCGTATTTACCAGTATTGCGGCGGATGAAAGCACAATAGCAACTGAACAATGTACGGGAAAGCTTTTACAGACGTAAGGACGGACATACGGGCGCGGTGAACAAAAATTTAGAGCACGATTCTAAAAAGCTGTACACCGAAAATTGGTTGATATACAACACTTTTCTTAACCCGGCGCCATCCAGGTGGAAAATTGTTACACTAATTACCACGTTGAGTCAAAATTACCCATGTTTAGAAAATAGCTTATTTTGGAAACTAACTCATAATCTTAATACATACCGGAGCTGAAACGTGGACACTTATGGTACGGCTGGTCCACAAGTTCAAAGTCGCTCAACGTGCTATGGAAAGGGCTATGCTCGGCATTTCTCTAAGGGATCGCATCAGAAATGAGGTGATCCGGCAGAGAACCAAGGTCACCGACATAGCCTACCGGATCAGCAAGCTGAAGTGGCAGTGGGCTGGCCATATTAGCCGCAGAACCGACAACCGTTGGGGAAAACGAGTTCTTGAGTGGAGACCGCGTCTCGGTAAACGTAGTGTAGGACGCCCACAGGCCAGGTGGAATGACGATTTGCGCAAGATGGCTGGCAGGAGCTGGATGCGAGAAGCCCAAAATCGATCTAAGTGGCGTGCAATGGGAGAGGCCTATGTCCAGCAGTGGACTGCGATAGGCTGATGATGATGATGATGATGAGTTTTATGAACGAGACAATATTGTTTTATACATTTGTATAAAAAAATAACGAAAAATATGTACTACAGGGTTCCCTGTAGTACATATTTTTCGTTATTTAAGATATGGTTAGGACTCCAAAGACAGGAACCTCCTCACTATACGGGCCGAGTCAAGGAGAACTGCGTTCTGCATCAGACTCTTGATCCACCCGTCTAACGTGAGCCTCTTAAGGTGTTGGTCGAGGCTCTTGCCTACTAATCCGTGAGCAGATACGACTATCGGAAAAATGATCGCCGAATCCATATTCCACATGTCGATATGTCTATCTAATCGAGATAAATATTTTATTTGTTTTTCTTTTTCAACTTTCATGAGATTCTCGTCATGAGGACCGGTGATGTCAAGAATCACTGTGCGACGCACAATCGTTATTATTATTATTTCAACCCGTGGATGTCGTAAGAGCCGACTAAGCGAGCAAACTACACAGGACAACAGCACTGCAAAGAGAAGGAAAACTTGACACAAACCCGTTTTTTTTTTTTTTTTTTTTTAACGTGTGGAAATCCCCTCGGACCGTCACCCCTCCGGGGTTTGCGTCGGGGTGGTGTGTCGGACTCGGACCGACTAAAACCACACGGTGTGCCACTCTGCGCCTGTAACAGGAGGGATCCGGGAACAGCTGTTATTAAGACATCCGGACCCCTCCTAGCGCCGGCCCGCTCCTGTTGCGGGCCTCGTCTCAAAATTATCCTCTCTTTAGGCGACGTCCGGCACACGCGGACGCCGCCTCCTCGCGGCTGGCCAAACTAATGCGGGTGGAGGGGAAACCCACCCCGTCCACCCGCGGCCACACTCAGGGCGGCATGAGGCGGTGATAGGCGCGCCTCCGCCGCCCGGTTCGCCGGCGGCGGATCGGGTCCGAGTGGAGGTCGTCCTCCCGGGCCTTCTCCGCCTCCTCCTTATGCGAGATTACTTCCTCGCAGAAGGTTGCGACCGCGGTAAAACAACTGTCGCTACCGGCCATGGAGCGTACTACGGCCGGTAGCGAGAGATCCACTCCGATGACTGCAGTGAGGGCCCGGCGCTGCGTCGCCCATGCGGGGCAGACCGCTAGCGTGTGCTGGGCCGAGTCCTCACTGCAGTCGCAGTGGTGGCAGGCGGGACTCAGTTCCCTCCTAGCGACCGAGTGCAGGTACTTTCCGAAGCAACCGTGCCCGGAAAGCACCTGCGTCAGCCGGAAGGAAAGGGTCCCGTGCTGCCGCCCTGCCCAGTGCGTGGAGTCTCCAGCCGGAACGACCAACGAGCCATCGTGGCTCGGCGAACGGCTTCGCGCCACTCGCGCACATCCTCGGGCGGAGGGCGAAATCCGCTCTCCGCCCGGGAGTCAGCCACTCGCCGATAAACTTCGGCGAGCACTTCCGCCTCCAAATCCCACGGGGGAGTTCCGGCCAACACTTGACACAAACCCTATACCAACCCTTCTGGCCAGAGTGGTATAGTAGGCCAAAACCTCCTCTCTAAGAAGAGGCCTATATCCAGCAGTGGACTATTAAAGGCTTTTGATGATAGCCTCTATACCATAAAGAAAAACGTTTTCATCCAATTAATTTTTGACTGTATTTCCTTTGGGTATTACAATTGTAGACTGATTTCGTTACCATTCTTTTTAATTGGATTTGTTCAATAATTCATCATAAAAGAAAAATCAAATTTCTATTATATTTCGATTCAATATTTAAAAAAAAACTTTATTTCTATTTAGTCTTATTTTTTTTGTCCTATTCTATAATGGATTAAGCTCGTTCAGAATTTTATTTGTTTTCTATATTTTTCTACTTTTTAGTCATTTCAACTCGTATTTTTTATTTTTACGTTGTTTATTTAGTTTCTCCATCACTGTGCGCTTTCCTAGAAACCCTTTGCCGCACGACCAATCTATGGAACAAACTATCGTCTGTGGTAATTCCGCACCAATACGACTTCCAAACCTTCAAGAAAAGAGCGTACCTCAAAGACAGACAACGCTTTTGTGACTCCTGAGTTGCAGGCATACATGAGCAGTGGTTGTCACTTTCCATCGTGTAATCTGTCCGCTTGTTTGCCTTCTACAAAATAATAATAACCTTAAAGCAACTACATATATCGTATGCTGTCTGATATATCCTGAGATAATCTTCTATTGTATATTACTTATTTTAGTAATATTCACTCTTCTCCAAGAATAATAGAGAGTTTAGTAATTTTTTAATATGATAAAACTATAAAAAATGAGTAATAAATTTTTGTTATTGACACTTTAGTACTGTGTGTCGCAGTGTTTTACATTCAAACAAATGTCCATTTAGAAGGGGTTGAAATCATAAAAGGATCTGGGCATATTTCTAAAGTTTTACGTCTCACTTAGTTACTGAGCCTTTTGATATCAAGTGTAAGCTCTCCTAATGAATTGATAGTTCATTACATTTTCAGAAAGGATGATTTTGATTAATGGTACTTGCTCCTAATCCTTCAGAGAAGTCCTCAGTTATACTTTGAAGGTTATTCGTTTGTCGGCCAAGAAGCGAATTGTAAAAAGTGTTAACGTTCAAGAAGAAAGTACAAGATCTTCTTTAAAATAAGTTGGCAGAAATGTCACAGCGCTAGTACCCGACTATGTATTTTGATATTTATGTATTTATATGTATGTTCATGTATTGTATGTGTATACTTAAGACCTCTATGTATATGTGTAGTTATGAATATAGTATTTTATTTATAGTATATAGTGTATATATGTAAGTTAGATTTATCTTAAATTAATAAGTTAATATAACCTAGTCAAATTCTCTGTTTCCTCTTGCACCTACAGTATCATTTTTCTACATCCCCTGAAGGTCAACTGCCAGAGAATGCCTTTTGCATTAAGTCCGCCTGTGTAAAACTCGTGCATTAAGTTACATAAATAAATAAAAAGTATCAAATTAACATAAAACAACTTGCTTTTCTTGACTAAGAATATTTTTATATCTATTTACCAAGTTGTTATTTTCACATGGTGCTGGTATCAGCTTTCTTTGAGCTTCTACGCCATATCCATTTCTCTAATAGATATAAGTAATAAAAAGAAATACTCTCTCATAATTCTCAGCACTCATCACTCTCCCTTATGTTCAGTCTGCCACTGGATCATCGGATTGTATGATAAAAGACAAGTACGTAGTCTCACAAATAAAATAGTCTGACACTTTGCACTACAGCCATAATTTGCAAATGATTTACTCACCCTAATCATTACTACGGTTACTGTCAAAGATTACACTCGTAAACAATAAAATACTGAGGCTGAAGGTTGCAAATTAGAACTAAATGGGTTCTTCTCACATATAACTGCAAAACTATTTCTATTATATGTCAAATTTGATTTCAAAGTTGGACCTGTGCTTCACCTAGGTTTTTCACCTGGGTGAAGCACCGGGACCATATCCCATGTTCTAACTGATGGCGCTATTGTACAGTGATTAAGTGTTTTCCCTATGGATATCAAAAAGATGCAGAAATAATGTAGTTTTCTTCATTTTTTGACTGTTCTAAACATCAGCTGGAGCACGGCACCTCAATTATATGGCCCCCGTGCTTCATCCAGGTGGAACCTAAGTGAAACACGCGTCCGCTCTCCAAAAGTCCTACATACCAATATCTTTAATTAAATAGCTGTTTCTCTGTACGTGATGTTATCAGTGAAAAACCTGTTTTTGTTTACTGCTTTGGTATGAGAGTTGATATGATGGGGAGGAAAAACAGCGAGGGTTGAAAAAAGATGTAGTTACAAAACTTGATGATTTATGATGAATCGACGAGCGTGTATGAAAGATTTGATGACTGTGGAAGATGCGAGAGCTTTATGTCATCGTGGAAAGTTGAGTTTTAATGCCTATCCAGTAAGGGATTGAGATGAAGGTGTATGACGAGGGTGTGGTGACGGATTAAGAATACGGAGTGACACCACCCCTATTTATCACGTGGGTAGTGTAAGAGGCGACTAAGAGAGCTAACTATGCAGGACAACAGCACTGCAAACAGAAGGAAAACTTGAAATAAATCCATACCAACACGTCTGGCCAGCGTGGTATAGTAGGCCAAAACCTCCTTTCTAAAGAGAGGCCTGTGTCCAGCAGCGAACTTTTAAAGGCTGTAGTTGATGATGATGATGTGTATGTATGTGCAATTTATTATTTTGTTTTTATTTGTCATTAGATTTTGCGAAATTAAAGAGTATTTATTTACACAAGCGCCTAATGTAAAAAGACAATTCAGATGATACCGGAAATTAAATTTGCTCTAAAGAAATATTGCTTCAAATGAACTATTAAAGAATGCCAACAAAATTAATTGAATTAATCTTACTTTGTTGTACTAAAGTAAAGTATAAATTTACAATTCATAACAGATTGTTGTCATTATAACAAGTAATTACCATTTGTTACAATGACAGAGGGTTTTTTTTATGTCAGTGGGGGCAGACGGGTCACCTGATGTAAAGTGACCATCGCTGCCCTTGAACGTCTGCAACTTAGGAGTCACAAAGGCGTTGCCGCCCTTGGAGTCCCTCCCGCTCGAGTCAGCGGGAGGGTGGATTTGGGCTCCGGTAATCTGACTCACTTAGTGAAAGGCAACGAAAGAATTCCTTAAGACCGGTTTTCTGTGAGGTCGCGGTATCACTCCGGTCGAGCCGGCCCATTCGTCTTTAGGAAGAAGTACGCTCTTTTCTTGAAGGTTTGAAGGTCGTATCGGTCCGGAAATACCACAGATGATAACCCGTTCCACAGATTGGTTGTGCGGGGCAAAAAGTGTCTCGTAAAGCGCACAGTAGTGGAGCACCAACTTCCAGGTGATGAGGACGAAAATTTTGCCATGTAGAACGATGGGAGAAAATTGCGGCTGGTATTAGTCCGAACAATTCCTCGGAGCACTCTCCATGATACATGCGATAGAGAATGCAGAGTGAAGCGACATCTCTACGTAACGCCAAGAGATCGAGCCGATCGGAGATGTTTGGGTTTTGAAAAAGTCAAAACTTTGTCAAGTGTGCATTTTTAGAATGATACAATCTAACTACTAATTTAATTAACATAAATAGAATCATATCAAAATATTCATTTTTTAAACCATTTTATCTGTGAAACTAAATTTTAAATTAAAAAGACATAATCAAGTTACTGCTTTCAGTTACGAGCAAGAGATTGAAAATTATATACCGGACTTTAAGAATGTAAAACCGCCTGATCAAATTCTAATAACACCGTTAGAAAGAACAATATTATGTACCAAAGATGTAAATGAAAACAATCAGGCGTATGCAGGAGAAAATTGATATTCTTTGTACAGGAGGGACATTTAAACACTATTTATATACCCCAGCCTTTGCTTGTCCACTGCTGGACATAGGCCTCTCCCAATGATTTCCAGCGGGGACGGTTGATTGCGGCCTGCATCCAACGGTTTCCGGCAACCTTTACCAGGTCGTCCGTCCATCGGGTAAGCGGTCGTCCCACACTGCGCTTTCCAGTACATGGTCTCCATGAACACTATTTATTAAAAGGAAAACGTTGAATAGTGACTGCTGATTTTTCTCGTTTCTGGAAACCATTAAAGTCGGCAGGTTTATTGAGCGACATGCGATTACAGTTATAACATCAGATTTTGAGTAGTCGTTTCAGCTTTTTAGGATATTCAGGCAGCTTTTAAAATATTCTAGTAAGTCATATATATCAATACGGAATCTCACCACGGAATTTTGAGTCAATTTACCAAGAAATGTGTAGCAAGACTTTTTTCCGACACTTCTTGCAATAGTTACAGATGTGTATGAACTATATTATGTGTATTTCTAAAATTAATTAAAGAATTATTAATGAATGTTGTTCTGAGTCTAGGTGTTCTTTGTGTCCGTTTCATGTATTGTAAAGTCCCCCGCGACACAGGATTTATTCCAAGTGCGGGAGTTGTCTTTGATTTGAGAAAATAAAATGTATATTAGCGTCTAAACATGTGCAATACTCTGTCTGAAATTACCCAAACATATCCTAAGAAAGTTTTCAAGCATCTGTTTTATAAATTAAAACGAGGTATTTCATTACCACTACTCGGTTTAAGTACAATCAACTGCAAAAGTGAAAAATATATTAATAAATATTTAATAGTTTACAACAGGTATTATATTGAAATAACAAAATAAGAATGTTCACAAATTACAACTTACAGCTGAGTTAATATAATTATATATTTAGAATAGACAGTTTAAACACTCCTTTTACGTTTATTTAGGGTAAGTGACGTAACGACTCAACATAAAAACCCACTTACTTCAAAGCTGAAAAGGTCTCTAAGATTATTTGTGTCATTAACGTCATGACAATCAACTTGGTTGAATAGAAAAACAGCAGCTTTATTTTAAACTAATTTGTGCCCGCTTACAGCATTTTCTTCGGTATGAGAGATCCATTATGTCTCTTTTTGTAGCTCTGACCGAATGTCTGTAAACTGTCATGATGATCAGGTAAATAATTTGGTCGTAAAAAACTTGGTTTGCAACAAAATTCTTTTTATGGCACAGGGGGCAAATGAGCAGATTGCTCACCTGAAGGTAAGTGACTACCGCTGCCCATGGACACCTACTTCTCAAGAGTCACTAGTAAACAAGCCGCGCATTGAGTCCTCCCTCCCAAAACAGGAGTTTCGAGTTTCCTCCAAGGAACGCCAACTATACCGGTGTTAGGCAGTCCGCATCCATCCACAGATAGTCACTATCTTGAAATCGTCAGTCCATCGTGCCACAAGGCGCCCTGCACAATATTTGCCTAATCACGGTCTCCACTCTAGCATATTTCAGCTCCAGCGACCATCAGTCCATCTGGAGATATGACCGGCCTACTTCCACTTCAGCGCGCTAATTCTCCGTGCGATGTCAGTTACTCTAGATCTCTGTCGAATAACTTCATTACAAATGTTATCAGCTAGAGATTTTTCTCTCTTGATCTCAAATGAAATCTCACGCAAAGCAACTTGAAACTTGTGGACCAGTCCAATAGTGATTAAATGCCTTAGATTTAAACAAATAATACATATGAAAACTACCTCTAATGTAAACTGTACGAGACTGTACACGGAATAATAAGATGAATTAAATTCAGTGTCCCAGGGCGTCCTACTCGAGACAGTAGTAAATGGCCTAATCCACTAACGTTACATTATTTAAGCATACAATTGGACTTGTACTTGTACCTAATAAACAGTCCTAATGTTTATTAATTATACTGCAATGCAGACGTGTTTGAATTTTTTAGGTAAATTTAGACGGATTAAGAATACGGAGTGTCCACTTCTGTTCATCCCGTGGTTGTAGTAAAAGTCGACTAAGGGCTACCTACGGATGACAACAGCACTGCAAAGAGAAGGAAAACTTGAAACAAACAATATACCTAGCTAGCCAACGTGATATAGTAGGCCAAAACTTCCTGTGCCTATCTAGAACAGCCTGTTTACAAGGGGTTGAACCATGTATGGACAAAACTGGCAAACAAGTTCACAGCCACTCTTTTTTACATACAGTTAGATACAGTCGCATTATTAAATTAATAAAAACATTGATTACACTAATTATTTTTAGGATTAAAAATTAGTTTATTGTTCTTAACCAAGTGAGTGCAGTAACCGAACCTCAAAGTCCCTCACTCTTCCCCTATTTGAGGGGAAGCAAAAGACACACAGTGATAGTGGTAACGCCACCTGTCCATAGAGAAAGGAACTCTTTAAGTTTTAGTTTAAATTCCCGCTAGGTGAGGCTGTCGGCACCTATCAATCCCTTGATCATATATCGACATCCCGCACGCACGCCGCTAAAAGAAAACAGTTCGGTGACGTTCGAGACGCGAGACACACCGCACGTTATATTTTTCTTTCCGCTACCGCATCTCATATAAACTTTAAAAACCAAAAATATTGGAATAACACGCGCCGCGTTCAAGTGTCTTCGGATCACGCTACCGCATTGTCCGCTGAGTGTTAAATCGTGCCTTGCCGGCAAGCTAGTGACTTTATACCGCGCAGAGCGCCGCCATTTTGTTTTCACAAGCCACACCGAAGCCACGAGAGACCAGGCCGCCTGATCAGCCCGCCAGGTCTGGACAGCAACTCGACCAGCATCTCAAGATCAACAAGGTAGGCGTGCTTTTCCCATATCCTTTTACCCACCTGTCCGGCAGCCGTAACGTACTCAGCATATCAGTTTCAGGCAGCGCTTAGTCGCTGAAGATATCTGCGCACCCGCACATATGTATTGGCGCCAATAAATTCTATAGCCACCGCCAGTTGGCGCTAACATACATATTTATGGTCCTTCGGCCGCATCTCAGCTTAGAGCTATCCTTTGGGGTCCCTTTGACCCACCGCTTGTCAAGTCTAGATTCGTCTAGTACTTCCTAACCGCCCACTTATTAAGTCTAGATCCATCTAGAACTTAAACCCGCTTAACTAAGATCTATAATCCCGCCAATTTTCGCTTATCTAGCTATCGCCCGCTTAGTTATATATTCTAATTAAACCTAATTTCCTACCTAGGTAAACACTACCTACGTACCAACTTCGCATTCATTCTTCCGCGCCTTATAAGAGTTACCTACTTACTTAGATTATTTAATTTAACGTCATACAATAACTTGATTCATTAGTCAATTACGTGTAGCTTATTTGTTTATAGGTATTTATTTCGTATGCAAAGATTGTAATAAATACCTACCCACATTATATTATATATATATCGCGCCGCTCGCCCGGTTAGTGAGTGTAAAGTTGTAGGTAGTAGTTCATAAAAGTGTGGAATGTATGGAAGATTTCCTTAGTTCTGTAGCAACTATCGAAGATATTCGCTCTGAGTTCAGGGAAATAGTCAATGAGCACAATCGCGCTTCACTCAAAAATGATCCCGCATATAAACCTAACTATAAATGTTTAAACTCGTTCGAACAGCTGTACTGTCATATAAAACGTGTATTAAAAGGTGTTGAACCACAACCGTCCACGAAGGACACTGATCGTTATCAGGATGGTTCGACCGACCGCTTAGGCTTGAAACATAGATTGCCTTCTTTGCCGCCGATCGAGATAATGTATTTTGACGGCGACATCCGAAGTTGGCCGCTTTTTTACGCTGGGTTCAAGTCCACCATACACGAAAATCCCACGCTGACCAATTCTGAGAGGTTGTACTATTTAATAGGGAAGCTCTCGAGTAAGGCTCAAACTGTCTTCTCAGGCATCACGCCATCTGCTGAAAATTATGACACGATATTACGATGTCTGATAGATAGGTATGAAGACAAGCGCACGCTCGGACATACCTACATAGATCAGATGTTAAATGTTAAGTTGACCGGCCCCGCTTCTTCATCCAAATTCCAGGCATTCATGGATCAGTTTGTCACTGCCGCAAACGCATTAAAAAATCTACAAATTGATAATTTAAGCGACTTCCTACTGCTTAACCTCGCTTTAAAGAAGTTGGACGAAGAGACGATCCGCGCGTTTGAGTCTCAGTACCGCGATACGAAAGTACCTACTTTCAGTCAGCTGACTGAATTTATTAAAGGACAGTACAAGATATACAATAACATACGCCCCACCGCAAGTACTTCTACTTCTCATTCTACACGAATTAAACCGCGGGGTCATGTGCCTAACCCGCATGCTTATGAAGCAGCATCTACGCCGCACAAGAAATGTCTTTGTGACAACTTCGTACATGACCACTTATTTAAATGTCTATCGTTTAATAATTTAACGCCTTCCGCACGATTTAATTGCGTTAAAGAACGTAACGCTTGCATTAATTGCCTTAGTTTAAAACACAAAGCACGCGATTGTCATTCGAACATGAACTGCCGCAGCTGTGGCCAGAGGCATCATACGCTGCTGCACTTCGATAACGCTCGCAGTCAGGCTTCACAGCAAACGCCTGACCACCAAATGGCTGCCTCGGGAATCGAACCCGGGACCGTAGCCGCCGCGCCCGCTCCGCGCCGCACTCAACCATCGTCGCCGCCGCGCACGCAGACGTCTATAGCGCCACAGATTAGCTCACCGTGCGATGTGAGCGTATCATCGCTGCATGCATCCATTGCCGCGCCAATACCGAACGCTTCGAATAATAAGGTCCAGAGCGCGCAATGTACGCAACCTATGACGGTACTGCTGTCGACCGCTCAGGTTGTTGTCTACGATAAAATGGGACACGCCCATACGATTGGAGTTCTTTTGGACACGGGGTCGCAAATCAGCTTTATTACGAGTGAATGTTGCGCGCGCTTAGGTTTGGATTGCGATAGAAATACGAGGACGATTGTTCGAGTTTTTGGTGGTGCTGAAAAGCCTATTCGAGGTTCCACAGAATTTCAAATATTTTCGCGTTTCTCTAATAAAATTCATTTTGAAGTATCGGCATTTATTGTCGACCGCATAACGGACAACCTACCTACGGTGCCCGTTGACTTATCAGCGTTTTCTCACTTGAAGTCGCTCCCGCTCGCGGACAGTATGTTCGCCTCGCCCGCCGAGGTTCACGTTCTCCTCGGCGTGAATTATTTCCCCCACTTGCTGCTACCAGGCGTGGTACATAGTAATGTTGCAGGGATACCGCCCGCTATAGAAAGTGTTCTGGGATATATAATCATGGGTTCTGTGCCCGCATTATTGTCTAAACACGAAATTAAAAATACAACCGCTTGTTGTGCTGTTCTTGAACAGTCGTTGGACAGCATTCTCAAAAGGTTTTGGGAACTTGAAGAGGTCTCCGCTCCGCCCGCCCACAGTCAAGATGACCTTGAATGTGAGAATCACTTCCGTGCCACCACTACGCGCGATGCTAGTGGTAGGTATACCGTTTCGTTGCCGTTTAGGGACGATGTTTATAAATTAGGGGATTCTCTCGCCGCCGCTAAAAGACGCTTCATGTGTTTGGAACGAAAATTGGAGTCATCAGCTACATTGCGCACGGCCTACAATGATATAATACGCGAGTACATTGATAAGGGCTACATTACCGAGATAGGATCTATTGATAAAATAACTCCCGCCGATTCTTATTTCGTGCCGCAATTTTGTGTGCAACGTTCGGATAAAACGACCACCAAGGTTCGGATGGTTCTAGATGCCAGTTGTAAAACCAGCACAGGGTTGTCACTTAACGAAGTTTTACATTCCGGCCCTAACCTACAGGGTGACTTAAATTGCATACTTTTAAATTTCCGCCTGTTTAAAATAGCTATATCCGCTGACTGTCGTCAAATGTTTTTGCAGATTGGTATGCTCAAAGCAGATCGCAAATTTCAACGGATTCTTTTTAGATTCTCGCCGCAAGACCGATTAGTAATTCTAGAATTTAATCGAGTTTGTTTCGGGATGAAGTCAAGCGTGTTTCACGCTGTACGCGTCGTTCAGCAGCTCATCGCTGATGAACGACATAAGTTTCCTACCGCCGCCGCTATCGCATCCAGTTCCACGTACATGGATGATGTATGCTTCAGCATAATGTCAGATGACTCATCGCGCTCTGATGAGGCCGCTGCTGTTGCCGCTTGTACGGAACTCATTGACTTTTTCAAGTGTGGACAGTTCGACCTTGTGAAGTGGACTAGTAACTCCCCCGCTGTTATGCGCGCCATTCCCGCATCGCACCGCGCCTCCTCGGATCTTGAACTAGACAGGGGTGGCACACCTCATAAAATATTAGGCACGCACTGGGATAGGTCTAATGATGATTTTAATTTCAAGGTCAATACACCTGAGTCAGGATGCACAAAACGAATTATTCTGTCCGTCATTGCACGCTTATGGGACAATTTGGGCTTAGTGGCTCCCGTCATTTTGCACGCTAAGCTCCTCATTCAGGAGTTATGGCTACTGAAATGCGGCTGGGATGACACGCCTCCCCAACGCATTTTGACCCTCTGGTCCCAATTTTGTAGCGAGTTACCTGCGCTCAACGCTATCCGTATTCCTCGACATTTAGGAGTGGTTCAGGGGTGCATAGCTAACCTCTTGGGCTTTGCTGATGCAAGCGAACGCGCCTACGGTTGTGTGGTATACCTACAGGTCACCGTTGGAGCTGTTAGGTTCGTTAGGCTCGTGTGCTCGAAGTCTAAGGTGTCGCCGCTCAAAACCGTTTCTATCGCTAGGTTAGAGCTATGTGCCGCAGTACTTCTGTCGAAGTTGATGCGTAGGGTACTTGACGTTTTTGAGCTGCGCTACAAAGTCTCAAACGTATTCGCCTTCACCGACTCAAAGGTCGTCCTTTGTTGGATCAACTCGTCTCCGCACCGCTGGCAGACGTTTGTCGCGAACAGGGTTGTCAAGGTCGTTGAGAACTTGCCTGCCAGCTGTTTCCATCACATACCGGGTGTTGAAAACCCCGCTGACTGCCTATCGCGCGGCCTCTCCCCCGCTTCGCTAATCAACCATCCTCTGTGGTTTGAGGGACCGCCGTGGGCATCTGAGGATCCATCGGAGTGGCCCATCGCCGAGTTTAATAGTGACGCCGTCGGTGAGGTTCCGGACATGAAACCGCTTGCCCATGCTGTGACCGTACCCGCTAATGAATCGCTCATTTACACTCTCGCTCAGCGTATGTCCTCGTGGTCGAAGATATTACGTATTGTCGTTTACATTTTCCGATTCTCAAAATCGTTAACGCGCAGACCTTCTGTCACCCGCTCAGATCTCGAATTCGCTGAAATTAAAGTATTATACGCATTACAACAAGTTCACTTCCGTGACGACATTCATAAAATAAAGAAAGGTCAAATCTGCTGGCCCGCCTTACAGAGATTGAAACCATTTCTAGATGAAAATGGTCTTCTTCGCGTCGGCGGCCGGCTGTCGAACGCCGATATCGACTATTCGCTAATGCATCCGTGTGTGCTCCCGCGCCATGATCATGTGGTCGATATATTAATCGATTTATATCATAGGAAGCATTTACACGCCGGTCCCGAACATTTGATGTCCTTACTCAGACATCATTATTGGATACTCTCCGCACGACGTGTTATCCGTCACCGCATACACAAGTGCAATACTTGCTTCAGAGCAAGGCCGCGTCCATCGTTTCCGATGATGTCGGACTTGCAGCGCTCCCGCGTAAACCCGTCTATAAAGGCAAACGCCCACTGTGGGTGTGACTATGCCGGTCCTATACGTTTCACCCCCATTAGGGGTAGGGGCGTTAAGAGCCGTAAAGCATGGCTATGCATCTTTACGTGCCTTACTACCCGCTGTATACACATAGAAGTATCTACGGAGCCGAGTACAGTCAGCTTTCTCGCCGCACTCAAGCGTTTTCTTTCTCGCCGCGGACCGGTACAGTGCTTTTATACTGACAACGGAACTAATTTTGTAGGTTGCCGCTCATACTTACGCGACGTTTATAAGTTCCTTGACGAGTTTCATCCGCACCTCGAACACGAGTTGACAGAGAGTCGCATCGATTTCAAACGTATCCCGCCTGCTAGCCCTCATTGGGGTGGATGCTGGGAGTCAATGGTGAAGGTCGTTAAGACTCATCTCTTCAAGGTGATAGGTCAGCAGATACTCACTTACGAGGAGCTCTTAACTGTGCTTACTCAGGTCGAGGCACTCATAAATTCACGCCCTCTTACCGCTTTAAGTAGCGATCCCGCTGAGCCATCGGCGCTAACGCCGGCTCATTTTCTTCACACTGCACCGCTATTTTCGCTACCCGTACCGTACCCAAACGTAGAATCAGCTAACCTGCTCGAGAGGCACTCACTCCTAGACAAGCTGGTTCAATCGTTTTGGCAGCGATGGAGAGTCGAGTATCTGCATAAGTTGCAGGCTCGAGCCAAGTGGACCACGCCCACTACACCGATCCAGCTGGGATCAGTAGTGGTAATCATCGTCGATAACGCACCGCCACTTTCGTGGCCGCTCGGGGTTGTAGAAGCCGTTCATCCTTCGAAAGATGGAACAACGCGAGTAGTCACAGTTAGAACTAGTAAAGGGAGCTTCTTGCGCCCAGTGGTCCGATTGTGCCCATTGCCTAGTCAATAATCAATATTATAAATCCTCACAAATAGTTTTAAATAGGCTTAAAGTAGGTTAGATATTATGTATATACATTTTCCGCACCTTTTGCATCTTTTTGCAAAATATTACCGCGTTTTCTTACCGCATTTTTAATATTTTTTAAAGGTAACCCTTTAAGGTCGGGGGAATGGTAACGCCACCTGTCCATAGAGAAAGGAACTCTTTAAGTTTTAGTTTAAATTCCCGCTAGGTGAGGCTGTCGGCACCTATCAATCCCTTGATCATATATCGACATCCCGCACGCACGCCGCTAAAAGAAAACAGTTCGGTGACGTTCGAGACGCGAGACACACCGCACGTTATATTTTTCTTTCCGCTACCGCATCTCATATAAACTTTAAAAACCAAAAATATTGGAATAACACGCGCCGCGTTCAAGTGTCTTCGGATCACGCTACCGCATTGTCCGCTGAGTGTTAAATCGTGCCTTGCCGGCAAGCTAGTGACTTTATACCGCGCAGAGCGCCGCCATTTTGTTTTGCACAAGCCACACCGAAGCCACGAGAGACCAGGCCGCCTGATCAGCCCGCCAGGGCTGGACAGCAACTCGACCAGCATCTCAAGACCAACAAGGTAGGCGTGCTTTTCCCATAGCCTTTTACCCACCTGTCCGGCAGCCGTAACGTACTCAGCATATCAGTTTCAGGCAGCGCTTAGTCGCTGAAGATATCTGCGCACCCGCACATATGTATTGGCGCCAATAAATTCTATAGCCACCGCCAGATAGGTATACATAGGCAGCGGTAGTCACTTACCGTCACGAGACCATAGTAGCAAAAAAAATGTCCTCTATTTCTTTTAAATTCTTAATTCTGCCCGGGTTTGTTTGTATCATCATCATCATCAGTCCACCGTAGTCCACTGCTGGACATAGGCCTCTACCATTGCACGCCACTTACATACGATTTTGGGCTTCTCCAATGTTTGTATGATCTGCAAATATTTATTTCGGCGTTTGGGTGTTTTCCATGTATAAAATGTATGTATTAACAAACAAAAAGTATATAACTATTCTATCAGTCAATCTAGCTTTCATAGTACAAGCTCTGCTTAGTTTGAAACTAGATGGTGTTTTATGTCTGTAATATTATTTTTATTGGCGAAGTCAAATAAATGTGGAAAAATGTTCTGAAACTGCCTTCTGGCTATTAGTTTTTTAGTATACTATTTCATGTATAGGTCATGTCGGTGGTTTTATATTCAAGATTGGAATCAGTCTCTAAAAGCACGCATTTTCATGTTTTATTGCCTCTATTTGCACGATAAACGGGCAATACCTAAAATGTCTTTACGCTACAACCGGTGGCCAATTGTGGTAAAAGGGCTGTAACCGATTATGCTTACGCGGTCACCCGTGACACGGTTTCAGTTCGGACAAATCTTTAGAATAGAAAACCGGTAGTTCTGGGTAGCAGTATTGTTGTTAATATTTTAACATTCTGGGTATATCTCTGGGTAATCTATCGCCGCCCATAAACACCTGCAGCTCAAGAGACACAAGTGCGTTGCCACTGTGGAGGACCGGGGTCTCAATTCTGCTATTTTATGTTCACGCCAAGCTACTGTCATACCACTGACATGCTATTGAGATGCCATCGAGTGGCCATTGGCATCGGTATATATATATATATATTAGAAAAATAATAATATTAAATAGAGTTAATAATATACAACCGGACCGTTCCGGACGGACTGATACGACCGTCAAATCTTCAAGAAAAAAGTTTGTGACTCCTGACGTTCATGGGCGGGGTTGGTCACTTTCCATCAGGTGACCCGTCTGCTCATCGGCCGCGGAAAACTTAATAAATGGAATCATTTGAATGAAATACTATTCCTTACTTAATTTTGATTTCACAGTTCATAATAGCTACAATCATTTTTTTCCTTGAAATGTCTCAAAAGGAAATTGTGCGCGTAATTAATGACCGTGCAATGCGGCAAGGGATATTTTCTGCATAATATGTACCGGTCTAAACGGTCTTTTAATACCGCACAATGTATACGTATAAGCAGATACTTTGTTAGTTATACGTTATTAATGTTTACGTTACCACCCCTATTCATCCCGTGAGTGTCGTAAGAGGCGACTAAGGGAGCAAATTACGCAGGACAACAGCACTGCAAAGAGAAGGTAATCTTGACACAAACCCTATACCAATCCGTCTGGCCAGCGTGGTATAGTAGGCCAAAACCTCCTTTCTAAGGAGAGACCTATGTCCAGCAGTTGACTAATAAAGGCTGTTGATGTGATGTGATGATTAATGTTTACGTAACTTTAACACAAATAGTAAGACATCTGGACAGTCCAACATTGCGTTTATTATAGTACAGAAGCCCATGGAGATAATTGTGAATTTACTCGAGGGTCATGGGGACCTATTAGTATTTGAAAGTTTAGATGATAGATTGAATAAAGGTTAATGTTTCCGCTTTAAGTGGGGAGAGGGAAGTGTCTACAGGTTTTCAAGAAAGTGAAAAATAAATCTACATGAAAATACTCGAGCGTGGTAGATATTGTTGATTAGTTACCAGTCAACTTGTCTCTTATTCCAAAGGTATGATATATAGATAGAAAACTACTTTATTTGTACACTGTTTTACAAATATTATAGTACATAAAATTGTCAGATATGTAATGTACAAAGGGCGGTATTATTGCTAAGAGCAATCTCTTCCAGGCAACCTTAGGATGGATCAAAATGTTGCGAAAGGAACAGTAGTAATTGAAGGTGTAATGAGTTGAGTGATAAATACTCGTATATACATTTAAACATATATTTATACATACCAATAAATATACCATACATAGCTGTACCCACTTAATATATATATCACGAATAAAAAAATTATAAAAATTAAACATTTATATCTTATTCCTATTTAAAACTTAATGCACATGTTGTACAAAGGCGGACTTAATACCATTAGGAATTCTCTCCCAGTCAACCTTCAGGTAATGTAGAAATATGATGCGATAGGTGCAAAATGTAGTAGTATCCGTGTGGTGACGGATTAAGAATACAGAGTGTCACCACCCCTATTCATCCCGTGGGTGTCGTAAGAGGCGACTAAGGGAGCGAAATACGCAGGACAACAGCACTGCAGAGAGAAGGAAAACTATACACAAACCCTATACCAACCCGTCTAGCCAGCGTGGTATAGTAGGCCAAAACCTCCTTTCTAAGGAGAGGCCTATGTCCAGCAGTGGACTGTTAAAGGCTGTTGATGTGAGGTGCAAAATAACATAATCATACATAAATTGAATATAATATAAAAATATTCGGTCGGGTATTAGCGTTGTGACTGTTTTCGCGCATTTTTTTCTTGAATGCAAGGCGGTTTGTGGACATCCTGATTTCAGCAGGGAGCGCATTCCAGAGGAGAACTGACTGGACATAGAAGGAGGAGCATATCGTTTGTTGACTGAAGATTTCTGTCGTGATTGGAGCATAAGAAACGGAAGTGGGGTATGAGGTATTCAGGTAACGATGGAGAGTTGAGGAAAGAAAAGAGAGAAGTCAGTGCTCGCAAACTGCGGCGCTGACGAATTGGGAGCCATTGCAGCTGGGAATGTAAAGCAGACATGTGGTCATACTTGCGAAGATTGAAAACGAATCGAATGCAGTAATTGAGAAGGCGATCTAGTTTATTGAGAAGGTCTGCATCTTACCTTAATACGTTACTGATTTAAATACATAAAATTCTTGAACCATGATAACGTGCCAGCTTGTATTCTATGTAATATGTATACGAGTATTGAAATACGTCAACTGCACGGATGGCGTCGTATTTTAAGCGGTCACCTCGCCGCTTCCTACTGCGCTGAGTGTTGTTGGTTCGATCCCCACATGGGACAACACTTTGTGTGATCCACGAATTGTTGTTCTGAGTCTGTGTGCCATTTGTGTCCGTTTCATGTATGTTTGTAAAGTCCCCCGCGACACGGGATTTATTCTGGGAGTTGCCTTAAAAAAAAAATGTATTTGGAACCTCGTTACACTTCACAAATATGCTATTTAAAAACGAAAACATATAAACCAAACTTTTTAGAGACATACATTTGTAATTAATGAAAAAAGTGAAATGCATTTCAAAATGGACACCTAATGCAGTATAACGGATATTTATTGGTACTCGATAAAAGGATTTCATGTGTGTAGTGTGCTGTATAACTTACAGTGCGTCGACAGTAAATGATGCCAAGCACTAACGCTACAGCATTTATGAGCCTGTGTTAAGTTATTGAGTGTTGTGTACTTACGGGAATTCACTATCAATAATAGGAGATAAAGCAAAAGTGCATTTACGATCGATAAGTATAATGGAGTGTGCATTTGAATACATAGCCTCTAAATATGAGTATAAAAAGACATGCAAGGAAATCCATTTCATGTTTTTGACGAACAATATTATTACGAGCGGGGTATATAATAAATAAAATGTCGGTTAATTACTTTATTTCACTGCATTTACAAATACTCACTATAATAAACTAGAAATCACTATATATCTTGTTAGTAGCACTAGAAATTTACTCCGATATAAACGAGACTGTCCCAAACGGCCAACACGCTCCGTTTTCAAAGCACTTTCGAATTGAACTAGAAAGATCGATAGTCCGTTCCAGACAACATGAATATTCCAGAATCACTCACGCGTTACTTGCAGGGCCATCTAGCGCTGTAAGGATTAGAACTACTCGTATTAACCACAATCTTAATAGATGTACTTGAGTCGAAACCAGATGGCGCTCTCCTCCACATTCCACAGAATCGAAACATTTAATCCTATGGCGCAAAAATATCTTTGCTCTGACATTCCTGTAATCTGTGGAAGAAATTTTATAATAAGGGACGAAACAGTGTAACAGAAAGAATGAAAAGCGTGATATTTGATGTCACACACTTGACTGCTGTAGAACTAGTTAATTCTTTCAATAGTGTATTATGACTTCTATTGTATATTACCTCCTTATCCTTCCTCCACTTCACACGATCTTCAGCATTCCGCATTGTGAGACCATTGGCATGCATTACATCCTTTACAAGTTCAAACCAGCACTTTTTGGGTCTTCCTCTCTTACCGAAGACCAGCGGAGGCGCCACCAGCTAGAAATTGGTTCTCTTGCGACTTACCCGCAAACTAAAAAGACTTATATCAATGAATAAGTTGTAGAAATTATTTATATCTGTTGATTGTAACAAAAATCAAAGCCTCCATTAACAGCTAAGTGTAATAACAATAGACCGTTGAGTGTGGAGTGAAATGAAACTGATAAAGAGTTCTTTTAAATATACTTCAGTTAGTCGCCACACAATAAATTGAACTGTTGAACAGCATAGACAAAGACGTGTTTCATTATCCTCTGCGCCAATAATCCTAACACTATCCAAGCAAAATAAACACTTTGAAGGTCACTCAGTATCTCATAAGACCTGTGTAGCTTAAGAATTCTTGAAAGAGTTTTTTCCCCTGTAATAGAGTAATCCCTTAGGGTACACGTAGTTGAAGAAAATTGATTTTAAGGTACAGTACACTGGGAATTTTTTGTAAAAGCTTTCACATTCAAAAATCTAATATCCGTTTAAGCAAAAAACTAAACCTAACGGTTTTATTTAAATTATTAATTTAAATTATTTTCTAAAGTAAACATATAAAATTATTTGGCCTGACTGACTCACTGATTTATCAACGCAGAGCCTAAACCTGATGAGAGTTGTTTTTAGTCTTCTTTGAAGTATAACAATCTACTGAAAAGGAGATGAGATAGATATTATTGTTGATCCATAGGATTGAGTGGTTCTTGTATTGTGTCTGAAGGACAGTGCTATCTTTCAGACACAATACAAGAACCACTCAAATCCAGGCAGGGCGGGCTAGTGGCGCACAATGAACACTACGTATTGAAATTATGGTTCCGATACTTGCAGTGTCATCTAGTGTCGAGTAGATGCCTCATTGTACGTGGTTCTGTCTGGAACATTCCAGCAGATCCTCAGTGTTAGCCGTACAGGACAGTATTGTTTTACGACATAGCGAATTAACATCGAAGCGAATTTCTAAGGCTACTAACTAGTTATGTAAATATTGAGTTATTGTAAATGCAGTGCAATAAAGTAACTAACCGACTACTTAAATTTGTTAACATAATCTATACCTACATATTAATTACTTTTTCTGACTGACTGATGCATCAAAGCAGAGCCTTAACAGTTGGAACTAAACATTTGAAATTTTGGCAGATGATGCTTTTTACGTTGTAATCACCCTCTAATTTTTGGGGGTAATATAAGGGAAATAAAAAGTAATTAGACGAGCAAAAGCAGCGGACAATATTAGTTTTTATCTATAATATATAAGAAGAAACTGACAGACTGATTCTCTGACTGATCGACCAATGCAGAGCTGAAACCGCTGGGTCTAGAAGCATGAAATTTCGCACAAATATTCCTTAGGTGCCGTAGATATACACTAAGAAAGGATTTTTGAAAATTCCTCCCCTAAAGATGCCAAATGGGGGCTGGTAATTTATATGAAACTACGTTATTTCTGGTAGTGGCATTTTCAACAACGTTGGTACTAATATTTAAAAATTACCCTTAAAAAGGGATGCAAAATAGTATAGGGAACTATATTAATAACTTATCGATTCATAACTCTCAGTACTATTATTATTCTTTATCAAAAAACACTTTTAACTTTTCAAAACGTATGTTTGTTACTCAATCAAGCTAAAACTGTTTTTTTGGATCTAGACAAGATTTGGCATATAGATAGATTATATTTGAGAACAGCACAAAGGTTACTATTTACCCTGGTCAAATTCAATCAAACGCTAGTGGTATATAGATTTAACTAAAAGAGCTTATCATACCAACACATTGGACTAATGAAAGTCCCAACTTAAATTTGACTTTAATGCCAAAAATAGGTTTTATTCAAAAGAAATAAATATACTAAATTTGTATAACTTTTAAAGTATCTCCGTGTGGGCTAGACGGTAAACAATGTGTTACGGATCAAAGGTCAAATCTGTACCCGATTAAAACTTTTTTTATTGTTTCGAGGGACCTGTGATTTGATAAAGTTAATGGGAAAAGTTTGGTTCCTTTATTTTTAACATCAGATTTATATGCTGTTTACATTTTCAAGTTGTTATCCGCAAAAGATGAAAGAATTAATGGCTCATAACAAAGAGTATATGGTTCTGAACTGTATGGTATGCCTGTGTTAGGAAATGTACTAGGTATACGGCGCAATTAAATTGTGTTGTTTCTAATTTCTAACTATATAAAGTTTGGATTGTTACTACTACGTGTAACGTTTTAAGTTGATACCACCATGATTGCATAAGTCGTTGCAAGATTTGTGCATTTTAGAAGGCGAAAAGGTGATTCCAAATAAATCCAATGCTCTCTATTTTCATGGTCCCTGCAAGGGAACTATTGTAAGTAAGCCTTACTCTGGTAGGTGTTTTGGTAGGCAACGAGGCCAAATTAGATCCAGGTCTCATAGTCCTTAGGATTCCAAAGTTCATGGATAGTTCTTCCAAAACTTACGAAGATGACGATCACTTTTTCGCAGCTGCTACGTAAATTGAGGGTGCCGACACTTCCTGCTGGAGAGTTTATGCATCACTCTGTCCATAGCTTTGTCCAGCTATGTCCATTGTGTCCATCCATGACCTGCAAAGTCAAGTACACCCTGTAATTTCTCTTTTGAAGCAAATAGTCTTAACTGGGACGCCGTCATGGTCGCTTAAGGTAAAATCACTTTCGTTTTTGTATCAATAGTGCAAAGATACGTAAGACCAGGAGAGTGATACCATCAGATCCCGACGTGTACATAGATGAGTGGAGAGTAGCCAGCATGCTGATAAACATTCATACACATTTTATATTAATTACACCCAGATACATAACAAATATTCGTGCTCAGCAAACATTATTTGCCCTGGGTGGGAATTGAACCCATGACAGGCTCAGGCTCAGGCTCAGGCTTAACAGTTAGAATCATTAAAAACTATGCTAGTCTGATTGCTTAGAGTGTTCTTTTCCTTATTTTTCACTAACAAATCAAATATTTATGACCGTTTGGCATACTTATTTCATTAAATAAATTTCGAATTACGTCGACATTCAAGCAAACCAGTGAAATACACTCGAGAGCTATGGCTCCGGCTCATAGAAAGATACCTTAAATTTCAGAAGAACTCAAATATTCCCCAACCTTGAAGTCTTTTTAAATTCCTCTGTAGGAGCAATTTTGAGCTCTAGAAGCGTTATCTAGAGAAGATTTAGTTGTCTTACGCATCGTCAGGCTCGTCCCAATCACACTCCATTGAATTGAAGTCCGAACTGCGTGCTGGCCATCAAAACGTTTTATTGCTCTCAAGTGTATACATATAATTATCTTATTCCATTAATCTACAATCCAACAATAATTTTGTATTAATTTATTCAAACTGATGGTAGATCACACAGAACGTCTAAAGTTTCAAATGCTTTTTGAACCTCGTTACTAAATCTTTATATACAAAGGTATTCACTGTTAGTGGAATATTCATAGCTTATTAACGAGCTCGTCAAATATATATTCAGCAAACTGTTTAAGAAATTTTGATTATACGCTGAGATTCTTATTTAAAGTGTATTTAAAATTTAAACTTTATAAACCGCCTTTGAATATTTCTCTCAACTATTCATGCATATTACCAAGAGTAGGTAAAACTTGTCTTCTAAAATGAATCATTTTTTATGGTAAATTGGGGCTACCCATGGTCGCCTGAAATTCAAACGATTCCCCCCCGCCCCTTACCGAGTATTAGAGGGGGTTGTTTCGGTAACCTCACTCATTCAGTAATTGCTTGAAAAGAATACAGGTTTTCTGTGAAACGAAATATCACTTTGTTGCCTCAGGTGCGCCGAAGCCACTTACTATACCTATGTAATAAAATTAATAAAGTACGCTTGGATTTTCTAGAAATAAGCAATCTAATTTTTTTACAGACTTTGTAGACTTTAGATATTTGTGAAACCGACACAAATAACAGCCAGACTCAGAACAACAATATAATAATATGGATCAATCAAAGAGTTGTCCCATCTGGGGATCGAACCAACAACACTCAGCGCAGTAGGTAGTGGCCAATCAACCACTATACCATCTGTGCAGTTATGTATAATTTATTCGAGTTATTGCTTAATGCCCCAAACCATTCTTCAAACTGCTTCCCTTCTTAATTTGGAAGTATCTAGTTAAACCCGTTTGGTGACGGATTAAGAATACGGAATGTTACCACCCCTATACTTCCCGTGGGTGGCGTAAGAGCCGACTAAGAGAACAAACTACTCAGGGTAACATCACTGAAAAGAGAAGGAAAACTTGAAACAAATCCCATATCAACCCGACTGTCCAGGTGGTGTAGTAGGCCAAAACCTCCTTTCTGAGGTGATGCCTGTGTCTAGCAGTTGACTATTTGAGGCTGTTGATGATAATGATCATGATATAGTAATATACTCCCAAATTTAGCATCTGACTTCTAAAGTATTTGCTTTACGACCATAAACTTTCCTTTACATTATGTAGCAGCAGAGAGCAGACGGGTCACCTGATTGAAGAACTAAAGAGTTACATGCGTGTTGTTGCCCTTTGTATTCTTCCCCCCCCCCCCCCCCCCCCCATCCTAGAAATAGAGAAGGGTTTCTTAGCTCCGCCAACCTTACTCAATTGGTGAAAGAATTGCTTGAACACTGGTTTTCTGTGAGGCCGTGTTATCACTAAAATCGAGCCAACCCATTTGTGTCGTTGGCTCTTCAACGGTATGATATTCTCTCCAAGTAATATTTTTATACCTTTTCAAATAGTCTTACTTATTAAATACATTTGGAAAGTAACTTTGTCTGACTGTTTGTCCGTAACGCTATCATGCCTTAACTATTCAACCAAAAAAAGTACTGTTTCGATTGATGGAAAATATACAAACAATGCTAATATTTATTTCGGACATCTGACAATATAACACAACGCTATCTAGTTTCAAACTGAGCAGAGCTTGTACTATAAAAACTAGATTGACTGATAGAATACTTCAATACTTTTTTTGTACATAGATACAAAACACCCAAACTCTAAAACAAATATTTGTAGCTCATACAGCTCATGTAGGCCTGACCCGGAAATCGAATCCGAGACCTCAACACAGCAGTCACATAAGCTCGGTAGCTTATGAGACTGCTGTGTTGAGGTCTCGGGTTGACTGTCTTGATGATGGAGCAGTCTAAACCGAAGGCAGTCAAGTGAAGAAGTGAAAAAAATTAAGTTAGTTACAAGATTTATAACTATAATAGCTCAACCACGTAATGTTTTCTGCATCTCTAAAAATGAATAATTTCGTCTCGTTTTTGGAACGTTATTCATTGATGCTCATCTCAGTCGTAGCGTGAAGTTAATGCAGCCCATAACCTTACTAAATATATTTTTGTAAATTCAAAGCAGTACTTCTATCTATCGATGCAGATTTATTAAAGCCTAAACTGTGTTCGTGACTAAGAAATAAAAGAAGGACTATCACCCATTATTAGGATTGGTGTTAAACTGTTAACTAAAAGCTTGTTATCAGTAAGTTCGTAAGTTCTTTGCGCTCGTAAATACTAAATTTTAAGTCCGATGCTTTAGCCATTATATTACTGCAGATTCAATACTAACCAGACATTTCAATTGCATCACGACAGTCGTATTCTTAATCGTAGCTCAGGATGACCGATTATTAAAAAAAAAAAACAAGATATAATATTGATTCAAATATAACAATTATATTATATAACAAATATTAATTATATTATAAGTCGAACATATGCCCTTGTTTTCTTAAAAATCTAGAATAAATAATATATTGTACAGCTAATCTTTGAACGTATGGCTTTTTATCAACTTAAACAGCTGCCCCAGGTGCCGTGATGTATGTGGGAGGAGCTGTTGCTCTGTGTTTAGCCATGTTGTATGCGCGGTTCGATGCCCAGTCTTTGCCATAGCCTCCGGTTGCTGAGTGTGCATAGCTATTGCTGTAATCAGCACTGTAGTCACTGGCATCATTGCTTCCGAAGTAAGAGTAGTGGGTCATAGGGTGATGATGCTGAAATGAAAAGAAATGTTAAAACAAGTATTTTTTGTTATTAAATCTAATATAAAGTATTGGAGACCACGAAGCAACTAAACTCTTTGCAGTGATGTTGTCATGCGTAGTTTGCTCCCTTAGTCGGTTTTAACGACACCAACATGATAAATAGGGGTGGTGATACTCCGTAATCAATAACCACACGTATAATAATCATAGAAATATTTGTCCTGTGTGGTAATCGAACCCCTAATTTCTGGTTTTACAGCCATGGTCACTAACCACCAGAGCAACAGTACCGTCATCACTTTTATACTTTTTAACTTTTAAAGGGGATCATACCTACGAAATACTCTTCGTTTTAGGTATGAAACTAGACGACGACGCTACTTCGGCTCGTCGGATCAAATTTATTGGTATGCCGTATTGGTATGGTATTTATTCGAATTACCGTACACACGAGGTTGTACGGTAATTCGAAACTCATTCGTAATTTAACTAGGCACTTAAGTCACTCGTAATGAAATCATCATCATCAATCATCAACAGCCCTTAACAGTCCACTGCTGGACATAGGAATCTCCCTACAATGGAGGTTTTGGCCTACTATACCACGCTGGCCAGACGGGTTGGTATAGGGTTTGCTTGGGGTGCTGGGCTAGAAAACCTCCTCGTGGTGCACCCTGGAAACGCTGGCGGTGGTACTGTTCCCTCCTTGTCCTCTTGGAGGAGAGGATTATCGCCAGCGGCCAATATTCTAGCAGAAGAGGCAGCCGTTCATCGGCTCTCGGGCAAGGCCTGGTCCAGCAGGGTGGGCGTGTCTGCCGGTTGCCCTGCTGGCTCTTCGCTCTTCGGAGCATGGAGGAGGAAACCTCGGTAAAAAACCTGATGGCGGGGCCCTGTAGGGGCCACAGTTTCTCCGCTGACAGCGGTGGAGAAAGGAGGACGGGCTCGGCGTGTACTCACACTACCACCGAGCAGGCAGGGGGACGTAGTCTCCCTGTCAACCGTCGGCATATCGTAATCCCGAGAAGAGCGCTGTGGTTAAGTCTCGCGGCTCTGATCGGGGGCGAGGGTCTTGGCTTAACCGCCCGGACCGCGAGGAAGATAACCTCTCTAAAAAATTCCCCGAATCCCGTGTTCTGGTGCGTGGCCAGGGGATGCATGGCTGATGGGAAGTTCAGTCGCGAGCGCACTCCAAGCCGAGGTACCTGCGGACCCCTCGGTTGGGTTAAAAACTTACGCTTGCCCGGGTAATGGGGGATCTCTGCCCGGGTGGACCTGTATTTCTCCCCCACTCGTGGGATCAATTATGGACAATAATAAAACTAACACAAAGAAAACGATCGGATTAAAACAACAACAAAAGGCAAGCAAAACGGACACTGCAACGAAATGTGCAAGGGAGAAGAAGAACAGTGGAGCGGATGGGTCGTCCACTGAGGGTGAGGTGGCGTCGGGGACGCCTATCTCGATGGGGCTCCCAGAAGTCAGTCTGACGCTGGTCTCTGGGAGCCGAAGAGCATCAGATCGGCTGCGCTCCGGATCCGCCGTTTCGTCGGATGGCGCTGACGCCATGGAGGCGGAGCGAAGCGACAGCCGGAAACGAGGACGCTCCAGGGACGAGGAAACCGACACGTCCCAGGAGATGATGCCACCGAAGGTGGCAAGCAGCCGCCGAGGGAGGGCACGCAAACCTGCCTCGGCCCCGGTCTCGACCCCGTCAGGCTCCGCGTTCTCCAACGCGGAGTCGTACAGGAACGTACGGGTGGACGGCGAGGCCGTAGCGGAGGAGGAGATCGCGGATCTCCTGCTCAAGGTTCGGGAGCCGGTGGGGGGAAATGCCCCCCAGGCTCCCGTGTCCGTGCAGGAGAGGGCGAAAGCGGCGGTGGCCGTCATTCACAAGGTGGCCACCAAGTCCGTGAACCTTAAGGGCTCGTTTGTGAGGGCCCTTAAGGACTCCTCCTCCGCTTTGTCGGAGGTCGTGGAGGGCCTAGTGGGCGATGTGTCTCGCCTGCAGGTGGCCAACGAGAGGCTGACGGAGCGGGTGAACGAGTTGAGCGCTCAGTTCGCCCGCTTCCAGGCGAACCTCCCCGAGCGGGAAGCCCCGTCCGCGTCCCAGCCTGCCCCTACCACCAACTCAGGGGCATTTGACTCCCAACTGCGAGAAATCCTCATCGCAGTTGGGAATATGTTGGACGGACGCCTGGCTGGCCTGGAGGCGAGATTGCCTCCTGCGCCGATTATGCGCCCCCCGCTCGCGTCGGCACAGCGGCCTAAGGCCGCCGCTCCGACCGCGCTCCCCGTAGTGGGAGGCCGCGTCTCCTACGCGGCGGCGGCGTCTGCCCCGACTCCATCGGCTCCCCAAAAGCCGAGGAGGGGGGCCAAGGCACCGGCCCAGGCGCCGGCCAAGGCGCCGTCCCAGGCGCCGGCCAAGGCGCAGGCCAAAGTGCCGGCCAAGACGGGGCCTAAAACGGCGCCGAGGAGCGGAGTGGCATTCCCTCCGCTCCCCACTCCGACACCCCTGCCGGGCCCCTCCGCACCTGCCCCCTCCAACGAGGGCTGGCAGGAGGCGAGGGGCTCCAAGAAGTCCCGAAGGCGGGCCAAAAAGGCTGCCAAAAAAGCAGCCCAGGCCCAGCCTTCGCCACCGGTGGCAACGGCCTCCACAAAGAGGCCGCGGAAGCTGCAGCCGCCCAAAACCGCGGCTGTAGTGGTGACCGTGTCCCCGGAGGCGGCGGACGGCGGGCTGTCCTACGCGGCCGTGTTTAAAAAGGCCCGGGACAGCCTCGCTAACGACTTTGGAACGGTGGGGGTCAGGATGCGCCTCGCCCAGACGGGAGCTCGAGTCCTCGAGTTCCCTGGGGCTGAAGGCGCAAAGACGGCGGACTCCTTCGCCGAGAGGCTGCGGGGAATATTTGCGGCCACTGATGGTGTCAGGGTCGCCAGGCCTACCAAGTGCGCGGAACTGCGCATCTCGGGCCTGGACGACTCAGTGACGGCCGAAGATGTCCGCGCTGTAATCCGGGAGAAGACGGGGTGCAGCGCGGACAACGTCAGGGTCGGCACCATCCGCCCCGGTCCAGGAGGGCTTGGCGCCGTGTGGGTCAGCTGTCCCGTAGCGTCGGCCAAAGTATTGGCCGACGCCGGCAGGCTGCTCATCGGTTTCGTGAGCGCCAGGATCACAGTCCTGGCGGCGAGACCGATGAGGTGTTTTAAATGCCTGGCCACGGGACACACGCGCGTCAAGTGCGACAGTTGCTTTGACTGCGGCGGACTGTGTTTCCGCTGCGGTCAACCGGGGCATAAGGCGGCAGAATGCTCTGCCGCCCCTCACTGCCCAGTGTGTGCGGCGGGCAATAAGCCCGCCAATCACCAGATGGGGCAGAGAGGCTGCAAGCCTCCCCGCAGTTCTCGGCAGACGTCGGGGTTTAGCCAGTCGACCCAGGCTGCCTCCGATGTAGTTCGTGCGTCGACGTCGTCGCCCATGGAGGAGGTTGTAGAGACGATCCAGTAATGGATCAAGTCTCCAACCTCCTGGTCCAGACGAACCTGAACCACTGTGCCGCGGCGCAGGATCTCTTCCTGCAAACCATGGCACAGTGGTCGATAGGTGTTGCCGTAGTCGCGGAGCCCTATTCTGTCCCTCCCCGTCCAAACTGGATGGGTGACTGGGACGGCTCCGTGGCAGTCGTCGGTTCCACGACGGCTCATTCCCCGCCCTTGTCGCTAAGAGACAAGGGCACTGGATATGTTGCCGTCGAGTGGGGGGGGATCACCATATATGGTGTCTATTTCTCCCCCAACCGGAGTTTGAACGACTTCGAGGTTTTCCTAACCAGCTTGGAGACCTCGATACGGCGACTAGCGTCTGGGCACGTCCTTGTGCTGGGGGACTTCAACGCAAAGTCCATTGCGTGGGGTTCCCCCAGGACGGACGCCAGGGGCGAGGCCGTAGAGGAGTGGGCGGCCTCGGTGGGCCTCTGTCTTCTAAACAGAGGCTCCACCAACACGTGCGTGCGACAGCAGGGGGGGGTCGATAGTGGACCTTTCGTTCGCTACCCCTGTCCTCGCCGCACGAGTAAGGAACTGGTGTGTCCTGGAAGAGGTTGAGACGCTCTCGGATCACCTGTATATCCGATTTGAGCTCTCCCGGACCCAGGACTCCAGTAGGGGTCACGTGGCGCGGCGTTTATCCCGCTTTCCGCGGTGGGCTGTTGCCAGGCTGAACCGGGACCTACTAGAGGAGGCAGCCATAATTCACTCGTGGCTGTCTCCTCAGGCTCCGACCGAGGAGGTCGACGTGGGGGCTGGCCGCTTTCGCGATGCGATTACGCATGTATGCGATGCGGCCATGCCCCGCGTTCGAGGTCGTCGGCCTCCAAGGAAGGAGGTCTACTGGTGGTCCCAGGAGCTGGCGGACCTCCGTGCGGCCTGTACACGTGCCCGGAGGTCCTACACGCGCAGTCGGCGGCGTCACCGTGGAGACGGTGAGGAGGACCGGCTTCATGAGGAGTACCGACGGGCGCGGAAAACTCTGAAGCTGGCCATTAGCCGCGCCAAAGAGGAAAAAAGACAGGAGATGCTGGAGGGTCTTAATCGTGACCCCTGGGGTCGCCCTTACCGCGCGGTGCGACAAAAGCTCCGCGCGTCGGGCCCCCCCCTTACGGAGACTCTCCAGCCCAGCTTCCTGCGAGAAGTGGTTGAGGGCCTTTTCCCACAACGAGCGGAACACACTCCCCCGTCGATGGCCTCCCTGGCCGGAGACGACGGGGAGCACGGGGAGGACAATGTTCCGCCCGTCCGGGATTCGGAGGTAGGGGCGGCTGTTCTACGGATCCGTTCCAAGAACACCGCCCCTGGGCCAGACGGGGTACCGGCCCGAGTGCTGGCCCTGGCCCTCAACCACATGGCAGACCGCCTCGGGGAGGTGTTCGACGCTAGCTTGGCGTCGGGACGCTTCCCTGAGTGCTGGAAGAGCGGGAAGCTGGTCCTACTGACGAAGCCGGGACGGCCTGCCGATTCGGTCGCGGCCTATAGGCCCATCGTGCTGCTGGACGAGGCGGGCAAATTGTTTGAGAGGGTTCTTTCTGCCCGCATCGTCCGGCACCTCTGCGAGGTGGGCCCCGATCTGTCGGACGCCCAATTTGGTTTTCGGGCGGGGCGTTCGACAGTCGACGCTGTGTTGCGCCTGAGGGCCGTGACCGAAGAGGCCGTGAGCTGTGGCGGCGTGCTGTTGGCGGTGTCATTGGACATCGCCAACGCATTCAATAGTCTGCCATTCAGCTGCATCAGGGAAGCACTCCACTATCATGGGGTGCCAAAGTACCTGAGGCGGCTGGTGGCAGACTATTTAGAGGAGCGTACCGTCGTGTACGAGGACCGAGAAGGTAATTTGAGGAGTCGGCCCATGTCGTGCGGTGTTCCACAGGGGTCTGTTCTTGGACCCCTCTTGTGGAACATAGGGTACGACTGGGCCCTTCGCGCTGATTTCCCCCCCGGGCTGGGTGTAATCTGTTACGCAGACGATACCCTCGTGACAGCCCGGGGGGCAAACTTCCAAGAGGCGGCGCGCCTGGCCACAGGGGGAGTCTCCCTGGTGGTCGGGCGCATTGAGGCGCTGGGCTTACGGGTGGCCCTAGATAAGACGGAGGCCCTGTTATTTCATGGGCCCCGTCGTGGTCCACCCCCTGGCGCCTCAATCGTGGTCAACTCGGTCCTCGTACCGGTTCGGGCCCAGATGAAATATCTGGGCCTGATCCTCGACGGGAGGTGGCTCTTCGACGAGCACTTCCGACAGCTTGCTCCAAAGCTGGTCGGCGCTGCGTCTGCCCTAGGGCGACTTTTGCCCAATATGGGTGGACCCAGCGTCGCGACAAGACGGCTGTACACGGGGGTTGTTCGGTCAATGGCGCTGTACGGTGCACCGGTGTGGGCGGCGGCTCTGACCGCCCAGAATAGGGTACGCCTCTGGCGCCCTCAGAGGGTAATGGCGGTCAGAGCCATACGCGGTTACCGCACCGTTTCTACGGAGGTGGCATGCGCGTTGGCCGGAACTCCCCCGTGGGATTTGGAGGCGGAAGTGCTCGCCGAAGTTTATCGGCGAGTGGCTAACTACCGGGCGGAGAGCGGATTTCGCCCTCCGCCCGAGGATGTGCGCGAGTGGCGCGAAGCCGCTCGCCGAGCCACGATGGCTCGTTGGTCGTTCCGGCTGGAGACTCCACGCGCTGGCTTCGCCGCCGTGGAGGCTCTCCAGCCGGTCATCGCCGAGTGGGCAGGGCGGCAGCACGGGACTCTTTCCTTCCGACTGACGCAGGTGCTTTCCGGGCACGGTTGCTTCGGAAAGTACCTGCACACGGTCGCTAGGAGGGAACTGAGTCCCGCCTGCCACCACTGCGACTGCAGTGAGGACTCGGCCCAGCACACGCTGGCGGTCTGCCCCGCATGGGCGGCGCAGCGCCGGGCCCTCACTGCAGTCATCGGAGTGGATCTCTCGCTACCGGCCGTAGTACGCTCCATGGCCGGTAGCGACAGTTGTTTTACCGCGGTCGCAACCTTCTGCGAGGTAGTAATCTCGCGGAAGGAGGCGGCGGAAAGGGCCCGGGAGGACGACCTCCACTCGGACCCGATCCGCCGCCGGCGAACCGGGCGGCGGAGGCCCGCCTACCACAGCCTCATGCCGCCCTGAGTGTGGCCGCGGGTGGACGGGGTGGGTTTCCCCTCCACCCGCATTAGTTTGGCCAGCCGCGAGGGGGCGGCGTCCGCGTGTGCCGGACGTCGCCTAAAAAGAGAGGAAAACATCGAGACGGAGCCCGCACCAGGAGCGGGCTGGCGCTAGGAGGGGTCCGGATGTCTTAACAACAGCTGTTCCCGGATCCCTCCTGTTACAGGCGCAGAGTGGCACACCGTGTGGTTTTAGTCGGTCCGAGTCCGACACACCACCCCGCCGCAAACCCCGGAGGGGTGACGGTCCGAGGGGATTTCCACACGTTAAAAAAAAAAAAAAAAAAAAAAGGGTTTGCTTCAAGTTTTCCTTCTTTTTGCAGCGCTGTTGTTTGCACAATTTGTTCCCTTACGTCTTACGTCTACGGCTCTTACGTCATCCACGAGACGAATAGGAATGGTAACACTTAGTATTCTAAATCAATTTATAGTCAGCAGTTATTATTTACCACTCGAAGATTCTTGGCCCTATTTAAGTGGTTTATGAAGTCAACATAAACTTGTACTTCATTACGGCCTTTAAAGGTTAATAGTTTTATCATAACAAATTCAAATAACTAGTACACGTTTATTGAAATGTTTTATATAAAACACCATAGGCAAAAACCCGTGGTTACCCTCTGTTTTAATTTTACAGGTCGAAACCTGTAAAATTATTAAAACAACTTTACTATGTAGAAATAATCTTACTAAAATGTCCATGGCAACTGGCCATTTCCTATGTTAGAGAACAGGGTTATAAGGTAACATAAATTATAGATATATGTACAGAAATCTTGAAAGGACACAGATAAACTTGAAATATTTCGGTAAGTACTGGGAAGTTTGCCAAAAAGGATTTTACGATGCATGAATGCAGATATATGTATGCTTTTGTTGAGACGACCGGATGGCGTAGTGGTTTGTGTAACGGACTGCTATTCCAATAGTCGCAGGTTCAATTCCCGCTCAAGTCAAACATTTGTGTGCATGAACATGTAATGTTTGATTTGATCTGGGTGTTTCTATGTATAATATGTGTATATTTACAAAAAAAAAGTATGTAAATATTTATATCAGTTGTCTAGTACCCTTTCTAAGGAGAGGCCTATGTCCAGCAGTGGACTATTATAGGCTGTTGGTGGTGGTGGTGGTGGACTAGTACCCATAGTACAAGCTCTGCTTAGTTTGGGACTAGATGGAGTTGTGTGAATGTGGTAGAATATTTTTATTATTATATTATTATTTTGTTGATATTTTTAAATATTCACGTGATAATGCGTTATGTCTATGTAAATTTTTAACCTAAATTTTTAAATATTCGCATTAAGGTATATATATTTGCAATATCCGTATTAAGGTTGTCTGTAAGAGGTTACGTCTATATATTTGTAACTAATTTTTGTGTTAACTTTATACAATAAAAATATAAATAAAAAGTTTGTCAAGTTTAGTTTAGCTTTTTGAAAAACACGTAAGAAATTTTATATCAAATAACCTGATTCTGCTACACTAGAATAATACATTTCATGTTCAAAACATCAATAATTTAAACCTATTTCTAGGATAATAACGAAAACGAAATCTGCATTCGAATCTATTAAGCAATTTCCTGGGTTAGCAGTTAGTGAAAAGTAATTCAATACCACCTCCAAAAACTGTAACGCGTAGGAATTTTTAGAACACAGCATCAGTTGTAATTATGATCATAAAAATTCGCTAAACAATCCGAAAGAATTCAAGCCTTATAATAATACTTTTGATATTACATTTCTTTGCAAGGCATCATCAACACACACACACACACACACACGGTGGTTATGTGGCGACTCCCACATACAAAGAAACAGAAACATACTACAGCGCCATCTAATGAAGACACACCGAACTACAGAGTAACTACTAAAATTAGAATTGCTAATCCTGTATCGCGATATGAAGAATTCCCTCGCCGATTAGCATATATACAACTTCCCAACACCAACCGTTGGGCCGCGGCCCGCCAGGCATGATCACCTCGCCTGGTCAGAGGATCCTCCCTTTGTGTTGGAGGGACATGACGCCCGTTCCTCCACAGTGGTGACCCCGACGTGATTGGAAGCAGCCTTCAAAAGGAGCAGATCATCAGCAGCACCATCGTGTACACTCCCACAGCGATGAGCAGTAGTCAGGTCTCAGCCAGCCAGCCTCCTCGGCCTCTACAGGGATACCACACTTAGGTAGCAACCGCTCCAGCCTGGTTACCTCTACGGCCTCATCAGCGTCTAGGCACAGCACACCGCACCTACGGTCCACGTAAGAAGAGCATTTTCTCTCCCGTCTACGCAGCAGCCAGCCACTACGCAGCAACCGCCCCGACTCACTGGGGACTTCACCGCAGCACCGCGCACCGCACGCCATCCCGACTCACTGGGATCAGCGGACTTTAGCCCCGACTCACTGGGACTAGCGGCACTCAGTTCCGACTCACTGGAACTACTCACTACTGGCACTGGCATGCTCCACAACAGAGCATAGGCAGCTGACTCATCATATATCGACCTCCGGTCTTGGAGGGGAGTGATGTGGCGACTCCCACATACAAAGAAACAGAAACATACTACAGCGCCATCTAATGAAGACACACCGAACTACAGAGTAACTACTAAAATTAGAATTGCTAATCCTGTATCGCGATATGAAGAATTCCCTCGCCGATTAGCATATATACAACTTCCCAACACCAACCGTTGGGCCGCGGCCCGCCAGGCATGATCACCTCGCCTGGTCAGAGGATCCTCCCTTTGTGTTGGAGGGACATGACACCCGTTCCTCCACAGTTACATCAAGCATAAAAAGACAAAATCAAATAATTTTATATAAATACTAGATATAAACAGAAGCACCCAAAGGACGCCGGTATCTGTAAAAGCTTATCGAGTGTGCAAATATAACCATATGTGAACTGAAATGTCTGATGAAAATAGATCACTGTGTAGATAATCAAATGTCACAACGATAATAACTGAAGTACTGTTTGTGTTGCTATATTTATATTTGGGGAATGATAGTATAAGGGAATATTGCGTTTAATAAGATATATTGGGAGATTTCAAATTGGGATGTATAAAAAACAACTTTTATTATCAGAGGTATGATTGGTTTTAACTAACTAGTGCTACTTTGAAGGTTGCAAATCTGTTCTATAAGTTCGATTCTTAGCCATAAGTTTCAGCCATCTTTTATTTATAGCTTCGAGATTTTTTGTCGATTGCCGATTCGGAGAGGATCTGAAATGATATGGTCTAAGGCCAGCCCAAAGAGCAGGAGATCCAAAGGAATTTTCCACTATGTCAACAGAAAGGTCGATGTTTACGTAAAATAATATTGGTTCACAAGAGCATAAAATATCCTTCGATATTTCTTCTGCCTTATTTTTCTTATTTTTCGCAATCTTATTACATCTAAAATAATAAAATTGTTATTGCCAGTAAAATGATAATGATAATAGTGATGATGTTGATTTTCATGATTTAATTTGTTATGATCCTATTATTTACCTAGATTAGAAATGTACTCGTATATAGTCAAAAACCAAAATTCATATTTTTTTTAATTTTCAATTTTTTTGGGTAATAGTGATATCACAATGAGTTAACAGAACATTTTACTGAAAACAATTTAATAAATATCGCATACAGTCCACAACTGGAATGTAATTAATCAAACAGCCGAGGCGCGCGGGGCCTCCGACCTGGCCGCCAACTTGTTTTAGTGTGCGTAGACTGTTTGCACGGAATACACATATGGTTATTACTTTTGTGCGATACCTACGGGGAATGACCTTAACCTTTGACAGCTGATTGCATACAAAGTTCAATTTTTCGGCAGATAATTTTAATGTTATTCGACTTAGAATGATGGTCTGAATACACTATTTCAGTATTCGTTACGACGTCGCTTATACCCTGTATTTAGGATCTATTTAAATATCAGTTGAAAATTTTACATATTTAAAATGTAGTTTTAAAATAATACGATACTTTGAAATCATATTTACTGTAGTTTTGGTAAACAAACTACTTTCCCAACTCCGTCCATTAGATTTCATGCAAAACAGTTTCATTCAAAGTATTTTACGACCAATTTTAAAATTTTGTTTCACTTAAAATGCAGGATACTCGAATGAATGCATTAAAACTTTTATAATGGTAGCCAATTTAAATTTTTATGTAAAATGTTTAAATGTAAATTGTTCTATATTATTAGTTTTGAGGTTAAGTTTCCTGATATGAGAATTATATCTAGCTTGACATAGAATTGCTGAGATTAATAACAGCTGTTCCCGGATCTCTCCTATTACAGGCGCAGAGTGGCACACCGTGTGGTTTTAGTCGGTCCGGGTCCGACACACCACCCCGCCGCAAACCCCGGTGGGGTGACGGTCCGAGGGGATTTCCACACGTAAAAAAAAAAAGGATTGCTGAGATGATTAGGTAATTGAATTACGGGTGTTCCCAATAATTTAATGTAATAATTGAAGCGAACTTAATTAAAAAAAAACTGGCAGTGCATTCTAAATAAGGTTAATACGTCATTAAATACGTCAAAATTGATCATAATATATATTTCAAGAAAAAAAACGTTTTAACTAAATCATTAAAACAATTATTGGTACATCGTGTTTCAAATTTGAGTAGATATTGAAACTATGAGTACAATTAATTAACTCACCTAAGTTCTATGCCAATAGTTGATTAATTCAGTGCTTAAACTGAAACGATTTCCATTTAATTGTTTCCAAAGTTCTTTGAAGTGTCAAAGATATTGATTCATTAAAAGCAAATTGCGCCCAAAACTGTTAGGATTATACGTTTTCCTTGTAATTTTAATTAATTGCAAAATGTTGAGAACCTTTTAATTAAATGATATTATAGATTCAGAATAACTAGGTACGAACTTAATTAAGGAACGAAAATATTGAAAAGTTTTGTAAGTGGTACGGAGGCTTTATTGTTTTTCGTCGACAAGAGACTTCATTAAGAAAAAATATACCTTGATGAATAGGAAATACTAGTTTGTTACAAAAACACTATTTAATCACTTAATAGAGAGCCGCTATAAGGAAGGTTATATTTTTTTTAATTTATGTATGTACGAGTATATTCCAGACGAGCCTGTTAATCTAGTGGTTAGAGAGCCTGACTTATAAGCCGGAGGTCATGGGTTCAATTCCCACCCAGAAAAAGATTGTGTGATTATTAGTTTTGTGTCTGGGTGTAACATATCTACACTATGTATTTATTTTGTTTATTTATTTTTAGCCTGTATTGTGCCTTTGCAGAGCAAAGGTCTCCCTCTCTCCCTTCCATATCTCTCAGTCGTGTACTAGTTCGGACCAGTCTTTTCGGAAGCCGTCGAGATCGTCCCGTCATCGTCGCCTGGGCCTACCATGATGTCGTTTAGCGCCTTAGGGACCCGATTGGTTTCCATAGATCCGTCGGCATGCGGGAAGTTCCATTTGAGTGCGGCGTCTTTATGAGAAGTTACCGCAATACAAACTCTGCCTAGTTTAAGACCTGATTGCCGTGTGTTAGATAAATTCGTTTTGATTGTGTGAATAACACCAGGTACATATGTGTACCTGTATATATATCTGTCTGTAATATTTATTTAATATATTCTAGTTGGTGTACTATAAAGAATATTCTATTCTATTGTATAGTTCGGACGTTCATCGTCCGTCGGTCCGTGTGGTAACAGATTGAGAATACAGAGTATTACTACCCCTATTCATCCCGTGGGTGCCATAAGAGACGACTAAAGGAGCAAACTACGAAGGACAACAGCACTACAAATAGAAGGTAAACTTAAAAACCAGTCTGGCCAGCGTTAGTAAGCCAAAACCTCCTTTCTGAGGAGAGAAATACGTCCAGCAGTGGACTATTTACGGCTGTTGATGATAATGATTTTAATTTTTTTTCGGTAACGAACGATTTGACGATAAAAAGCAGCCGTAAGTATAAAATGTAATAATATATTTAAATGAAGAGAATTCTTCGTCTGTCGATATGTGAAGAAAGTGCAGGAAGTTATTAGATATATGAAAATAGGTACACAGGTTCACACGCCGGGTCTACCAGCGATGATTAAGAAATAAATACCTTGCAAGCTTTCAGAGTGCTCAACACACTCGGCAGCAGTAACGCAGCAATGAGCAGCAACTTCTTGATGAGTAGCACAGACAGGAGTACAGGCACCAGAAGTAGTTTAGTCTTGATTGTCGCCAGAAGAGTCAGAAGGGGAAGAATGACAGCCAACTTCTTGCGTTTGCCACGAGCTGAAAAGGAGAAGAAAAGAAATCAAGAAACACGGTTTTTATGAATAAAATATATGTACTTAGTATGTAGTCGTCGTTGCATAGTAATAGATACTTTGAATTGAAATAAAACCTTCATGGGGCGATATTTTCATATAAAACTTTTTTCACAAAATACCTATGAAGTTCTTCTTTTAAAAATGTTCAATATTTGATTTTCGACGTTCAATTTATTCAGATTGGACGTGAAAGATGGACACTTCGAAAACCCGAGTCATTTTTGAATACGAGTTCCGACGCGGAACTAACGCGGCAGAAACGGCTCTTCAACTTGAAGAACGAACCTCGTGAAGACCACCCACACAGATTAATATCGCTGAATTAATGGAGATAGTGGAAGCCGATCCGAGTCAAACTACCTAGAATTAGCGGCATGGTTTATCGTTACCCTACCTACAAAATTGACTCATTTGCATTAAATCAATAAGATTAAAAAAATATTAAAAATTGGTGCCTCGTGATTTGTGTTCTCTTCAGAAAGAAATCAGAGTGCCAAAGCAATAATGTAGTACAGGCCCTGCCTAGTTTGGGATCAGACGGCCGTGTGTGAGATGTGTGAGATATATATTATTATATATTATATTATGTTTGTTAAGTTCCATGTGTCTAATGACGCCCGTTAGTCAAGCCCAACTGCTCGGTTACTCTTTTTATTATTAAAAACGATGATTTGCTCAGTCAGAATTATTTAAATAAAACAAATCCTTCAATTTTATTGTACAAAAGTGGAGCTATTGATATCAATTGGGTAAAAGAAAGTACTATATACTGCCCCAATCGGGCTTATAAACTGGAGCAAGAGTTTGCTCGGCTTGCAGGGCAATATATTTTCAAAGTCATCTTAAGTTTTATGATAATAATATGCAGCTCACTATACAACAGAATAATCTATACAAATAAATAAAATTAGAGTGTCTGTTTGTAATATTAAAATAACCGCTTTTTACTAAATGCATATGTATGTTTACACGGTACATATGCCAAAATAACATTTTTTACAATTTTTGTCTGTCTGTCTGTCTGTTGGTTCCGGGTAATCTCTGTAACGGCTGGACCGATTTCGACGGGACTTTCACAGGCAGATAGCTGATGACATAAGGAGTAACTTAGGCTACTTTTTTTAGACTAGCTTCGCCCCGCGGCGATTCCCGCGGTTATAACAACAAACGCGGGTTACACCGCGTGTCTCAGCTAGTAAAAAATAAAAAAACAAAACATCGCCCAATCGTACACGGCATTGGTAGTACAATTTCCATTATAAAGGTGTGTTGTTTGCTCTCACTCTTTTTACTCTATGAAACCTTTGATTGATTTGATTTTCAATAATTTGATTTTTGGTGTTTTTGTGTTCATGTTCCGATTGTTTTCTAAATTGAAATATGTTAACTAATCCAATTCCAATTTCAATTCCATATTGCGCCAACCACAAATTAAATGTAGAAAAAGGCAGAAAAACAATGAAGATTATATTTTTATTTCCTGAAATTCCTTTATTATCTTTTTTTATTTTTTAAAAAGACAATGCCAACATTAGGAATATATCCTGTGTTGCGAGGGACTTTACAAACATACATGAAACGGGCACAGAGAACACCCAAACTCAGAACAACAATTTGTGGATTACACAAAGTTTCGTCCCATGTGGGGATCGTACCTACAACACTCAGCGTAGTAGGAAGCGGTGGCGACCGCTTAAACCACTACGCTATCCGTGCACTCATTTGAGGCAGGAATGTTCGAGAGGTTTTGTGCTCCGGTAACCTTACCATTATTTCTAGGGGTGGACACAAAGAATGGCATTGGCAACTAGTGATTTTTGAGTCGCTAGTATCCATGGGCGATGGAACTCACTTACCAACAAGTGCCTCGTCTGCTCATTTGACCAACTACCATAAAAAAATCAGTTCAGCAGTTATTGATTCCACATACAAACTTCCACACTCCTTTTCACCCTCTTCAAAGATGATTGCTATGATAAAAACTATTCTATGTCCTTTACCAGAAGTCGGACTATCTACCAAATTTTTTACCAAAATTTTCTACCAAATTTCACCTAAATCGATTTAGCAGTTTAAGTGTGAAGAGGTAACATACAGACAGACACACCTTCGTATTTGTAATATTAAGATTGGTCTTTACCTATGAAATTGCCGTTTTGTATGCAATGCAAGCTGGTTGCAGATGTGACCACCAGACCTTGCACCTACCGACTATTTCTTTTTCCAAAATTTAGACAACTTTTTAGTGGGTAAAAAATCCAATTCCCGAGAGGCAGTACAAAATGCCTTTTAAGAGTTTGTTGCCTCCCGTCCAGCTGATTTTTACAAGAAGGGCATCAATAAACTGCCAATGCGTTGGCAAAGATGCGTCGATTGCATGGGTGATTACTTCGAATAACAGAAATAAAAAAGTTTGAAAAAATAAGTACTTTCACTTATTGCATACAAAACGGCAATTTCATAGGTAAAGACCTATTATGTACATTACAATGTACTCGTACGTTGCAATATCACTTTACATAAGTCTATTTAAGTATATAAAATATGTAATTAGAATGTTTATGAAGCGGAATTTTAAACCATAAACTTTAACTTCCGTACCCTGCTATCGATTTTTCACTTCATAACCAATACAATTATCTATCAAAATATCAGTTTCACGGTCCAATTCACCGAAATAGTCGAAACATTCCGATTGTTATAGCGTCTTATCTACGCTTTACCTGCAGGTCATTTCTCACAACTCAACCTCAATACTTATGACCTTTTAGTCTGTAGCAAACATGATTATACGATAATTATGTACTACTGTTAATTGTTCTGATTTAGTGCCGTAGAAAGGCCGACCAGAGATTAAAGTTACAAATAATTTGTTTACGAGTAACAGTAATTTTAGATTTTGTGTGCTACTTCGCTTTCGTGAATATAAAATTTCAAACGACCAAAAACAATGAAGCTCGCAATTTAATTCGTTTGTATTGATATTTTGTTTCTATGTTTGGTTGTCAAATGTCATCAAGTAATTCAGGTATCCCCAGGAATTCATCAATGTCATTCCTGATTTAGGCACAAAATATCTCAGTTTAAATATCCAGATCCAATTTTATATGAGAGGGCGACTAATCAGTAATATATAATACTTATTATTCGTCCAAAAATAAGTCGTTTGTTACCTGCTATAAACAGTTTTTAAAGAAGTTATATTTATAGTTTATATTATGCAGAAGAAGGGTTTAAAGCAAAAAAAGTTTTGACTTTTCATACAAATATCTATATACTACACAATGACAATTCAAGTTATACAGATCAATGATACTAAATACCAACAAGATAATCAAAATGGACGAACTTCACTTGCCAAGCAATTTCTAGTTCTACGAAATTTGCAAAATTCACTCTATATTTATTGAAGAAATTCCAAAACTATTTTTCGCTATGAGCAAGGTTTCTGAGTCTTTGTTGACATTGTACCGTGCCAAGGACTGAACAACAAAGGCGACCTTTTCAAATAATAAGGCTTTGTTTAAGGTGCTTTATAATTAAAGTATTGTTTGAATAATATATCATATTGTAGAACTACTGACTGGCCGAACATAAAACAATTTGTTTGAAAACTTATAAACAACCTTACTACAATCAAAATAAAGTTAAAAACACTGTAACTTTAATGGTACAAAGATGCTGATCATCGGTATCGAAAATGTTGAGTATATTAAATCGAACTATGACACACGAAATCTGTAAAACTCGAAGATTAGTCCTTTTCAACATAAAACCACATTACTTATATTGATAATTAAAAAAAAATTATATAAACTTGCTGTACAACATTGAAATTACATCGATCAGAAATTACGAAAAAAAGTGACTCGTAAAATAGACAAAAACAATACTTGAAGCGGTTTGTATATCGTGTCAAAATTTGAGCTTAAAGGGTGCGGTGCGATAAATTAGATAGGAAAATCAAGAGTTCAATATAAAAGGAAAGGATGGTAAGATGGGAAGGGAATTTAGGAAAGGGATATTGGTTATGCAGATGGATGGGAGAGTGTAACCAATGGCTCAAATAGGTCAGGGTTGTATACCAGTAACTCGAAATCTATTTTAAATCTTCCTCCGAGTCTTTTTACCAAACTTAATTGGTCGGCTTTAAATCTATACTAATATTATAAAGCTGAAGAGTTTGTTTGTTTGTTTGTTTGTTTGAACGCGCTAATCTCAGGGACTACTGGTCCGATTTGAAAAATTCTTTCAGTGTTAGATAGCCCATTTATCGAGGAAGGCTATAGGCTATATATCATCACGCTAAGACCAATAGGAGCGGAGCACCAATGAAGAATGTTTCGAAAACGGAGAAAATTTATTACTATTGAGAGACGCAGACGATGTTGCGCAGGTCAGCTAGTCTAATATGATATGGTTAAACTTCGGACTTCGGAGCGGCTGGCATCAGACCTCTACAACCCAAGTACTAAGCGATATCGAAGTTCTGTAAAAATACTGTGGAATTTCCATAGCTCCAACTATCCGTAACGATTGCCACAGATATTCGTTTAGCAACCGGGATCGATGGCTGAACGTGCTCTCCGAGGCACGGAGGGGTTTCAATATGTTAAGAATGGTCACCCATCCGTAGAATGACCTGGCTAGGATTGCTCAACTTTGCAGTGTGTTAACCTACTCGGTTGCCACTTCTCCACATAATTATCATTATCATCAACAGCCTATAACAGTCCACTGCTGGACACAGGCCTCTCCTGAAACGAGGTTTTGGTCTACTATAACTGGTTGATATAGGGTTTGTTTCAAGTTTTCCTTCTCTTTGCAGTGTTTTTTTCTGCGTAGTTCCACTTCTCCGGCCGCTTAAACTCAATTTTTTTTAAATATTGGTTTATTTTGTAGAAGCTCAAGAAACATTTGATATATTTTTTTATTATCTAAATTCAAACACGCACTATATAATAGTGTGGTTTAAATATACAGTAAAACTATAACAATAAAAAAATTATGACAGTAGATAAAAACCACGAAAAAACCTTTTCCAAGTTACGATGTACATAAAAGCAGTCCCAATTGAGATATTATAGGCATTATAAAAATATCTAACACTCATTCCTAGCAATAATGTAGGTCTTTCAGAAAATGTATCACAATGCAAAAAGGTTTTATATTGCTTTCACACAACTGAGATTTATGTTATTCATACTTACAATTGGACCGTCAATTCCTTTGAAAATGTAAACTTTCTTTTTTCCCAAAGAATAAACCATTTTATTGACGTGTGTATTTGAGATAAGCGCGGCTAGTTTTGAAGATGATGGGACATTTTTTAAAAGGTTTTAGGTGCTGCATTTATTAACGCGGAAGGTTTTACCCCCCTCCCCCCCTGTTAGGCCCGAAACTAGTCAGGAGTGCTATTCTCTAAGGATTATAGTCTTGGGTACAGTGCTGTCACAATGATTTGAACTATCTTCCATCGTAATGTCAGAGCTTTAGAATTTAATTGGTAATAGCGTGGCTGCGTGTGGTGACGGATTAGGAATACAGAGTGTCACCATGCCTATTCATCCCGTGGGTGTCGTAAGAGCCGACTAAGGTAGAAAACTATGCAGAACAAATGCACTGCAGAGAGAAGGAAAACTTGACACAAACCCTATACCAACCCGTCTGGCCAGCGTGGCATAGTAGGCCAAAACCTTTTTTCTAAGGAGAGGCTTATGTCCAGCATTGAACTATTAAAGGCTGTTAATTATATGTAGTAGTGGCTGCGGGCAAGGCTGTCCTTAGAGAATAGCACTACAGGTAACCGAGCAATAGATTAGAGAACTCAAACCTCCCAGCAACAATTTTTTTTCTTTATTTTTTACGTGTAAAAACCCCTTCGGGCCATCACCAAACTGGGGTTTGCGGTTGGCTGGTGTGTCGGGATCGGACCTACTAAAACCACACGGTGTGCTACTCTGCGCCCAGCACCTAGTTCAAGTTACAAGTATGCGAACCTGATCAACTCGAGTAGTAGTAAACTAAGTAAGTACCCAAACAATCTGTGCCTTTCCATGTCATGTTTTTACATTTAATTTCAATTTTTTTTTTTTTTTTTTTATAAAAAGACAACTCCCGCATTAGGAATAAATCCTGTGTCGCGGGGGACTTTACAAACATACATGAAACGGACACAAAGAACACCCAGACTCAGAACAACAATTTGTGGATCACACAAAGTGTCGTCTTGGGTTTGAACCCACAACACTCGGCGTAGTAGGAAGCGGCGTGGCGACCGCTTAAACCACTACGCCATCCTGATGTTCTTTTATTTTTTTTTATTTACAACAATGATTATGAATTCAATATTTTTCATTAAAAACCAAACTTAAAACGCGCACTGATTTTATTCGAACGAAGTTCTAAGAATAGGGTGTACGCCATTATCGTTGGCTGTGGTTGTTTGCTCTGTTTATTTCTATCGGTCACCGCAAACATAGCTTTCACCCTATATCGGCTCTAACAATATCATCGTTATTTTGTTTACTCATTTCGTAAGGTCTGTTCAGTCATGGTACACTATTGTCGCCTTGTTATTCCAAATCATTATTACGGTAGTGACAGCTTGTCTAGAATGTGTCTAAAATACAATTTTGGGGTTTATGTACATAATTATATAAAGCACTTTTTTCTTTGGTTTAATAGTTAGTTTAATAGTTTTTTGATTGTAAGAAACCGTCATTAAAGATAGAGATTAAGAGAGACGTTCACTAAAATGTTTTTGGCAGCTTAGGATGTTTTTATCCTTTTCATATCAGAGCTATCAAACGAGAAGGGTTACGTGATGCTTAGTGACCACCGTTTATCATGAGGTATAGACATTAAGAAGTAACAAGTACGTTTCTCTTAAAGTGCCTCTGCCAGAATTTGGGTGTATGGAGAGAATCTCACTCTCTATGTGAAATGCAGGGAAAGAATCGATCAATACCGGTTTTCTATGAGGTCGTGGCATCATTCTGGTCGAGCCTACCCATATATGCCTAAGTATGCCTCTCCCAGGGGTATTGGTTATCCTGCCCGTGGTCACAACGTCAAGTTATTCCAAGATATGTATCTATATAACACGCATTACATAAATTTCCGTAGCTTTTCTTCGTCCTCGTGTATATTTGTTTTCGCGATAAAAAGTATTTTATGCCTTCCTCAAGAATCAAAGTGTTTCCGTGCCAAATTTCATTAAAATCGGTTCAGCGGTTTAGCCAATAAAGCGTAACAGATAGACAGACAAAGTTACTTTCACATTGATAATATTACTAGGGATTATATAGCACTAGCTCTATAATCCCTACTAGTATCTAGTAAATGATCCCTACACGGGACTACACTTTGTGCGATCCACAAATTGTTGTTCTGAGTCTGGGTATTCTTTGTGTCCGTTTCATGTATGTTTGTAAAGTCCCCCGCGACAAAGGATTTGTTCCTAGTGCGGGAGTGTTCTTTTTAAAAAAAAAGTTGGCTATGACTTTTAGAATTTTTCCTCTAATTTAATCTAAATCGTCTCAGCGGTTATTGATTCCCCATACAAATTTAAACTCCCCTTCAAGGATTATAACTTGGATGTCATCTTTGAAGTCCTATACCAAATTTCATCTAAATCAGTTTAGCGGTTTAAGCGTGAAGAGGTAACAGACAGACAGACACACTTTCGCATTTACAATATTAGTATGGATGTTTCCCTTGAGAATTTTCATTAATTAAATTTCGTCAAGAACTAAGACCGGTATTTGATTTTGCCAATTATCACGCGCTGATTCCAAACAGCTCTCTACAATAACTCTCAAACGGTATTATTTTTTCTTTTAGGTTATTAATTGTTTTAATTAAAGTTTCAGGTGAGGCTTGTAGTAAATTTAATTACCGCTAAGAGTCGATAAACGTTCATAGAAGCGAATATTTTTTGTTCACAATGCAGTTAAACAGAAGGAACTGATAACGTTAACCTCAGCTGTTAAATAAACATCTTTATATTCTTGAAGACAACATAAAGGGAATCATAGTTCAGTCACTACTACTCGTAGCTAGCCCGCTCACCTTCGCCTGCTTTTCTAAATGAGAATAAACATTGTTTTTACAACATTTTTTTAATAATGTTCTTCTCCTTTTGGCCGTAGCATGATGTTATATAGACCACGGTGATCCTCAATAAATGGGTTACCGAACACTAAAAGAAGTTTTCAATTCGAACCAGCAGTTCCTGAGATTGACGACAGTCAAACAAACAAACTCTTCAGCATAATAATATTGATGTGGGTATGGAGTATTTCTTTATCTTTTAAATACGATGATAAATAAATATATATATGTGCAGGAAATACCCCTATTGTTAAATTCTTTATAAAGGTCAAAGGCAAACTTTAGAATTGCTTGACGTTTCGACCTAGTTGCAGAGGCAGTGATCACAAACTGCAGTCATAACTTTGAGTGTAGTTTATTAAGTACGAATTACAACTAAAGAGAAAAACCAGAGAGCCCCCCCCCCCCCCACCCCTGTAGGTATCGGCGGTAGTCACCTCAATTTTATTTATTTGTATAGATATTTATATATTTAGAATCTTTGAACTATTTAATTATATGATATTAAATAATCATACTATTAAAAAAAAATGCTTTTCTTCTATCTAACTGTCAAGTGCCTTGCGTAATCGTTATAATGATCCCATTGGTAGATTATAAAAAACACTGATTCGATAATGATATATAATTTTGTTGACTATTGTTCAGGCAGTTACGACAAGACAATACCTTATAGTGAGCACAGTGTAAACATCTGTCATCTATATAATGGTCATTACGTATTTGATAACTAAAATGAATGACAGGATTTGGTTTAAATTCTATGGCGACCTTATTGCAAATGTATTATACCTAAATTGTGCGTTATAGTAACTCGATACACCTTAAACACGGCTGTCTGATCCTAAACGAAGCAGAGAAAATGTGATTGTGAAAACCAACTATCTAAAAACATCATATCATTTTACCGTGGGAGAGCCATGCTTTGGCACGAATGGACCGGCTCGACCGGAGTGATACCACGGCCTTACAGTAAACCGGTGTTAAGCAATTCTTTCGTTGTCTTTCACTGAGTGAATGAGGTTACCGGAACCCAAATCCCCGTCCGCCGACTCGAGGTGACCCGTATGCTCGTTTGCCCCCTTATACCACAAAAAAACATCAACAGTCTTTAATAGTCCATTGCTGGACATAGGCCTCTCCTTAGAAATTAGGTTTTGGTCTATAGTAGACCAACGCTGCCAACGGTCTACAGTAGATCACGCTTGCCAGACGGGGTGGTATAGGGTTTATTTCAAGTTTTCCTTCTCTTTTCCTTTCTGTTGTCCGGTTTGCTCCATGATCAGCTCTTATGACACAGGATGAACAGAGGTGGTGACACTCCATATTTTTAATCAGTCACCACTAGGGTATTATTTTTTTTAGAAAACTTTGCAAGCTTTTACAAACCTGCGTACATATTTGTATATACATTTCAATATCCAGACCTTTTTAGACCCGCTTAAATGCATCACTATGTCTTGTAATTTCGATGATGTTCTGTATGTTTTGTAGATGTATATGACTGTGTATAATTTTAGATGCAACTGTCCCTTGCCATGCCATGGCGACTTGTAAATGAAGCAACACTCTTCACATATTTATAAACTATATATTAATGTATTTTTTTGAAAGTTGTCATAAATAAATAAATATCATAAATAAATAACACTCAGACGCAGAACAAGTGATCTTGATTTCCATAAAATTATTTGTACTGGGTGGAAAATTATACGTGGCTAGTGGTTAAACTCTATTATTACTCTCTACTACCACTTCTGTAGGCGTAACTGAATATCAATTCCATCTATACCAAGAATTCTCGAAATATGAAGTTTTTCGTTCGGATTATAGGGTAATTTTAAAAATATTTATATAATACCTTTCAGCAAACCCTGGTGACCAGTTTTTCTGAAGTATTTTTGTAATTTAATTAATTCGTTCACTCAAACCCACGCCAGTCAAGATGAAAGCAAATTTGATTTTACTTGGATTTTGTAAAATGTTACTTCAGTTTTTCTTTATTTACATCAATTTCAGTAAAATTTTGTTATGATCAATGTGCTGTTTTATTTTAGAGTAGCATGATTTTCGTATTTTTATTGAAATCTTATTTTGACAAACTCATGACAAATTCAACATGAAAATTGGGAGATAATGTAATGTAGCGTAGTACGTATGTAAGTAAGTATTATGCCCTATGTGTGTGTGTGTGTAACCATACAATAATCTAAATAAGTAATATTATAATTTTGTTCCACGTGTATTTAATGTGGAAAAGACATTTTTAAATTAAACAGTAACCAGCGCAGATGTGTTTCATTTACTACATCTATCATCTACATCACTACATCTAATGGCGATCCTTCCAGGGTAGGTCTCATCATGCGTTTTTCGGCTTTTGGACAGTTTTGAAAAAAAAAATTGCTTCGGACTATTTCTAAATTTGGAGTATCCAAGTAAATATCTCGTTAGCGAAAAGCTGACGTTTAGTAACAAGGTTCTTGAAGGAATGTTCAAATTTTAGAAAACAGTTTTCATATAATAACATTTTGACGTGGAAGTTCCTTTGATTAGAAATGTGAACTTTTCAAAAGAATGGGTTTAAAATCTTCGTAATCCCATATTTCCAAGAATAAACTAATAGTTGTACGCTTTGATCTGAGCACACTTCTATACCAACCCCTCTGGGCAGCGTGGTATAGTAGGCCTTCTTTCTAAGGAGAGGCCTATGTCTAGCAGTGGACTTTTAAAGGCTATTTGAGCCAGATGAGTATATGTAGCAAGTCCTCAACAACAGTATAATTATATCATGAGTTCTCTTAAAATCTGAAGCATGTTATATTGTCATCTAACTGGGAACTCTCGCAAATGTAAATTTACTCTGACATTATTTAACCGTACAGAACTTTGTTTTTTTAAAATATAGTTTAATTTTAAGTTGTTTGACACTGCGTTTTTAAGAGAGACTTGGTTTGTGGTACTATTAACCACGCACCAAGTCTCTCTTAATTAACAGTGGAATTTTGATAGTAAAAGATTTTCAAACAAATATTTATTGGTGTAAACAAACAAGTCCAGTAAATACGGTTTTAGAGATAAACACTACCTAATGCTTATACCCTATCTACCCACTTATTACCTAAATATCTAGTTAATAAAAAAAATAGAGAAGTTTTTTACACCTTATTAAAAGAAAATATTCCTAAAAATAAACAAGAGTTTTTATTCATACAAAAAATAAATTATTTATTACAAATCAAATGTATAAAAGCTTTAAAAACCTTATATTGCGCTCTAGTACACAGTAATATAGAGTAATGCTCTATTGTGTTCTACCCTATATATCAAAACAATGTCCAACGCATTGAAAGCATATAGAAAAAAATCGGTTGTCTGTAAAGTCGGTTTACTGACGATAGTTGAACGTGACAACGTCATAAGAAAATACTGATGAAATGGTTGCATTTTTCAAAAATGTATTATTGCATACGAGTAGCAGCTGTCCACGCGGACGCATCGCTCACTCAAGTAGGAGAGAGACAGATGTCGAACGCTGCCGAACGCGGAGGCCGATTGTGCCTCTTTGTCACTCGTTCCGCGCTCTCGCTTGCACTTCACGCCTTAAATGGAACGCCTCAGAGCGAGGTAACGCCGCATGAGTCATGTTTTTTCGTGCGTGCAGCCGGCTCCATCGAATTATAAGACGTTGTCACGTCAAAAGTTTGTGAGGAGGCTGTCTGTTGTATCTGGTATTTTGCATACTGTCAGGGATTATAACCAGAGGCTTAATTACTTCAATATGAAACCACTGTATTGGAGGAGAGACTATCTAGGTTTACTGTTTCCACATAATATATATCTATGGGTAGATTGTACGTCATTAACATACAAAATAAATATTAATATACCTAGACCATCTGATAGATTAGTAAACTATAAGCCGTTTTTAATTAAAACTAGTCGTAACAATTATGAGACACCTGCAACACACCTCTATCCTATATCCTCGAAAAATATAACGCTATTTGTAATAAAATATACATAGACATTTTCTCCGAAAAAATAGCAACAATAAAAAAAGCAATATATAGTGTGGTATTATAGTAAGTTAGTTTATTGTGATGTATTCTTGTTTTAGTCTTTTATCTAACCATAATTTCCTTGTAAATGTAGTAAAAGTTTTGAGACCTACATGTATGTACACTTATGGATAATGCTGTGCTCACTGCTTTAATTCAAAAGCATACACATATATGTATACTTGTATGAATGTTTTGTTGTGAAATATCTAGTATGTATTTTAGTTGGTAATTTATGTTAAAATAATAATAATTCATTATTTTAATTATTCCAACCTGCTAAAGCCCTTAATGGGTGCTAATGCTCCAATTTATTGTTCTTATTTTTTTAGGATTTTAGAATACCTAGAAATAAAGAATGTAAACGAAGATGGTTCTCGCGCCAAAGCGGGCACGCGCTAAGAGGGGTCCGCATATCTTAATAAGAGCAGTTCCCGGATCTCTCCTATTACAGGCGGAGAGTAGCACACCATGTGCTTTTAGTCGGTCCGATTCCGACACACCACCCATCCGCAAACTTCGGTGGGGTGACGGCCGGAGGGAGTTCCCATACGTATAAAAAAAAGATGTCTTCTGCGACATAACCGGCGAACTTTGATAGGGATTACTGTTCTAGGTGCGGATATGACTAGCTAAACCTCTATAGTTTCGCTGTGTCCGTCTGTTTTCCCTCCTTCTACTTACTACTTCATATAATATTCAGCTTAGAAATTGTAATTAACACAAAATGTATGTACAAAAACCACAGCCCCAAAGCCGTATTACGAAAAGTTTAAAAGAAAACTATCGACCCACTCCTATACCTACTGTCAGCAGTATAATAACAAAACATCACTCACCGTCATCATGGACTTCTTCCTCGACAGTTCTTGCTCCTTCTGGCAGGTTTACCTTAAGCCCTTTGACCTTGAAGAACTCTTGGACTAACTTCATAAGATATTTCGCCAACTCGGCCCATTCAGACAAAATACCCCTCGGTTCACTGGATACTCTTCTAACTTCTTTTCCTTCTTTGATTCCAAGACTGTCAATTGTTTCAGCATCCAAAGAAACAAAACTTATCATATGATTCGCTCCGATTGTCTCGTTCTTATTTAAACTGTTACCGAATATAGCTTTAGTGGCTATTTTAACTGCTTTGTATTTAACACAAGATAAGGCTTCTCCTCTTAAAAAGCAGCCATCTTTTACGTAACGAAGGTAACCATCTTCTATTGAGTGAATGTGTTGTAGTGAGGTAAGAAGTAAGAAGGCTTGCAAGAATTGTGATGGCTTGACTGGAGACATTGTATTATCTGCAATAAGTAAATAAACATTTTATTGGTCTGATGAAACTCCAAACTGTGGAGGAAGAAAAAGGGTCGGCAACGCGTTTGTAACTAATGAGTTCGTTCCGTTCCGTTCATGGGCGGCCATCTAACATAAAAAAAAACCGTGGAAGACCCTGCTTCGGCATATATGAGCCAGGCTCGATAGGAGTGACCACGGCCTCACAGAAAACTGGTGCTAAGCAATCCTTTTGTAGCTTTTCTTTTCTTTGTAGTGAGGTTACCGGAGCCCAAACCCTTTCCCTCTTATTCTGGGGAAGGGCTTAAAGAACACCAACGCACTAGTGACTCTTGAGTTCCAGTTGTCAATGGGTGGCGGCAGTCACTCATAATAAGGTGACCCGCCTGCTTGTTTGCCCTCTGAATCATAAAAAATCTTTCGGATATGAATACGTTAGACGACAGAAGCAACAGAAGAAAACTTCGGAGAAAACGCAAGATTAAAGTTATTGGAGGCAATCAGTAGACACAGTAGAAGAAAGATAATATTTAAAACAGGAGAAGGAGTTTTACTTATTTAAAGTAGTAAAACTGATTTAATTTACTTTTGGGAAGACCTAGCTAAGACTTTTTTCTTATTTTATATCTAAAGTTTTAATCTACTTTTTACTACCGACTTGCGATTGTCCACGTATATTATTATGAATTATTAGAAGTTAAAATTAGCATTGTACCCTGTTATCAGTCATATCTTAAATGACTATTAATTTCCTTTCCTAACGATAGTATAACAATGAGTTTTTTAAATTTATAAGCTTACACAAATATTGTAGAAGTTTGGTCATTCAAAAGAATAATAGCACTCTCAAATGGAGGCAATAACCAATTCATTAAAACGTTAAGCACTGTTACAGACTGTTGTAGTACCCAAATTACCGCCGGCAACAATGAAAGATAACCCAAAAACCATAAATCTAAAAGTAATAAAGATTAATTGTCTTTAACCCCTTAGATTTATTTTAAAACAATGTAAGACCATGCCTAAGTCTCATAAAAATTAGAACGTGTCTTGCTAGTGATCTTGACTATCTAAATGTTTAAGGAATAAAATATTTACGGGGTTCTAGTTCTTTGTAAAATATACATCAGATTGGAGAGTTAATCGTTAAGCTTTAAATAAGGCAAATCTAAATTTGTATAGATAGTTCAACTCAGTTGTGCGCGCGGCTCTATGTGTGCGTGGGCTTGTAAATATACAACTTTCATTCGTGTGGCAGTCGTCGTCCGACTGCCGCGTCACTACACGTCACCGCGTCATTCGCGCATAACTGAGTTGAACTATCTATAATGAGGTACAACTAAACATAGATGGACACCACAAAGGAACTAATTATTGGACTATTAAGTACTGAACTCGTTATTGTTTATAAGTAAATGTAAGTAACTTATCGAGTTCTTGATCTCATGAACTAATGTATAAGTTGAATCTACGGCATGCGGCCAGGTCTGAAAACTATTTTATTATGTAGAAGGCACCGAGCAGATGGATCACTTGGTGGAAAGTTAAAAAAAAACTAAAACAAAACGCCTAAAAACAGTTCTGTGTGTTAGACTAAAAACACAGAAGCCAAGCCTAAAATTGAGGTTATATTTATTTATTTATTTATATCTTTATTGTATACACTTTAATAGAAAAAATGAGTTACAGATGAGTTACAAATAAGTAAACATAACAATCGGGGGTCTTATCGCTCACAGCGATCTCTTCCAGATAACCTTGACACGGATTTTAGGTATTTAACAATTTAGGGTAGTATTCATACACGTAACACAATATCACGTGAATATTTAAAAATATTCATAAACATAAACAAACACATTCATACACAAATATACATCTATGGACATTACACATATACAAAAATACACATACATACATACACACAAACCCATATATATTTGGAATATATAATATATTAAATAGTGAATCAGAACAGTATTTATTCATCATCATCATCATCAACAGCCTTTAATAGTCCACTGCTGGACATAGGCCTCTCCTTAGAAAGGAGGTTTTGGCAGTATTTATTATGACAGATAAAAATCTTTTAATATTTTTTTAAAACAGTCAAAGTTTTAGCTTGTCGGATTGTTTCAGGCAAGTTGTTCCAGAGTTTTACTGCTTGCACAGTGAAAGATTTGTCTGCAAACTGGTAATACAATTAAAGCACAATATAAATTCTCTGATTACGATTTAAATACACTCTTTTGCACCGTGACGTGTCAAAAGTCGAAAACAAATACAAAAACCGTTAAAGATTCTTATTACAGAAATTATTAAATACCAGAACACATTTCCCCGGATGAGTTTATAAACTACAATATTGGCTACCAAGTAAATATGCAGTTAGACGAACGCACCATAATTTGTTTGAAAGCCTTACTGTCAACCGCAGTGCATATTATAGAAATTATTTTTTACAAACACGCAATGCTACGCGCTGTGACTTAGATAAATCTAGCAAAAGTAATCAGTAAGGAGTGAAATCGTAATTAAAAGTAGCAACACAAGACTTTACTCTAACTAATGATATTGTAAATTGAAATAATGATGAAAAACAAAGACGATTGAACAGAATAATGAGCTTAATCTTCTGTTTTGCGCATCATTCACCCAATTATGTTAAAGTCACTCAGATGAGTGAACGATAAGTATCATTAAAGCAAATTACAGTTTTTCTCTGGTAGGTAATTGTTTGCCGAGAATAACCACAATTGTTGAACATGTTGAAAAATATCATGTAAATTGGTAGATTTCCTGGAGAGGTTGAATAAACCAATAAAGTTATATGAAAATAATGTATTACATAATTATTATGATATCACTCATAAAAAAATAGGTATATATGGCCCGCTATCCATGCGAAGCCGGGTTGAAACATGGAACCTAAATCCTCTAGTAAACATAAAGAAAAATACTAAGAAAAATATCCTCACAAACATTCATACTCCTATGTATTACTTTGGATCCTAGAATACACTGTAAAACTTATTTAGGTTAAAATTTCTTGATGTTAAATTTACTTTTACTGACAAATCCGAAACGCAACGTAAAGCCACTGAATTGGAAATTAATGGTATTTGAAACAATGTGGCTAGACACTGCTCCGTATTCACAACCATCAATTCTTTTATGTTTCATCTAAATAAAATGGTACTTTGCAGCATATTTAAGTTTGTGTAGGAGACTTTGCGTAAGTTCCTATGCAAATGATTTCAGCAAACATAATTATTTTTATCGTATTATTGTCACTAATTCTCTAGTACTTATCTGAAGGTTATACCAATCCAATATCTATCCAATTTGTAGTACCATAGATTGGCGCATTTAACAAAAAAAATAGAGTCACGGGTCACCTGATATTTAACGATTATCGCTAACTAGTAATGGCAATTATTGTTACTTATGAATCATAATCATATAACGGAATGAATTGTTTTAGTCACAATGATTGCAACTGTAATTAATCACTACTGCGATTGAGTCATAAACTAAAATAAATGCCATCTAAATCTTAAGCAAAGAAAAACAAACTTTTTATCTAACACTACGACCTTTTTTTAGATTTAGACCTTTTATCATCATCATATATCACAGTAGTTTTATAAATTATTTACAGTTGTGATTATATGATTTATAACAGGTGATTGTGATTTTGATACCTGCAACTAAAGCGGCACCAGTGCTTTGCCCTTCTTTTTTTTTCTTACGTATGGAAACCGCTTTGGGCCGTCACCTAGGTGTGATGGAATCGGAACGACTAAAACCAGAAATTGTGCCACTCTGCGCCTGCGTAATAGGAAGGATACGGGAAATAACCTTCCCCAAGCCTCCTTGGCTTGGGGCTCTGGTAACCTCATTCACTAGGTGAAAAGCAACGACAAAAATGCCTAACACTTTCTCTGTGGTGGTGACTCTGGGCGAGACAGTGAAATTATTATCATCATTAACAGCCTTTAATAGTCCACTGCTGGACATATTCTTCCCCTTAGAAATAAGGTTTTACTACCTACTATACATTACTAGCAAAGCATTATAAGTATTCCACGGTGAGGTGATGTTCATGATGTATCCCTATTTGAATTGTATTGTTATAAGTAAATAAATGTCTTTTTTAATCACAGTAAATTCTCTATCTGATTCTATCTTCATTGCCATTAAATTACTATACTCTGTTACAATTTATTCAGCGATCATATCTTTTCATAGTGTTGTAGACATGTAAATTAAAAAGTGCGTGACAAGAGAATTGGAGAAATTGATAATTCAGTAGATAGCAAAACCACTATTATTTCTCGTGTTACAGTAAAATAATGATTATACATTATAATTTAGTGTAGCCTGATAGACTGGCTTGTTGATCTCCTGGGTAGTGACCGTGAGTGCTCAGACAGGGGTTGTGGGTCGAATTCCCACTCAAGTCAAAACAATATTTGTGTGATAAGCATGTTCATTTTTTGTGTCTAGGTATAATACATTTATAAGTCAGCTAAAACAGATTTAAAGACATTTTAAAATAACTTATTTAAAGTGCAGAATTCGCTCAGTCAATTGTCATTATCACAGGTATTAAAAAGACTGGTAACTTTAATATAACTCTTCAACTTTCTCCTAAGCTATAACGAGATCTCAGTCTGTGTCCACGGTCAATGTAACCTGATAAAAGGTCAGACAGTTCGAATATATACAGATACTAGCTGACCCGGCAAACTTTGTTTTTGATTCTAGGAAACATTGAAAAAAAAAACAATTGGGGTGGGTCACCCTTATCATTTAGGGGTATGAAAAATAGATGTTGGTCGATTCTCAGACCTACCCGATGTGCACACAAAATTTCATAAAAATCGGTCCAGCCGTTTCGGAGGAGTATGGTAACTAACATTGTGACACGAGAATTTTATATATAAGATACTAAAATATTGCGTTTATTTCCTACAAGCTACAAGCTAACGGGTGCAATTTCGTCTCCGTCTCTTAAAAGCAAGAAGTTTTACCCGATTTCGCAACATTTTTTATTCATGCTCTGCTCCTGTTAACATAATGTTACTCGTATATAATCTTTAGCCTTCCTCGATAAATGGACTATCCAAGACCTAAAACATTTTACAAATCGAACTAGTAGTTCCTGAGGGCGCGTTCAACCAAACACACAAATAAGGTAATACCGTCTTTTAAGGATACACTACAGAGTGTAGGTATACAGAGTTATAAGTACGTTGGCAGTCTTAAAGAGCCTTATAAACAAATTAGGGCCTGGTAACCTTAATACCTCAGTAAAATATAACTGTCAGTGAAACAAAATTGTCCGTGTAGTGATTAAGAACACAGAATGTCACTTCCCCTATTCATCCCTTGGATGTCGTAGGAGTCGACAAAACAACGCTGAACACACACAAAAGCACTTCAAATAGAAGGAAAACCCTATACCAACCCGTCTGGCTGCCTTTCTAAGGAGATGCCTATGCAGTGGTCTATTAAAGGCTGTTGATGTCATGATGTGATGTAAAATACAACGAAAGATTTACCGTGGTGTCACACCAGTCGAGCTCGCCCATAAGTTCCGAAGTATGGTTCTCCCACGTAATAAATTACTTTAAATCCTTTGATGGTCTATTACAAACTAATGAATTGATGATAGGTATCATTCTTACTCCACAAACAATCAATAAATACTCGTATCTATAAGTACGTGCTTGAAATGTTTAATACTTTCTAAACAAATAATTATGGGAGATTAAATTTCTAACAGATTGAACAAGTTTTCATATGTTTTGGTAAACTACACAATTATTAAATTTAGTAGAAATACAATATATTAATTACTTTGATGTTGTCAGAGGGTTTAGAGTGCTTTTTGAAATAGCGTTGAGTAAATCGGGGATCCAATTTAAATGCGCCTCAGATATCATTGTGAAGCACAAGGGTTGGCACGATCCTTACTGCTGTGTATTTTTAAATTTAATTCTTGTTTAGTAATTATGCTGTATTATTTAGTAAGAGTGAGGTCTGGTGGTAACTGTCAGAGGAGTGAAGCTAATAGTGGTAGGCCAAAGTACAACTTTAAAGCTTCCATTATAATAAGCTTGTGGCATGATTCTTGATTATGCCGATAACGAATATAAATTTTAATCAAATTAAATATTATAGTTTTTACTAATTTAATTATAGAATTGTATATTTCTTTATTGTAATCATAACCATTATTTACTGTTAGTCTAAAATACATATTTGAGCAAACGTTTTAAAATTTTAAGCTATGCCATGCTATAATCCTATCTTGTTGATGGTGCTTACGCCATAAAAAGCAAGAGTTACCAAGATTTTAAGTAATTAACATAAAATTTTGGTAGCTCTTGCGTTTGACCCAGCGGTTTAGGCTCCGCGGTGTTGTATCAGCCAGTCATGGCAAGTAATTTTATATGTAGGTATAGATATGTGTTCATTTCTTCAAAATGTAATATTTGTCATTTGTCAATAATATTATTGGGCACCTCCTTTTCAGTAGATTGTTTTATTTGAAATGACACTAAAAATAAGTGTCATCAGAATTATTATTTTTTATATATTTATTTTATTTTGAACTTTACTGTTTTTGACATACCATCCGGTCTAATCCTATCGTCTCGTACCAGATCATTGGGTTTACCTACGGCTAGTAATAAGAGCACGACGGATAATGTCGTTAATTGGCTTGGACAAAGATGCGGAGAATCACAAGGTGTATCTAACCGAAGACAAGAGGCAAGATGAAGTGTTATATCGTCCAACAAGGTGCCTATGTTGGGCGATGGAAGTGCCTGAATCCATAAGCCTGATTCCTAGTTTCCCTCAGCCAAAAAACGAGCACGCTCAACAAAATTTATTGATGTATTAATCAGTGTTTTAAATCTTAAAATACACAGCGTCGCATCCCATTGTCTCTGGAAAAATGAATTAACCACAATGCTACTTTTTTTCAACAGAAGAGATGTTGACTGATAAATCGTAGTTGGCCAAAGTTTTCAAATAAGTGTAACACGATTCTGTAATTTACTTCGAAAAATTCGAAACATTATACATTGAAGTTAAATAAATCTTTTAGTTATCAACCCTACGTAGACAACAGGACTCGCATCTAAAGTCATACACAGAATTAATTTACAATTTTCAGAAGAGGAGGGAAAACACTGCTTCATAATTGAAGTGTTTCAATAAATATAGTTATCACATCAAAATGTTTTAACACATTTTGAGACGTGTAATAATGAAAACACTTATTTTGTCCTTATCTTTTTTCTCAAGTTATCTTGATATAGATATTGGACTTAAGCAAAATATAGTGGAGAAAGTTTTATGTATCACCAAAGAAAATATGGATGGACTGCGTAAAAGAAGACATGCCTAGAAAGGGAGTAGCAGTAAAATGAGAAGTATTAGACGAGAATGAAAGAAGAAACTGATTGGGCCGACCTCAAATAAACTTGGGAAGAAGATTGGCAAGATGATGATTATTTTTGACGTCATTTGAGTTGTGTGACCAATTAACGAAATTTTATTAAGAAGTAAAACTGTTTCTTCTTTCAATGTTGAGCTTAATTTTACCGAAATCTTTTATTGGGTATGTGGAAGCCTTCATTTAAAATATTACACTTCAAATTATTCTCTCAAATACACGATTAAATTAAAATGAATCAATATTATTTTTTAAAGCGTATTTATGAAATGTCTGACCTTTTAACACAAATACAACTATTTTAAGTTATTATAAATTATTAAAACTTTAGTAATGTATTTCCGTGTGGTGACATCGCCCCTATTCATCCCGTGGGTGTTGTAGGAGCCGACTAAGGAAACAAAATCTGCAGGACAACAGCTTTGCGAAGAGAAGGAAAACTTGACACAAACCCTTTACCAACCCGTCTGGCCAGCGTGGTACAGTAGGTCAAAACCAGCAGTCCAGCAGTAGACTATTAAAGGCTGTTGATGATGATGATGAAAGTGTACTATAAGTATATTATTAATACTATAGTAGGTATTTAAAGTATTTAGATATATGAATATTTCTATTTCCTTTCCTTTATCTATAATCAACTCCTAAATTTCTTAATAAGTTTAACAGCTAGGCACTTTAAATATTATTTAACGGGAATTAACGCGATCTCTTATTTAGGGTATTACATACCTCTGGTTTGCCTGACGTTTCGACCAGGTTGCACCGGCCGTGGTCACAGGCTGACTCACTGTCAGGCAAACCAGAGGTATGTAATACCCTAAATAAGAGATCGCGTTAATTCCCGTTAAATAATATTAATTATCATGGAACGCGAAAGTTTAAAAGTTAGTATAGGCACTTTAAAAATTATACACATAAAAATATTTTCAAAAAGATGTCCTTAAATCATTTCATTAAAAAAAATACTTACTTTTCTATAGTTTTACCGTAAACACTTAAACACAACACTTCACTAAAATAATTAATGTATTAAATGAAAAAGAAAAATTATAATTTATTATTATTTACGGGTTCGCACGCCAAATGCGTACGCGCCGGTGGCCACAAGATCAATGTCACTAGATCGCTCCTGATTCGCTATTTAAGCGATCTAGAAACGAAACTAATACGATACGGATAAATTGAAATCGCATAACTAGTACACGTTTGCGGTTTTCATCAATCTTTCTTTTCAATATTAAAAGATTGTGTAATGAAGGGAAAATGGTAATTTGTTTTCCCTTAAATTTGAAGTAGGGATTTCTTTTATTTATGATGCGTAAAGAAGTATTTGGGGCATGGCTTTTTAAGTAAAAGCGAGTCTTAGTACGTAAGAGATTTGTTCAAGGCCTTAGAATGTTATTTTTTCTTTTAAAATTAGTATATTTTATTATAGTGCTTTCAACTAGATTATTTTCATCAGCAGCCATTAGTAGTCCACTGCTGGACATACTCGTAGGTCTCTAATTAGAAAGGAGGTATAAATATGTTGATTATCATCATTTATAAAGGACTGCACTGTTGGTATAGTGGTTAGTGACCCTGACTGCTAAGCCGAATGTCGTGGATTCGAGTCCCACCCAGGACAAATATTGTGTGATGAGTACGATCATTGTCATAGGACAATAGGTCGGGTGTATATTTTTTTGATAATATCAATAAATAAATATGCTTTTGTCTTAAACTGTCCAAATTTTTAAACATCTAATATCCGTATAAAGGTTGTCTGTAAGAGATCGCCGTAAGCGATAAGACCGCCGATTGTTACGTCTATATATTGTAACTAATTTATGTGTTAACTATATACAATAAATATATAAATAATGTAATAAAAGAGGCAAATAAGTAAAAGTTTTTGTGGGGCAGTCAAAATATTAGTAAGCTGACAAAAACAGTTTATAAAACTTATGATATTTTAATGTAATTTCTTAGCCATATCCTACTTTTATTTAGAAGAAAATTGTCAAGATTAACTCAGCATTTCCCTTCTGCTCTAGACAGCGCGAGGATGTCATCATAATTTACTGAAGAACATTTGCCTAATACAATTTTAAACAACTTTGTTTTTCTTTAGAACTTTTGGGACTGACAAGACAGCCATGTTGTCTTCGTTTTGAATAATAAAAAAATGCTTTTTTGTTGTTTTATTGAACTAATTCGTTTACAAACTTAATAATATTTTTGGACATCTAACACAACGCCATCTAGTTTAAAACTAAGCAGAACTTATACTATGAAAGCTAGTTTGACTGATAGAATACGTATATACTTTTTTTGTAAATACATACATATTATACAGAGAAAACACCCAAACTCCGAAACAAATATTTGTAGACCATACAAACATTTGATTGGACCCGGGAATCCAACCCGAAACCACAGCAAAGCAGTCGCATACGCTACCACTGCACCACTGATGTATATGCATGGTAATATTTAACATTTAACAAGGAGTCAACTGCTGTCACTCTTTAACCTGTCTTTTATTTTTACACGCATTATATTAGCTTCACTTGTATGTTTGTTTGTATGTTTGTAACCGACTCCTTTGGGCGTGATTTTGACTGACTTTAAACGGTCAGAATTCGTTCATACTTTGTAGATATATCGAAGACCGATGACACTAATTTAAAAAAAAAAAAAAAATTGTTTTAAGAAACTAAAAAACACGCTTTGTATAGAAAACCAAACTAAAAAATAGAAAATAAATTTGAAAAAAAGAGTTGGGTGCTTTTTACTATTGACAACAGGCACCCAACGCTTTTTTTCATATAATTTTTTGTTATAACGTATCTATTTATTTAATAAGACTATATCAATAGTCCGAACTTTTTTCCCAAACTAGGTATGGGTCGGCTTTTAAGTCTACTATAATACAGCTAAAGTTTGATTTACTGCCCTGCTCTGCCATCAGATCTCCACAATCCAAGTACTAGGCGATATCGAAGTTCTGAAAAAATATTGTTTTCGCACTTTTTAGGGCTACAACTATCCGTAACGATTGAAACAGATTGATGTAAATTCACCACTCATGGACATCTAAAAACCAAGAGTCACGAGTACGTTGAAGGCCTTTGACATGTGCCTCCCCCAGAGTGACAGCTTAAACGTCCATGGTCAGATGATGTTCTGAGTGTGTCTGTCCAAAATCCCCCATTATCTGAAGCTGGAGGTGGTAACTCCAAACTAGGCAGAGCCTGTGCTATTGTAACCAGACTGCTGATAAACATACTTTCATATTTCTAAATACATACATATTATAGGTAACATACACCTAGATACAAAACAAATGATCGTGATCATCACACAATTATTTGTGCTAGGTGGGAATCGAACGCACGACCTCCGGCTTAGCAGTCAGGGTCGCTAACCACTAAACCAACGGGCCCAAAATGCGACAAAAGAATTACTTATCTCTGGTTTTCTTTCAGGAAGTGGCATATGATATTTGTGATGTACTTATTGTCAATTTATCATGTTATTTACGAATCATTTTAAAAGATTAATAAAATTACTGAAGAATGTTTTTAATGATAAAATCTTATTTAACAAAAAAAGATAAACTTTCTTGCGCCGATTCGAAAGTAAACGTAAACTTTTACCCTCCACAAATGCAATGCGATCCCTAGATTTCCCCTGTCTTGAATTTCACTTGTATTTTCTTCAACGAAAGGGTCAACAAACCAAGAGACATTCTTCTGTATGTTCACTGACAGTAATAATGTGGAAGCTAATATGTTTCTGAAGATTCAGACAAAATAGGTGAATAGAAGTTTTTAGACTATGAATTATGTGTCAAACTAGACGTGTCTTTATTTTTCTTTTTTTTTCCTGTGCGGAAATCCCCTCGGATACCAACCACCGGTGGTTCTGTCGGACTCGAACCGACCAAAAACCGCACCCTAGGAACCCTAGGAAAGAAAACCCTGATACCCCGACGTACCTCGGGCCATCTACTTGCGTCAATGACCCCCTCCTGTATGGGAACCCCTATGTCCCCTTTGTGCTCCCGAAAGGGGCCCGCTTTCTGCTAGGGTGACAGATGGCCTCACCTGTCACCCCCAGGCCTGCGCTTATGGAGGACGGAGGTCATTCTGCGACCTCCGGCGCCTGAGTCGCCTGCGGTACCTAGCCCGTTCCCAAGCCTGGCGGGCCGGGAGAGTTCTAAACCTCTCCCGGTCCCGCTCCGCCGTCTCCTTCGCGAGCATAACTTGCTCGCAGGAGGAGACGGCAGAGTTCCACGCACTCTCGCTCCGCACGATAGCCGCAATCAGGCTATCGAGCGAGAGAACTCCCTCTCCGATGGCCGCCACGAGGTCTCGCCTCTGCTCAAACCACGCCGGGCACTCTGCCAGCGTGTGGAGAGCCGTGTCCACGGTCTGGCCATCGCAGTGCTGGCACTCAGGCGTTGGCTCCTTGCGGATCAGACACAGGTGATCCCCGAAACATCCTTTCCCGGTGATCACCTGCGTCAGTCGGTATGAGAGGGTCCCGTGACGCCTCTCGAGCCAATCCTCCATAACGGGTCTTACCGCCGCGAAGGTTGTGCCCCCCTGGCCATTACATACGAGTATATTGGAATACATAACTTTAAATGATACTGTATTCAAAAAACTATTTGCGGATGCTTTTTACTTGATTTAACACAAAAACAACCATTATTATATTTCACATACGACAAAGAAAAATTTTGCTAGCTCTATTTTTTCGGTTTTTCCTTAACAACGTTTTTGACGGCACAAAGAAAACGCGGTGTCGTAACAAAAAGTGTTATCTTTGCAAAACATTTTCTACGCAGCATGAGGTTTTTTCAGTTAACTTTGACTTTTTACAGGTCACGAGATAAAGTAAATTGTGAACTAATTTAAAGATAGCTTTCATGAATAGTTTTTTTCTGAATCTACATTATGAAATTAAAAAATGTTCCCAAATTGTTTAAATAAAATTATCTCATAAATTTAGTAAGCACTGGCTATCACTTAAGTTGAACCCTTTTAAGTAAGATTTATTTTCGTTAGATCCCAGTTTTGGATTCCATTAATACTCAAACGATATTTCTTACAGTACATTTATATAAACTTCTATTCATGATATCTCTGATTTGATTGAGGTACTGATTTATTAAAATAGAATAGAATAGAATAGAATATGCTTTATTATACACTAATTACAGTAAGTTAGTTAAATATTACAGATGGATATGTACAATGGTGTATGTGGTCCGTGTGGTGACGGATTAGATACAAATTGACACCACCCCAATTCATCCCGTGGGTGTCGTAAGAGCCGACTAAGGGAGCAAACTAAGCAGGACAACAGCACTGCAAAGAGAAGGAAAACTTGAAACAAACCCTATACTAACCCGTCTGGCCAGCGTGGTATAGTAGGCCAAAACCTCCTTTCTAAGGAGAGGCCTATGTCCAGCAGTGGACTAGTATAGGCTGTTGATGATGATGTTGATGTACAATGGGCGGCCTTATTGCTAATAGCAATCTCTTACAGGCAACCTTTGGATGAACAAATCGACAGTAGATAAGAATTTAAAATACTACTTGGACTTGGTTAATATAATTCTATAACTCAGATCTTACTTAATCGGGTCATGGAGGTTTTCACCATACCGATGCGTCGCCGAATTTCGAATTCGTATGAGCTATCGTTTCATTTTCTGGAGCCTTGTCATATAAAAATTCGAGTGTCCCAGTGGCCTTCAAACTCAAACTCAAATTCTCTTTATTTCATAAAATTTTCAAAATTGTTTGAAATCGTCTTTTATGTAGACTCTAAAGTCATAGATCAACACACACAAAAGCAACAATCTCTGTTTTGTCAAATAATAAGCAAATAAATTTAACAAAAATCAAACCCATACAAAATCTATGATATGTCTGTGCCGATCTACAACCGCCCGTTTCCAAGGGGTTGAGCCTTATGAGAAGAAAGGGCAAACAAACTCATGGCCACTCTTTTGCGATTCACAGATAGATACAATGGCACTATTTCAAATGTTTTGTGCTATTTATAACTATGAGTATTTTAATAAACCGTGGGATAATAATATAATAATATTTCGGACATCCGACACACAACGCCATCTGGGTTCAAACTACACAGACTTTGAACTAAGAAAGCTAGATTGACTAATAGAATACTTACATACTTTTTTCTTGTAAATACATACATATTGTACATAGTTAACACTCAAACTCTGAAACAAATATTTGCAAATCATACAAATATTCGGTCCGACCCAGGAATCGAACCCGAGACCTCAGCAGAGCAGTCGCATACCTGGCTACCACAGAGGCAGTCAGGTTAACCTTTATAACCTTGGGGGAGCCATGCTTCCGCACAAAAGTGCTGGCTCGACCAAATACGACGACCCGTCATGAAACTAGTAGAAGTAAATCTTTTGTTGCTAATCACGGAATGTGTGATTATTCGCCCTTATTCCCCCGTTTATGCCCCCTTACTTATTCCTCCCTTATTCGACTTTATTCCAAACTTATTCAACCCTATTCCCCCCTTATTCAACCTTATTCCCCCCTTATTCAACCTTATCCCCCACCATTACTCCCCCCTTTCAACGCCTCCCCCCTACCTTAATTCTATCGAGGCACTTACTTAAAGGGCGGCAATGCATATATGTGCACTCTTATGTTACTGATGTCCATAGGCGATGGTTACCTACGATCAAGAGTCCCGTGTGTCCCTTTGCCTGCCAATTAAAAAAAAACATACAGTTCTCTTTTTATTGGTCATCGAAAACCAACGTTTAACAGGCATATCGGACGGACGGGCCTGTTGGTCTAGTGGTTAGTGACCCTGACTGCTAAGCTGGAGGTCGTGGATTCGATTCCCACCCAGGACAAATAATTGTGTGATGAGCGCGATCATTTGTTCTGTGTCTGGGTGTAATTTATCTATATTATGTATGTATTTAGAAATATATAAGTATGTTTATCAGCAGTCTGATTACCATAGTACAGGCTCTGCCTAGTTTTGGATCAGACGGCCGTGTGTGAGATGTGTGAAATTATTATTATTATTATATCCTACAAGGATTTCTACTAGCTTCGGAAAACGACGTAGCCAGTACACCCGCACTGGTAAGTCTTATTTAGACACACAACATACACTCCACGTCTTTCAATCGCAAAACATTATAAACTTAAATTTACCTTGGATATTTATGTAAACCGGCAAGTCCGTAAACAAAATGTAAATGTTTTAAACGTTCGAAACGGTTTACTCTGAATAATTTTTGTAGTAAAGTATCTGAAAAATACGTTAGAGAAACGGTTTTCAGGTGAACTAAATGAGTAGCTAGTAATAGTGATGTTCTGCTAATGACCCGAAGATATTTTCGACTGTAGAGCTAATATTAGATTCGTTTATATTTATTTTTTAATTAGAAGTTTTCTTTCTGACTAACTGATGTAGTTTACTTCATTGTTTGTGGGTTAAACTACATACACTGCAAAGAGAAGGCAAACTTGAAACAAACCCTATATTAAACCCGTCTTTCCAGCGTGATATAGTAGGTCAAAACCTTCTTTCTAAAGAGAGGCCAATGTCCAGCAGTGGACTGTTAAAATCTGTTGATGTGGTATGCATTGTTCCAAAGCATGGCTCTCCCACGGTGAGATTACAAGCCAGTTACATGTATGCAACTAAAACTTGCTAAGCTAATACGTACCTTACCCGATCCATCCGTAAATGCAATATTCCTTGCCTATTATTATCTTTCCTCCAACGGTTGATGTTGGGAAGTTGTATATTTGCTAATCGGCGTGAGAATTGTTCATATCGCGATACAGGATTAGCCGTCACTCCGTAGTTGGGCGTGTCTTAGTTAGATGGCGCTGAAGTATGTTTCTTCGTTTTGCCGTATGTGGAAGTCGCCACACTTATTCACCTTTCTCTTCTTCTGCCTCCGAGCTTTTTTACCAAAATAGGTAAGGGTCGGCTTTAGGTCTACTAAGATACGGTTGAACTTCGATTTTTTACGTGAAGCGACCATCAGACCTCCACAACCCAAGTACTAGGTGATATCAAAGTTCTGTAGAAAGACTATTGTCGAACCTTTTAGCACTCCAACTATCCCTATCGATTGCCACAGATGTTTGGACCGAGGGCTTAACGTGCTCTCCGAGGCATGGAAGGGTCTCAATGTGTTAAGAATGGTCATCCGTCTATAGACTGACCTGGCTAGGATTGCTTGAATTGGCAATATGTTAACCTACCCGGTTGCCACTTAACCACGAGCCTCTCTTTTTTACCATTCATTACAGTGTAATCTCAATTTTCAAATTCAATTCATAAAACGCCCGGTAAATAGGCGCAATAGGCTACCCAAAAGGGGTATTTAAAGCTGGCAAAATTAAGAATTTTGATACGCCTCTTTATTTCTAATAACATTATCAGTAATGTGCGCGTAGAGAATCATATTATAAATGCAAAACTGTGTGTGTCTGTCTGACTGTTACCTCTTCACGCTTAAACACCTGAATCGATTATGATGAAATTTGGTGTAGAGATAATTTGAATCTGAGGAAGGGACATGTAATAGTTTTTTTCTCAAAAATCATCCTTTATCTGGGTGAAAAGGGGGGTGGAACTTTGTATGGGGAATCAATAACCACTGCACCGATTTAAATGAAATTTAGTAAGGGGATAAATTGATTCTTGAAGAAGGACATAGACTACTTTTAATGCGATAAGCGACAGACACGCAGGCGGAGCCGCAGGCAAAAGCTACTATGTTATAATTTCGACTTGATAAAAATATAGCTTACTATAATAAACATGACGTAACGCGTTGGGTTCTGATGCTTCTGTTAACCATTTGTACGTACAAGTAAAGCTTTAATGCCTTGTTGGACAATACTCTCCGCCATTGTGTGAACACTAGCGTATACTCGACTCAGCATAACCTCGAGACAATCAAACCCTTTTCTTACTGCTAGACCGAATTGCCGTTCGCGCGTTTTCTCATCGTATGTACTAAAAATGATTTATTCAGTATTGCTTTTTTGTTTCTGTCAATTTTCTGGTGTCAGGATTTTCTTTGTGGATAGCATTTTTCTCATCGATTTTTTGCAATCTGAGGAATTTTTTGACGCTTGTATGTAAATATTTTAATTTTATTACATTACTTATTCTACTTTATTTATAAAAGCCTGTTAATAATTATCTGATCTGAATGTTATTTGTTACAGTTATAATGTAATACATAAAAAACACGACGAACAATTATTTTTTTTGTGTTAGAGGTGGCAGACGAGCAGACAGGTCATCTGATAGAAAGTGACCATCGCCGACCATGAACGTCAGCAACTCAGGAGTCACAAACGCGTTGCCGACCTTTTAGGAATTAGTACGTTCTTTTCTTGAAGGTCGTATCGGTACGGAAATACCGCAGACGATAACCCGTCCCACAGATTGGTTGTGCGGCAAAAAGTGTCTCGAAAAGCGCATAGAAGTGGAGCACCAACTATCCAGGTGATGAGAATGAAAATTTTGCCGTGTGGAACGATGGCGGAAAGTTGAGACTGGTATAAATTACTGAGTCTCTTTGGAAACTGCCAAAAAAGTATTGAGGTAAATTAGTTACAAATTAGTTGTCTTCACTAATCTTTTCTTGTTCCGATCTTCTATGTTTAGGGAAAACTTAAATACTTTTTGATGCTAAGTACTTTCCTTGTAATACCGAAACTCTTTTGTTCTTCATAATTTTATTCAAAACTTTTCTTTTTTTGACAAATACTATTGTTATGAGTTACTTTGACATCATTGCATGCAATTGCGACTGCACATATGGCGTAGTGGTTTAAGCGGTCGTCACGCCGCTCACTACTACTACGCTGAGTGTTGTGGGTTCGATCCCATCACAAATGGAACGACACGTGTGATTCACAAATTTTTGTTCTGAGTCTGGGTGTTCTTTGTGTAAAGAGGAAATTTACCTTATATTTCTTGTTCAATTTTTAAGGGGGTAAAATTCTGGAATGAAGAAACCTGTTCACTACATCGTAGACGTTAATACAGGCGCATTAAAGTCGACAATACCTTAATCATCATCATCATCTCAGTCGAAAGGCGTCCCCTACAGGACATAGGCCTCCCCCAAGTTTCTCCACAACGACCGGTCATGTGCTGTTCGAATCCAACGTCTTCTCGCGAACTCCTTAATGTCTTTGAATCACCTTATAGGGGGCCTATCCACGCTACGACCTACGGCCTACGAATTTTTATGCTGCATTCAAAATGAAAAATGATATCACAATGAGTAAACTGAACAATTTACAAAAAACATTTTAGTAAATACGGTCATAAACTGCAATATTTATACTAATATTCTAAAGCTGAAGAGTTTGTTTGTTTGTTTGATCGCGCTAATCTCAGGAACTACTGGTCCGATTTGAAAAATTCTTTCAGTGTTAGATAGCCCATTTATCGAGGAAGGCTATAGGCTATATATCATCATGCTAAGACCAATAGGAGCGGAGCACCAATGAAGAATGTTTCAAAAACGGAGAAAATTTATTACTATTGAGAGACGCAGACGAAGTTGCGCGGGTCAGCTAGTAATTAATAAAACGACCGCCAACTTCTGTTAGTGTACGTAGATTGTTTGCATGGAACACAAATGTAGTTATTACTTTTGTGCGATACCCTATTGGTTAAATTTTAAAGAACATATGAAACAAACGAGGAATATGTTCTTTCCACTTATGGTCATCCTCAGCAATAGTGTCAAAGCACAAATCAAAGTCCACTTAGCAATAGTTAGTCACGAATAGAAAACGAAACATTCCAAAGATACAAGCTAAGTTTTCAACTAGGTACTCCCGATCTTTCATCTAAGTTTTTTCTATGAATTCTGATGCTAACCTAGACTATTATACCTTGTTAGATAGCTGACAATACGTACATGTTTTTTTAAACAATCTGCAACTTATTTTTTTTTATATCCGTCAAAAAAAAGCTTTAACAAATGTTTTTATTTTTGCTATTATAAACCTCCTTTCTAAGGAGAGGCCTATGTCCAGCAATGGACTAGTAAAGGCTGTTGATGATTATGATGATAAAAAACCATCTACTTGGGACCTTTGTTAAGTTAACTAGAATTTTGGAATAATAAAATAGTAAAAAAAAAGAAAAAAACACATAGGTTCTAAAGAAAATTCATAATAAAAATTTCGGCTGTAAGTATAAAAAAAACACAATATTTTGAAAATGTTTAGGTTTGGGATATGGTATTTCAACTACAACCCCTTAAAGTATCTACGTCGACTTAACCAGTAACTCTGTATATGTATATTACTCGATGCAAACATTTGCGGTATTTCAGGACAATCAAAGCGCCAACATTCTAGAGGCTTCTCGAGACAGTCAAAGCCTCAAAAATAAAATATGTTATGACGGCACCGTGTAAGTTTTTATTCTACTTTACCTAAAGCAGTTAGGTACCGTGATAAGAATAAAAAAGCGGGGCTAGAAAATAGAAAACACAAAATCCTGAACATGTTTTCCCGTTAACACACTTTCTCCATACAATATATGGATGCTGTTCACTGTAACGCATACTTAAGTGCCAAAAATATGGGAGTCGGATATTAAAGCAGGTTACTATCAGACGTTATAGTGTCGATATACACGATAAAGTATTCGTGATAGCATTGAATAGTTTACCTTAGAAGTTTCAATAAAATAAAAACTTTTTTTTAATTATTATAACGTTTTCACATCCTATTAATTAAACCGATAAGTATGATATTTTGCAAAAGGATTTGTACCCGAGACGGAGTGCGGTTTTTAGTCGGTTCGAGTCCGACATAGCCACCAGTGGGTGGGTGGTGGGTGGTAGCCGACGGGATTTGCGCACGGAAAAAAAAAGTAAGATTTATCCAGAAAAAAGTTCTGATCCCGAGAGATGCGTTACGTTACGTTAACATAAGACCAACACAAACATTAAGATAACTATAATAGTAATAAAATCTAGTATTATGTGACTCATATTAAAATGCTATTAGTATTTAGAAATAAATAAGAGGTTAAATAGACACGCTTTTGTAACTAGCCGAAACGTATCTCTCTCTCCTTCTATCTTCACTAACTTATGTACATCTCCCTCTCAAATTCCATTCGCCTCGCCCGATCACACTTTTCGCAACGCTCTTGGCACCCAGTAAGAAATATTTTATACGTCAAAATGAAAAGTGCGCGGGTGCTAGATCTGAATTGTTGTTACAATATTTTAATGACAGATATTGGCAAAAGTAAAGTTATTAAATTATAAAACATCTTGATATTTTACGATAAAATGATTTTTCTTTTGAAAATAATAAAATAGAATTTGATACTCTTTAGTTCAGCTAGTTACAAAAGCGCGTCTTTAGTTTTTTTTTAACTCTAATTTTATTATGCTTATTCGGTAATTAATGGTGATTATTTTCTCATTAGTACACGCCTTAGTACGTGTCTAAAGACACTACCGTCTTTTTAGGTATGGAAAACGCCGTTAATTCTTAAGATCCTGATTAGGATAATTGGATTAGGACTTGTTACAAAAGTGCTACTATACATTGCAGGAGATTTTTAGTGATAAAACATTCTATTCTATGGAAAATTTATAATAATTTTATAAAATGACAATTAAGAGATTTATTCAACTGAGTTTCATAAACTTATGGGTTTTTAATTTTGATTTTTTTATCATGTATAAACCCCCACGGGTTATCCGCTTATAGGGGCTAACGGCTATATATTGGAAATAAAAATACCGCACCTAGAAACCAGTCAACCGAATCCTTTTAAAGTTTTTTTTATGGTATAAGGGGACAAACGTGCAGACGGGTCACCTGATGGTAAGCAACTACCGCCGCCCATGAACACCTGCAAGTCAAAAGTCACAAGTGCGTTGCTGCCCTTGGAGTCCCTCCCGCTCGAGTCAGCGGGAGGGGGGATTTGGGCTACGGGACCCTCACTCACTCAGGCAACGAAAGAATTGCGCAACACCGGTTTTCTGTGAGGCCGTCTCTCCCACGGTTGGTTAAATATATTTTACGTAACATATAAACAGGCCTTAACATACTATTCCCAAGACAGTAATACATCATTTCCTTGAATTTTAAATGAAATATGCCTTGTATTTAGAAAATACACTGAAATAATTCAAAAGCAAAATTTACGAAAATATAAAGGTCGGTGTTTACTAACTCGGTACCCAGATTGGGTTAAATTAACATAACAGCTACACTAATGTTTACATGAAATAAGCCAGCTTGAGGAAGTAAACTCTGTTGACAGGAGAGCAAAGCATATAAATAATAATACTATAGTTTTATTGATATAGAAAAGTGGTATAGTGCTTACATACTCGTACATACATATTATCACAACATTATTAAAAACTTAAGCAATCGAACTCTTTCACCCATTGTAAGATTTAACTTGAGTCATGGGTACCAGTTCCTCTTACAATTGAAGACTTATGATAAGACGTGTATGTGCCTGCGTGAGTATGTGCGTCTCTCTCTCTCTTTCCCTCTCTCTCTCTGTGTGTGTGTGTGTGCGTGTTTGTGTGTGTGTGTGTGTGTGTGTGTGTGTGGTGTATGTGTGTTTCATCTTATAACACTGTGACTCTCATTAAATTCTCGGTTGTGTCATAATCCTGTTCAAGTAACCAGTTCATTACTTTGGTTTGCATTCTCTTTTTATAAGGTGATGAATCTGGCAATGCTTATTTAAGGTATTGTAAAGATGAACTGCTATAATACGAAAGTGTCTCCTGGCAAGGGCAGTTCTGCATGTGACTGCAGGACAAATTTTATAAGACCAGCTTGTGAAATGACAATATGCTCCGAATAGGCAATTACAAACTTAGAGCAGCCGTAAGTTACCTACTTGTCGACTTCTTATAGAATACACTTTAGTGAGGGTATTCCTGGGACTACTATGTGCAGAAGAAAAAACTCTAAGATGCATTCATTCTTGGAAACAGCAAATTGACATTATTCTAGTCAGTACTAGAATTAACCTAACCTAACAAAAACATATAGCTTAACTAGTAATAAATCTAGTCATATGTGATGCACTTGTTCAATGCGTAATATAACTTTTGATTGCGTTTTAGTGACCAACAACCCTTAAACAAGTGCTAATTTTGTTTTGTAACCCTGATGTGGGTTAAACCCTAAGGTATTTTCAAAACATGTTGAGTAAAGTATTAGATTAGTAATTATTTAAATAAAAGTAAATCCCATCAAAACACAAAATGTAAAAAATAATCAAGTCTCAAACTAGGCAGACTGTATTATGATGTGTGTGTGTGTGACAGTGACCGACATATCTACACAAATAAATAAAATTAAAGTGTATGTTTGTAAAGTCAAAATAATAGGTTTTTCCATGCTCACAAGGTTATTTGCATGATACCATTGCCTAAAAACGAGTTTAAATGTTTTTTGTCAGCCTGTCTGCTTGTTTCGAGTAATCTTTAAAACGGCTGGATCGACGTCTATATAAGGAGTAACTTAGGCTATTTTCTTCTCAGAAAAACCTCAGAAAAAAATTGTCCAGCTCAGAATCGAGCCCGAGGCCTCATGGACTGCAGTCGCCGACCGTACTACAGCGCTTAAATTGAACAAACATCTTCAATTCAAGTCCTCAGCGAACGAACTTGCGGTTACTAGTTAATGGGAAAATAATTTACAAAAATGAATATCATAAATATCCGCTTGTAAACTTATCACATTAAATTTGATATTGATCAAAACTGGCTATATCAAGGTCACCATAGTAATGGTTATTTTTCATGGCATAATCGATGAGTGGATTATATTTAAGCCGCATTTTATGGGAGTCTTGACGCCAGCAAAATTGTACACTAGATCTTTATTTTAAAGGGCCAATGGAGGATTAAATTCTAATAAATAGGTAAAAAAGCGAGAATTTTAAGAAAATATTCACTTATTAAAATTATCACTTCGCTATTACACTGCGTCGAGTATTGGGGATTCGATACACAAAGGGCATATGGGTACTGTAGTACCTATATCATAGTTTCAGAATGGTTTAACCACCGCGGGATAGTTAAATGGGCTGGCCCGATCGAAGTGATAACACGGTCTTATTTAAAAACGGTTTTTGAGCCATATACATAAATACATGGATACATATTATACATAGAAAACACCCAAACATCAAAACAAATGTTTGCAGATTATACAAACATTTGGTCCAACCGAGACCTCAGTACCGACCGAGTACAGCAGTTGTATACACTACTAATTCTTATAGAAAGATAAACGAGAACTAATTACGTATTTAGATAACTAGCTTTTGCCTGCGGCTCCACCCGCGTAATTGTCGGTTATCGGGTTATTTATAAAATAGCCTGTGTTTCCTCAAGAATCAAAGTATCTACATACCAAATTTCATCTAAATCGGTTCAGCGGTTATTAATTCCCCATTCAAAGTTCCATCGTCTTTTCACCCCCTTAAATGATGTTTTCTGGGGTAAAAACTACCCTATGTCAGTTCTCGGGACTTAGACGATCTCTGTACCAAATTTCATCTAAATCTGTTAAGCGGTGCCTCGATACATGTGAGCAGGCTCTACCGTAGTCCAACCAAGGCCTCACAAAAAATCTGTGTTAAATACTTTCGTTCTCGTGTAAACCCAGCACTTGGTAAAACCAAGTGTTGGGTTTAATGAAGGCCCAACCCAACCTTAATAATAATCAGAGCAGTTAATTAATGCGTGTTGTATTTTTTTTAGTATTTATTGGCTATACATCAACCGTAAGATATTAACACGCCTTTAAGTAACACGTATAAAACTAACACTCCGTATGGTGACGGATTAAGAATACAGACTATTCACCCCATGGGTGTCGTAAGAGCCGACTAAGGGAGCAAACTACGCACGACAACAAGACTGCAAAAAGAAGAAAAACTTGAAACTAACCCTATATCAACCCGTCTGGTCCATTATACCAATAATAGGAAAAAATCTCCTTTCTAAGAAGAGGCCTATGTTCAGCAGTGGACTATTAAAGGCTGTTGATGATGATGATGATAAAAAGTCTGATATTAATAAAACAAAAAGTCCCTTCACTAGGCCTATTAGCTTATAACATTAATAGAAACTACACAATAAAACGTTTCTCCATCGCTTTCTATGCAATCAGCTCAGCTGATCACGTATTGCAGTAAATACATAAATATAGGACGATTTGTAAGTAATAAGCTACGTGCAATCTTAGAAAATAAATATTGGACTTTAAAGCGTGTGTAGTTTAATGTCTTTTTTAATCTTTTTGGAACAATTTTCGCGCGTTACACTCTAAGCGGGTGGGAGCGAGTCGGAAAACTGTATAATAAGACTTTTTTTCTGACACTTCAGTTGTAGCGTGAACGCTCACACCTTTTTCATATTTCATATGTATAGCAAAACTTCTACCAAAAACCGAAAAGGGGTCCATAGACCCCTCACGCCGTTTTTATATCGTTTTATTACTACAATCAAAATATTGAAACCGGGTAATGACGCTTTGTATCGAACATAATCAAATCAAATCAAATTTATTTTTGCAGAAAACACTGTTACAATGGTTTTATGAATACATAGTTAGGTATGTTTCAAGTGATTCTACCCTAAGGCATGCAAAATATATACAATTATTACTTACTAAAATCAAGATCGACATCGAAATATTTAAATCAAATTAGATTACAGTATTTAAGTATTAAAAATAAATGTAATGTCCTTATTAAAATTATAATGATAAATAATAATTATATATTTAATAATAATCAGATTAGTTCTATGTCACGACCTGAATTATTATATATTAACAAATTAATTACATTCAAAAGACACACAAAAGGTCTCAGGATTGGAAAGATCATCGTTCAGATAGTCATTCAACTTATAATAACACTTATTATTAAAACATACTATGACCTTATTACGATTTTTTTATCTGGTGTTGTCTAATGTCAGTGAAAGAAACGAGTCTGATACGTAAGTTTGGAAGTAGATAGCAGGCTGTCAGGATATTTTATCGTGGGGAAGTCATGCTTCACTACACATGGGCCGGTCTCGACCGGAGTGATATGGTCGCACAAAATTTGAGTTCATAGAGTGAGTGAGGTTCTTATTCTTCTTCAGCCTATTGCCGTTCAGTGCTGAACGAAGGCCTCCCCCCAAGAGTCTTGGGCAGTCCTCATCGTGACTGAGGTTATCGGAGCCTAAATCATTGATTCTGGAGGAGGAACTGAAAGGGCGGCGACTGGTAAAAAACTTATATAAATACAACATGTTATATACAGAAAACATCCAAACTCTAAAACAAATATTTGTAGAACATAAAAACATTTGTTCAGACCCGGAGATCGAACCAGAGATATCAGCACGCAGTCGCATACGCTACCACTTCATGTGTATGTTTTCTAGCTTCTAATTGCAACCAAAAGAGTTGTATTTTATTTAAAGGTACTTCAATATTATATTTTATGTAATTCAATATTTCCTGAATTTTAATTTACAGGTCAAACTGAATAGTTCCTTTTCTTATTTGCGTGGCAGACTTTGAGAGTGAGACGTTAAGGGACAAAGAAGATGATATAGATGGCTCAAAGATGTGACAATGAGCTGAAAAAATAAATAAATAATAAATAATATTGTACCGCATTCACACAACGCCATCTAGTCCCAAACTAACCAGAGTTTGTGCTATGGGTACTAGACAACTGATATAAATACATAATATACTTTTTTTTTTGTAAATACATACTTATTATACATAGAAACACCCAGACCAAATCAAACATTAAATGTTCATGCACACAAATGTTTGACTTGAGCGGGAATCGAACCCGCGACCTTTGGAATAGCAGTCCGTTACACAAACCACTACGCCATGCGGTCGTTTAAATTATCGGTCGGAATAAAAAGCGGTATCAGTTTAATAATATGTACCTCAATTATTTAAAGTGGCTATGTTACAACTGTAAACGTTTTCATCTTATATTGTATGCTGTTTTAGAGATGATATGTTTTCCACTATTATAAATTGTTGTGTTCGGACATAATTGTAGTTAATTTTTTATAAATAAATAAGTAAATATGCCTGTTAACTCCACAAAAATGGCGAATAATTGACCCTGGATCTGCAGTGGAAATAACGATTTTGCGTATGCTGTTATACTGTTCCGTGTGTTGACGGATTAAGAATACGGAGTGTCACCACCCCTATTTATCCCGTGGGTGTCGTAAGAGTCGACTAAGGGAGCAAACTACGCAGGACAACAGCACTGCAAAGAGAAGTAAACCTTGACACAACCCGTCAGGCCAGCGTGGTATAGTAGGCCAAAACCTCCTTTCTAAGGAAAGGCCTATGTTCAGCAGTGGACTATTTAAGGCTGGTGTTAATGATGATGATGTTATAATGTTTAATGTGTGGTATAAAATAGATGCGGATTGTTGTAAGTCACTCAGACCACTATAATTGCGTACTTTTATTTTTTTCCCTTTCAAATAAAATATACTCTGTTTACTTTACTAGACTACGAGTATACTAAACCCCACTAAGTAAAAGGCAAAAAGGGCATAGCCGTAGTATAATTTTCTCGAAGTCATTCAAGCCTTTTACTTGATGGAAGGACGTTTAAGAAAGTCCCTATAATTTCCCTGTTTCAAAACTAAAAGCCTTAATTTTCTGTTAATTAAAGTTTAAAATCTTCTAGCATAAAATTAATTGTTAATTTTGTCAGTTACAGAACATTAAAATATTTCCAACAGAAGAATAACAGTACTTTTAGTAGACACACAGGCTTCAAATTTTTAAACAATGATTAATTTAAAAATGTATATTGTTAATGTATTTAAAGAACAATGGCAAGTCCCCATATATAATTTTATTTGTACTGAAATGTTAGCGTTTAAATATCAAAAAATCCTTAACACTTGAGAATTTATTCTTGACCATTCTCATACCAAAATTACTAGCGAAAGAAGTCTAGGAAAAAAGATATTAGATTTTGAATGTTTCGAGGTTAAGTACTAAAATATTGTTAATGTTTTGTTTAAAACTAGATGGCGTTGTGTGTCAGATAGCCGAAAATATTATTTTCATTATTATTACAGTATATGAAATATTAAATAGAAAAGCATAATATCTATGCGAGTTTAACACTAAATTAAACAAAAATAAATAACAAACGGGGTGAGTCCGGATCTTGACAGGATCTAAACGACGACGTATCGACATTTTGAAAATATCGATGTTTGTATGTCTATTTATGTGCCGTTATCAATGACAATGTATTTTTCTCATCACACTGTGTAGTGTATATTTTTTAATGTAACTATATTCTATTTCTTTAGTGTTTTTAAAATCGTTTCAAGAGAGTCAAAAAATTATAAATTATTTCTAATTATGTTGATTCAGTCACTCTACCGTACGAGTGAAGCCGTGGGTAGAATAGAATAGGTGAACCTTCGGTAGATATTTCAGCCAAAGCTATTACAATTGATATTGGTAAAACATTTCATAATATAATATTGCCACCACGCATCCCTAATAGTTATACGTGATGGCGAATCTGACATTACGTACTTAGGTCAAATAAAATCTTCAAAAATATCCTATCTCTTATGAGACTTATACAACACATGGTGGTGTTATGATAAATCATAGAAAAAATATTGATTAAGTTTACTGTGATTCGATTTTTTAAACGCTTAAGTTTTAGGTAAATATGTTTCTGCATTGTTCTTTAGTTTTATGGAAGAACGAATGTCCTGTCCTAAGGGAGGATCCTCCGACCAGGCGAGGTGATTATGCCTGGCGGGCCGCGGCCCAACGGTTAAAGTAATTGTGGTATTTCCGAGTTCAATTTCCTTGTTACTGTTGCAAGGAAGCTGTTCTTAAGAATAATAAGACCTAAATACAATGTTTATTTTGTACGCTTCACAGAGTGAGCTTTGATCGTTTAAAAAATGATAATATAAATTTAAAAAAAGAAAAGTAAAAAAGTAAAAAAATAGTTAAATGCCATTTTCTTTTGTTTTTTTTTAGTGGGCCAGATTTTTATACGAATACAATCGTTACACCAAAACTAATAAATGCCTGAAAACGTCAAATTATGTTACTTCCTAGAACTAACAATATAAGTAAACAAAATTTCAATACGCAAGGAAAATGAATATTAAGTCGTAAAAGTATAAATTTATATTTTCATAAAAACTAAATTTTATATTTGTTTTCATAGGTACAATGTACAGCAAACACAGGTAGGCGATGCGAACATTTATTTTATAGCTTTTGTATACTTATATATTTGTATTGGATAAATGGATTTTATTTAATGAAACGTATTCAGCTGTTTCAGAAATATGTAGTGAAATTACTGTTGTGCGTTCCGATACTACTTTATAACTCTTTTCTTAATGATTTGTGTTCGTCATCACATAACATCACATCAACAGCCTATAATAGTCCACTGTTGGACATAGGCCTTTCCTTAGAAAGGAGGTTTTGGCTCTACTACGGTGGCCAGACGGGTTGGTATCGGGTTTGTGTCAAGTTTTTCTTGTCTTCGTTAGTCTTGTGTTAGAATTTATATTCTAATATCACACGATCACACACAGACATCGTGACACATACTACAATCATAACACACACTTTATTAACATAATGCATATGCATGAAGGCACTAATGAATACGGGTTCACTTTTGTTTACTTCCCTACCTGTTATATTGTGTACTGCGTAATTGGCGTAATACTCTGTAAAATTTCTACATGTACTTACTGTCAGTTGTGAAGGACCTAAATAAATAAAATAAAATAAATATGTGAGCTAACATCTATACACACATTTGCAGGTTACTCTGATTTAAATTTGACAATATCTGTATAAAGGTTGTCTATAAGAGATCGCCGTGAGCGATAAGACCGCCTATTCTAATACCAAAATGTATTTCATATCTGTACAAATAATGCTGCAGTGGTTTACAATAAAGAGATAAATAAAAAAATAAAAAAAAATATTCAAACAGAGATTTAGCTGACTAGTACGTAAGTAAGTAAGTAAAACTATTGCGGAAATCATAATAACATACAATAATAAATAAGGAAATGTTTTGGGGTCGCCATTGCTTGTAACCAAACAATGCGCTAACAAAATATTAGTCTACTTTCTATGTATAGTCTTAGTATCTTCGATCGCGTTAATATCTCTTGAATCGATTGTTTTTTTTTCATTTGGTTTTTATTTCCGAGTGTGTGAGATTACCGGCGCCTAGACCTTCCTCTCCCTGATTCTGGTGGTGGAACTCAAAGGGCGACAAGGAATTTGTGACTCGCGAGTTGCAGATGTCCATGGGTGGCGGTTGTCACTTATCATCAAGTAACTAGTCTGCTTGTTTGCCTTCCTATACCTATAAAAAAAAGCAGTGGCACTCTACTCTCTCACACTAAAATGAAAACCTGAAAATTTAAAAGAAGATGGTTGGCGGGAAATGTTTTTGTTTTTTTCGATTCAAAAAGTTCCGACATGAATATATATCTATTTTGTACACAATATGTTTATATTATATATAGTTACTAGCGGACCCGACAGACGTTGTCCTGTCAAATTTGACACTGCGATGGTAGCGCCGTCTGTCTGATCCAATGTAAAACATTCCAAAATCAACAACTACTAATAAATTAAAAATTAATTAAAAAAACATTGTCCAGCGGACAAAATTGTGAATCTAAACCATTCCCAGATCCCCTTGAACACACACAAAAAATTTCATCAAAATCGGTCCAGTCGTTTGAGAGAAGTTCAGTGACATACACACTCACAGAAGAATTATATATATAAAGATATTTTCAATGTACGAGTATTTCAAGCGAAACACAACTCTCGTGTTGCCAATATATGTAGATACTTATATACATAGGTGTCGGTAACGGTAACAGTATCGCGAGTTCAATGGTTTTTTCCTATCATAAAAATACATTCTTTTGTTTGTTATTCAAAAATGTCCAACACGCCTAGAGAAGTTTTCTCTTTAAAAAACAAAGTCTGACACCACCACTGTAAGGCCTTCAAATCTTAAAAGCGCTAATATATCGCATTGGTCACTGTATACAACTCTCTTTTGTCCACATTTCGGAATAGCTACAAAATTTATGATTCGCCTATATTTGGCTGTAACACGAGGCTTAAAAAATGAGGCGAGTGGTAGGTAATGTATGATTTTTTAATACAAAAAATATTTAAACTATTTTTAGCCTTAAATTGTTTTATATACATTTAATTTAGGTACTTAAATTTACAAAAATCTAAATGTTATAATTCATTATATTTAATAAGAATTGTACTTTTAAGATTCTTTTGTTCAAATCCACATTAATTCACGAACTATTTCATTTTGCTATACTAACTTTTAAACTTTCGCGTTCCATCATAATTAATATTATTTAACGGGAATTAACGCGATCTCTTATTTACGTCAGGCAAACCAGAGGTATGTAATACCCTAAATAAGAGATCGCGTTAATTCCCGTTAAATAATATTAATTATTTCATTTTGGTTGTAAATATTATAAGAAATATTTCCATTTAAAAGTGAAAATTAACAAAAAAAAAAAATAGAGCTTAGAATTGATGCGCGTTGCAGTCGAGAATACATTTTTAAAAGTTACTTGTTAAACCTATTCTTCTTTTGCTATCTGTCTTTGGCTATGATATCGGTACATATCAATTTATATTCAAAGAAACCAGAAGCCAAGAATATTTGCAAATCAAATAATAGATATTCAACAAAGGAATGTCTAACTGAATAGGAATTGAGTTAAGTAGATCATTTCTTTTACCAAACATCTTGTAGATGGGCATAAAATATAAAATAATTTGTCAAAGATTCATTTTAAATCTGTAAAATATAGAATACTACTACCTGGAGGGCAATTCTCGTAATAAAAAAAGCCGTGTGGTGTCGTGGGACACCCGATAGGAACGAAGTTGTTACGATCGAGTAAAACTGATTAGACACGATTTTAATTACAACGCCATCTATGAAAGCGGCTATTACCTACATATTTTTCAGTTGGTTTCTAATTAAAACAATTTATACATTGGTAAAATCTCCTTGAGAAATGATGTCGAATACAATATTTTGTGCTCAACCTAAGAACATAAATTTTAATTTTACTATTCGATAGATGGCGCTGAATTCAAAATAAAAAGTGTCGTGACCAATTTTCGTAAGAATTTTTTCCGTCTAGCCCCCTTTCACAACGCGCGATAAGGAACTTCGTTTCAAAATATCAGTTCCGATCAACTGTCTTAAAAGGTATTTTCGTAGTAAAAGAGTAAGACAAGTATTTAATGACCATTTTTAATACAATTGACATTCATTGATTATTTTTACAATACATTTTAATTATCTTTTATTTTTCTTATTTAAATAGACCTTAACATTTTGTTACCTTATCAATTTTCAGTTACAGTACGGTATAAACATGTGAAATGTTTTATATTTTCCTACGAAAATACCGGCTCTTACGACATCTACGAGATAAATAGGGGCTGTGACACTCCGTATTGTTATTTCGTCACCATATGGAGAAGAAAAAGCTCAACATCTGTTTATTTTGTCTCAGTCAGTCAGTCAGTCTGCCTGGATGTATCAAAATGTGGCTCTAACACTTAAACTGTTACTGTGCCTTATAAAAATATTTTTGTTTCAGCTGTTATCACAATGCTTACGCTATTGCACGGGTTGGACTGTAAAGGAAATTACCGAAAGAAAGTAATCAAATATCCAGACGACACGCAATTCTGGGTGACGGATTTTTTCACGAAGGGATGCAAAAACTTTTTGATTAATTGCCCAAAGTCCTACAAGTAATAACTTAATACTTTTTTTGTTATTTAGAACTATTTTTTTCTTTCTTAGTGGTTCGCTTTTGAAAACAAAAATTATCAATACAAAAATAAACTATACAATACGTGAATTGGGTGATAAGCATATCCTCATCAAAAAACCTGGCGGTAGCATTTTACGGGACCTACACAGTGACTTTCTTATTAGCGAGACAAAAAGAAAATACAAAATACGTAAATTCCCTACGGTAGACATTAAAAAAAGAAACAGTGTTTCCTAATTATCTAAATATATGGGAAAGAAAGCGATCCAATAAGGGCCTGTCCGCACAGTGATATTTCAAATCGTGTTTTTTTTTTCCGCCAGTGCAGAAAGTTCTATATAGATTTCTTAAAAGATATATCTTTCCTCGTTAAATTAGCACAATGTTACATCGACGCCCCACAACATCTATCCAAGATTGAGTTACGTGCCTCTACTATATCTGTTAGGATACCTTTTCTTATCCTTAACGTCCTCCGCTGCAGCACAAACTACAGACAGAATTCATTCTTCATAAGATCCGCTAAGTGCTACAATACGTTGGTCGACTTTTCTAAATCTGACTTATTCACTACCAAGCCACATATATTTAATCAAATACTTTCTAAACATAGGTTCGAATTGGTTTATTAACTGCTTAAATTGTACGTCACGGCGTTTTGTTACGTGCAATGTAGTGCTACCAGTTGCCGGGGAACCAGGTGTAACCTAGGAAGGAAATCCCTGATACCCCGACGCACCTCGGGCCATCTACGGCGTGTAAATGACCCCCTCCTGTGTGGGAACCCCTTTGTGCTCCCAAAAGGCGCTCCGCAGCGCGTCTCGCCACCACCCTGGCCTGGGGTGACAGATGGCCTCACCTGCCACTCCCAGACCTGTGTGCGGACAGGCCCTAACATGTGTTACATAGCTTTGAATTCGCTGACGTATTGACATCACATCTAAGACATGATCTCGTTATTTCCCGTAGATACGTGGCAAATGTATATAATAAATTTACCACGTAACGTAAAAGTTTAAAATTAGTAAGAAGTGTTGTCGTCATCATATTCAGTCAGACCTAGGATTGCCTGATTATTTCGAGATTTAGATAATTTAATCTGAAACACTTAGATACTAAAAATCTAATTAAAAAAATCGAAGTTTGGACGGGTATTTGTTATTTAACCACTCCAGAATGACTGACTTAAATATGATTTAATTTTTAAAATGCTAGCTTGAGTGATATTTTTTAAGAAACAAAATGGAAAATTTTAAAAGATTAATATTATCGATGGGACATTTCAGACAGCTGATCTGCGCTCGGAACTACGACGGAGATTTTCGGAACTTTCCAAATTACTGTGAGATGCAGTATGAAAATTGCAACACTTGGAAAAGTTTGTACTGTTTTATTCTGCTTTTTTTTCTTTTTACGTATAACTTTTCTTCTCAGATGTTAAAAAAAGAATGTTTAATTAAATTCTGATGCTTTTAAGTGACTCATAGTAAAAGCTACCATTTAAAAATAAGAGATGACAATTAAGTTTAACAGTAAACGATGCCGCTTTTTTAATAGTTTATACAGAAAATAGAATATCAAATTAGATTTCAAGAAAAAGGCGGGCAATTTAAAAAGAAAAATATCTACATTCTTTTGACGCTTCTTATTTCATCAACAGCCTTTAACAGTCCACTGCTGGACATAGGCCTCTTCTTAGGAAGGAGGTTTTGGCCTACCATACCACACTGGCCAGACGGGTTGGTATAGGGTTTGTGTCAAGTTTTCCTTCTCTTTGCAGTGCTGTTGTCCTGCATAGTTTGCTCCCTTAGTCGGCTCTTACGACAGCCAACGGGATGAATGGGGTGGTGACAATCTTAATCCGTCACCACACGGACACTACGCTTACACTTCTTATTTAGTAAAAGAATATTAGTTTTCAAGTTTAATTTTGTACAGAAATATGTATCCTCAAATTATTAGTTCTAAACTTCAGAAAGTTCAAAAGTACAATTAAAGTTTTTACAAACTCTGTGGTACGTTCGACTGCCACCCAGGTATCGCAAGTTCAATTCCAGCTCACTTTAAATAATAAACCACAGTTTATACGTACATCAATGCCGTTCAAAGGCACGGTGTCCGTTGAGTCAACTGTTAACAATAGACATTTTTTTCACAGTCACTTGTTGGCCCGTTTTAATGGCATCTCCGATCACGGGATTAATAAGGGTGGTGACACTCCGTATTCTTAATCCGTCACCACACAATTACATTATTTAATTGTCAGTATTTAAACTATCGATTCAATCGTAATCAGATAATTATTTCAGAAGTTCAACTTTTTAAAGACAGTCACTATTTATTATGATTCTCTCCCAGTAGACCTTCAGGTGCTGTAGAAATATGATGCGGTAGGCGCAAAGATAAAATATTAAATTTCCCATAGCTCATAATAACTTGGTTAATAAAAAACTACATTTGATATAACTAATGCATATATCATCGTAATCATTAGCCCATCACAGTAAACTGTTGGACATAGGTCCCTCCTGTTACACGTCACTTTGATCGATTTTCGGCTTCTCGCATCTAGCTTCTGCCAGCCTCTATCTTATGCAAATCGTCACTTCACCTGGCCTGTTTCACATAAAATTATTGCATTCAAACAATTTTCCTACCCAACTTCATTTATTTATATTACCAAAATCCACTTCGTTATGCATTTCATTAAGAACTTCGGAACTTCATTAAGAAACACACTTTATATTTCGTGATACCATCATTTTTACAAATAATGCCACACGATGCAAAAAGCATCAATAAATTCAGGTTAAGCAGGAAGCGATTGTTAAAGGGAATATACATATACCGCGCTGTCAAACAATACGTCGCAGGCTTAATAACAGTACAGTGTAAAAAGTTTATTTTTGTCACGCAAAGTGGTATTTACAATCACGCTATACAATTGTTGAGGGAGAGCCGTTCTCCGCTCATTAATGGGCCGGCTCGACGGGAGTTTATCGCGTCAGGATCATGCTTCGGCAAAATCGGGTCAACTTGAACACCACAGCATATCATGACCTCACAGAAAAGTGTTAAGCAACTGTTTCGTTGCTATTCACCGAGTAAGTTAAGTTACCGGGGCCCAAATCTCCCCTCATCCCGATTCTGTGGTGGTAGGAGGACTTAAGAGGCAGGAATGCAATTCTACTCTTGAATTGCAAGTTTTCATGAGCGGCGGTTGTTACTTTCCATACATGCATGTAAGAGAAAAAGCACTTTACATTTATTTTATATTATGGTTGGTTGATTCCAATCCGTGTGGTGACGGATAAAGAATACGAAGTGTCACCACCCCTACTAATCCCGTCGGTGTCGTTAGAGCCGACTAAAAAAGCAAGCTACGCAGGATAACAGCACTGCAAAGAGAAGGAAAACTTGAAACAAACCCTTTCTCAACCCGTCTGGCCAGCTTGGTATAGTAGGCCAAAACCTCTTTTCTAAGGAGAGTGCTATGTCCAGCAGTGGACTATTAAAGGCTGTTGATGTGATGATGTATTTAGATATATACAAGTATCTTTATCAGCAGTCAGGTTACTATAGTACAGGCTCTAGTTTGATACCAAACGGTAGTATGTGACTACACTCAAGCTTTTTAAACCAAACTAGGCAGAGCCCGTTCTATGGTAACCAGACTGCTGATACACATACTTATATATTTCTAAAAACATACATATTATAGATAAATTACACCCAGACACAGAAAAAATCATCGTGTTCATCGAACAATTATTTGTCCTGGGTGTTAGTAAGTCAGTTAGATTATTATTATTAAGGTTTTTGTTATACCTTTATCTTTAATGTCAAATCTTTCAAGAAGAAGCTCACTTTATTTGCGCCCTGGGCAATACAATCTATGAATAACTATTTCAATACCTACTCTCCGACACCCTCTCACATCGTGTCTAGACGTTATCGCTTTATATTTATATTATCATATAAACCCATTACTGTAGCACGTACTCAGTACTGGGTAATATTTTTCTTTGAAAGAAAGAATGAAATTTATTTAAACAAGGGAATTTCTAAAACAAAACAAAAATTGTGCTTGATTTTTTTCAAGAACACATGTATAGAGAAATTGTGTACTGTTACTAAGAATGATATGTATTTGTCGATGGTTCTTACGGAAACTCTTAATATGCTCTCTGTGGCAATCACAGAAAGACTACAAAGCGAAATTCATCGGTTGTAAACCGAATATTTAAGTTCTTAGATAAAAATTAAATTGACAGAAATATATTTTTAATTGTCCGTGTGGTGACGGATTAAGAATACCGAATGTTAAGACCCCTATTCATCCCGCGGGTGTCGTAAGAGCCGACTAAGGGAACAAACCAGGACAACAGCACTGCAAAGAGAAGAAAAACTTAAAACAAACCCTATACCAACCCGTCTGGGCAGCGTGGTATAGTAGGCCAAACCCTCCTTTCTAAGGCTTATATCCAGCAGTGGACTTGTAAAGGCTGTTGATGATGACGATATTTTTAAGACAGTTTCATAGATAACTACAATTTTATTAAATCTCTTAGAACTCTGCTCTCCGATTGTTAGTCCTCCAAATTTTCAGGGATCGTATAATAAAATGTTATCTGTCTTATTATAAATTTCATCTTTTTACATTTTGGACCCAATATTGAATGAGTCTCCTTCGGTTCCTCAATATAAAGTTTGACCTTTTTAGGGGTTTTACACAAACTCATATTATGTCCACAAGACTAAACATTCATTCATCCGAATAATATTTTATTAACTTATTATTCTTGAGTTGATAGCTCCATGAATATCTCAAAAGTAATTTTGTGAAACAGCGCTATTAATTATTTAAACCTTTGTAACGCTGGTAATTGTTTTAATGGAAAAGTTACGGAAGGGCAATTTAAACTGTGAGCAAAGCAAATAATATACATAATTGAATATTATAGACTAATCTAAAAGTGAAATGAAACACATTGAGGGTCATGTTTTTTTTTCCTAAAAGGACAACCGTACTAGGAATATATCCTGTGTCGCGTGGGACGTTACACACATACATGAAACGGACACAAAGACTCAGAACAACAATTTGTGGATTACACAAAGTGTTAAAAGTTAGACTCACAGCACTCAGTGCAGTAGGAAGCGAGGAGGTGACCTCATGAGACACGACCCCATCCGTGGAGTCGTTAAAGTAAATAATAAAAATGAAAAAAAACACTAATAATTAAAACAAAATTAAGGTATTTTTAATGCAACAAATATACTTTGTGTTTACAATAATATGTAGAAGAAATGCACAAAACTAAGATTAAAAGTAAATAGATCCAGCATACATTTTGATGTGTCATGGTATAAAAATGTATTCAATTGTAGTTTAAGTTATACTGGTCAATGAAATATCCAGACAATTTCTAGTTAATTTCAATATCATTATGACTTCCAATTTTAGCTTGAGTTCAATCTTAGTAATTGGTTTACTTAATAAAATGATACGAATGGATCTTAAGAACTTAGTTGGATGCTGTTAGCAATTCATGAAGTAGTCCCTTAGTTATCTTAGGAAACAGACACTACACATACCCTTGGTCAAACCATGTGTTTTTGTTCATTGAACCGTACAAAAATGCAATCAAAGCAATTTCTTTAATCGAGTCAGACTAGATAGAACCGAATTATTAACGCTGAATGGGCGACACGGCTATTTGTAAGTTTGTATCTAAATTTGTTACTTGGGCTGTGATATATATTCATCCAACCTTACCCTCTCTGGTAGAGATCATGCATTATTCAAGACTCTAGCCCCAGCATTTGTCTATAAAGGTTAGACTCTATTTTTCCCTATCGCCGATATCTAAAAATCAAGTTTTATAAATTCCACAGCAAGCTAAAACACCATCATTTAAATTTTGATTTAAGGATTCTGAAATACTTCTAAAACTTTTGTTATGATATAAATAGGGCCAAATGAACAGACGGATAGCGACCCGACTGCTTGTTTGTGCCCTCAGGTGTGAGGGTAAGTGCAGCTCCTTGAATCTCCTCTCCAGAATCAGGGGAGAGGGTGTTAAGTAAAGCAATACCTGTTTTCTGTGAAGCCGTGGTATCACTCCGGTCGAGCCTGCCTTATTCGTGCCGCAACATAGCTCTCCCATAGGTACCATATCTCGGCAGTTAACCAAACTTATCCTGCCAACGTTAATAAGGTACGCGAAACGCGCTTGATACGCAGTTTTAATGTTATCTACATTTAAAGTTATTTGTAACGCAAAACGTTGGTTCTTTACGCGGTTAATTTCTAAATGATAAAACGTATATACTCGTAAAGCAGGAACGCCATAGTTGGGTCACAAAAGTTATAACTTTCATTTTTGTGATAAATAAAAGTGATTTGTGGATCCTATCAATCCCGTTACAGAGTTTTGTGAGTCCACATAAGCGTTGCACTACATAGTTTGAAAAGTCAAAAGATTTTCTTTACATGCCTGTCCCATTAAAAAAAAACGTGATGAACATCATTTGTTCTGTGTCTGGGTATAGTTTATCTATAATATTTATGTGTTAGGCAATACATAGTACAGGCTCTGTCGTGTGTGTGATGTCTGAGTTCTGAGTCTCGCACACGGCCATCTGATCCCAAACTAACCAGACTGCTGATAAACATACTTATATATTTTTAAATACATACATATAGTAGATAAATTACACCCAGACCCAGAACAAATGACCGTGCTCATCACACAATATTTGTCTTGGGTGGGAATCGAACCCACAACCTCCGGCTTAGCAGTCAGTGCCACTAACCACTAGACCAACAGGCCCGTATTATTATTATTGTTAACTTTGTTCAGGGATTAACCAATAAGTCAAAATTGGTGTTATTTCTACCATAGTTTCGATCCGCTGCGTAAATTAGATGTCATGAGTAAAATAAGATTTGTTGCGCACAATATCTTTTTTATTTTAGCAAAAAAATATCACTAATCTCTCTATCGCTCTCTATCTAAATCTAGTCACTTATTCATTCATTACATACAAAGGAATATAATTACGTCCCCATGATCAGAATATATCAAAATGTTAAAGTTTGTATCTTTTTATCAGTCCTTCAATTTACTTTCTATTAAATTTATATTAAAATTCATTGTCTAACTCCATATAAATGTAACAAAGTAAGTTTACTTTGTTAGCATAAATTAGCAGTTGCTAATTTATATCAAACAAAAATAATGTATTCGGGTATCAATTTTTTTCATAGCTAAATATGTCAGCAACTCGAAGCTCGAAAGTAAAGTACACAAATGAATATATGTTCGATATCCTTTGAACCCGGGGTAGTGATATATCAAAGGAAATAATGTACATAGAAAACAAATCTAATCTAAATTCGTATCATAAGAGGGACGTTACTATAATATTAGTAATAATGTGTTTTTGGTAACTATAAAATTTCTTGCCGAATATAGTTCTAATCCTACTTACGTAATAAGAGGTAAGCTTATTATCATAAACCGATTATTAGGTGGTAAAATTGGACAAAAGAATATTAAAGAAAAAGTTGATAAAAGCTTTGCGCACAACGAAATGGAATATTTATCTTATTTCTATGTACCGTAACATAAAACCGTTTTATTTTCATAAGAATTTATTTATTTACAACTTTATACACTTATGTACAACGGCGGGCTTAATGCCTAAGGCATTCTCTACCAGCCAACCTTTGGCGGGTATAGAATTCACTAGGGTGCACTGAGGTTGCAGTTGCTATAGCAGTTATAACTAACATATACAATTACACACATACACGCATATACATACATATATAAATTTATATGCTATTACTAAAAATAATTACCTGTAATTTCCGAATAATTAAATTCCGACCATGATTTGTATATTTTCAAACTATTGTGTGTGTGTCTACCCATACATTAAAAATTGTGAAGGAGAGTATGTCCCATTCCCTACACATTAAGCGCGTGGCGCGTGTGCATAAGGCATCACAATTTTTATGATTACTCACACACGCTGTAGTACGTATATTTTTAGTAACATATTATGTAACTATTATAAATAACTAATGTACGTTTGTACTGTAGACAATGTGTAAATCAAAGAATCACCAGCAACGATTCTCCTGTAAACAGAGCTTACATCCTCAAAACCCAAATATTACGTCTATATAGGATAAAAATATACCGTTACGTTTTCATAAGTTTCGGAGAAGCCAGAACAGTTACGAGTCTGATATGAGCCCTTTGTCAAGCAGTGAAGTACCTAATTGTGTCGTGTTGGTGTCTTGAGGATCCAGTGAGATCAAAATTGTCATTTTTCAACTGCGTACAGCAATGAGTCGTATGTTCAACGAAGATTGGGTTCCGTCTATAGACAGCTTTACACACATGAAGCCTTAAAAACTTATGTGAAGGTAAAAAACACAATAAAATTCTTAAATTATGAACTTTTTTGTTACAGATTGGCACGTCTACAAGCGAGAGAAATGTTAAATCCATTTCAGTAATGCAATAAAGGAAATATTGGTTGTAAATTGTCGTTTAATCTTACGCTTTATCGGTGACCTATTATTCTTCTAAATATTTCAAGGTTTTGAATACCCTATTGTAAAATAACACACTTGTTACGAATATTTAGATAACAAAAGTCAAATTCCACTCTGTCCTTTTCATAACATCTTTATAAATTTATATTATACAACCCGACTCGAGAGACTTATGTTAAAATTCCTAAGGCTCGTTTTCATTACAATTTTCATCTTTGGGCAATTTTCCGTTTTTCTTTATATACAAAGCTCATTAGGGCCGTTAATAATATTTTTCTCGAGATTTCAAACAATTGCATTTTTTTAAAATTAGTTTTAATGTAATAGTGTAGACTTGGGAATAAAATGTGAGACTATAAAACGGACGATGTCTAGACACTTTGGATAGTTAAGTACTTGTGTATATCCATTGTTTATTAGGCATCAGAACATCATCACAACTGTCAATCCTGGTATATGTTATCATATTAAATTGATCTAAGTTGGTCTAAGCCTATCGCCGCTTTCTATTGCGCCGAGTGTTGTGGGTTCAAACCCCACATGGGATAACACTTTGTGTGATCCACAAATTGTTGTTCTGAGTATGGGTGTACTTTGTGTCCGTTTCATATATGTTTGTAAAGTCCCCCGCGACACAGGATTTATTCCTAGTGCGGGAGTTGTCTTTTTTTAAAACAAAAAAAAAACAAAAAAAGTATTAACGGATTAAAGCCCAACTAATATTATATGTGTTACGGCTAAACCGCTTAACTGATTTTAATGAAATTTTGTTATGAAGAAACTTTGGTTCTTGAGAAAAGTCACAGGCTATTTTTTACCGTCCACGTGTATGTTAGTTTAAAGCCACGAGTGAAAACAATATGAAATACTTTAATTTTTATGTACACATCCATTCAGTTGTTATGTCAGCCATGTACATCCACACAAACGTTCATATCTGTAAATGAATGGGATATTTTTTTCGTATAGTAACAAAAGCCTTTATTAAAGTTCTCTCCACTTTTCACCTGTTCATGACGAATGGAAATTATGAAAATCTTTTTTTGATTTAAAACTTTTTCCTTCAGTGTAAAAAGTTTTCTAAGTCAAATGTAAAAGTCAGATTCTTAAGCAGAAAAAGTTTTGCGGTAAATTAAACAATTCGAACGATTCGGTTCAAGAAATTTTATGTTGTTGTGTTTGTGTGATTTGTAGTTAGTTGCTTATAAAAGTTATGGTAGAGTGATTTACAATTAAATATTTTAAAACGTAACTATAAAGTTAAATATTATTAATTATGTGGGGTGGTAGTCAATTCGAATACAGACTATACAACTAGTTATTTTTAATGGTAAAACAAAAATTATTCAATGGTTTTCACACTTTAGCAACAACAAGCGGTTACTCAAGTGGCGACCATTGAATCAAAGACTTTCAGGAAGACTACAGATGCGTGGGATTATTAAGAGGACAGCAGGAAGGGAATGGCACCAGATCAGAAATATGCCTACACCCGAGAAAGAGAGTGAAAGAGATCAAATTATTTTTTATCACAGTTGCACTATGACTCACCTGTATTACTATACAGCAAAGTCCATCCTGGTGGTCTGCAAGAGATAGCATATTGCCGATAAGTATACATATTGTATTCCTACTAAACATATTTCAAGAATGGACGATACTTTTTGTATTCAACAAAGAATATATCTATCTGATTTGGCGGACCTGTTGGTCTAGTGGTTAGTGATTCTGACTACTAAGCCGGAGGATATGGGTTAGATTCCCACCCAGGACAAATATTGTGTGATGAGCACGATGATTTGTTCTGTGTCTGGGTGTAATTTATCTATAATGTGTATGTATTTAAATATATATGTTTATTGTTTATCAGCAGTCTGGTTACCATAGCACAGGCTCTGCCTAGTTTGGCATCAGACGGTCGTGTGTGGGATGTGTGATGTATTATTATTATTAATAATGTTGTTGTTAAAAAAAATAGAGCCATTTTGGTAGAAATATATAAGGTGTCCAATTAAAACGTTGGTTTAATATTGGTTACTCTCCCCTACGTCTTAAAAAACTTTGAATGGAAGTTATTATTTTATTTTCAAGTTCATGCTACTTCACGTAAATGTTTACCATTAATAATATAACGATTAGTTAGTCGTTAAAGCAAATTTTAGCGACGTGGACAATTTATAACTAAGTCGACATTTGAAAAGGGTTTCGGTTATGTTCAGTAATCTATTTCATGATTTTACCAGAATGCAGAATTTAAGTACATAAGTCCATGGCGTTCCCGTGTGAAGATTGTGCCGATCAACTTTGGTATACCTCAGGAATTGTATATTTTGCATGTACGTGTAACTGCAATTAAATAGTTTTAGAAAAATATAAGTCGTATAAAAATAAAGTATCATCAGACATAACGATATTCTACTACTGGATTACGCCATATTAGTCAGGTCGTTCTCAATATATTCTCATTCCAAACATTTCGAAATAATATGAAGGAACTTACTTTACCTTACATGGACTCTTGTCTCTTGCAATACTGCCTCTCTTTCTTGGGACAATGATTGCTGCACTCTTGCAACCACTTACGTTCAAGTTTGCCATGTCGTATTTGCAGCTTCTTCCGCCATAATACAATGTTGCTAACCGTATATTTCTTTTTATGTTAGAGGCGGCAGACGAGCAGACGGGTCACCTGATGGAAAGTGACCATCGCCGCCCATGAACGTCTGCAACTCAGGAGTCACAAAAGCTCTTTTCTTGAAGGTTTGAAGGTCGTAACTTTCCGGGAATACCGCAGACGATAACCCGTTCCTTAGATTGGTTGTGCGGGGTAAAAAGTGTAGTAAAGCGCGCAGTAGTGGAGCGCCAACTATCCAGGTGATGAGGATAAAAATTTTGCCGTGTGGAACGATGGCGGAAATTTGCGGTCCGAACAATTCCTCGAGAATATCATGGAGAATATATAATATCATTAATATATATAATATCATTCTCTATCGCATATATCATGGAGAGTGCTCACTCTCCATGATATATGCGATAGAGAATGCAGAGTGAATCCCCATCTTTACGTAACGCTCCTTAATAACCTGTCCATTTTAAGAATACGTTCTTTAAAAATTCTTTTATTTGCACGACTCTACAAAATATGTTAAGGATATAATAAATAATAATATATTTAATTGTTTCTCCTCACAAAAAGTACTAATATAATGTATTATGTAATATATTATGTTCTAGTAAGTAGAAAATAAATTGAGACGTTCCACGATCGATGCTTACGCCAGCCGAGTGTTATTCCAAACCCTTTTCAAAGTAATTGTAGTAGTTATTGTAGTAGTGTAGTAATTCAAAGTAATTTCTCATGTAATTAACATAGCGTGAGTTGCAAATTCCTTGTAATTATTTCGTTTAGTTATAAAATAATAATTCATTTACTTTTTCACCACATGTCATGTACAAGATAAATTAGACTTTTACATGTCCCTAGATTATTGTGAGAGGCTGGTGCCCAAAGTAGTCTCGGCCTGTATTTCAAGTCTAGTTTCTATTTCTTTTTATTTTACAATATAGAGTAGATTGTGTTGAAATCTATTTTACAGGGTGATGTCTGGGTTAGTTATTTTTAATTGTATGTGTACGTGTGCGTGCGTGCGAGTGTTTGCGAGTATGTGTGTGTGTGTATGTTTGTGTGCGTGTGTGTATGTAAGCCATTGAGGATGCCTGTTATTCGGAGATTAATTAGTAGAAAAGGATATGAGTTGGGCTTTTAAAACGTTAAAATATTCACAATCTATACTTTGACGAACCTATTGCACTTGTGGTTTGCGATCCTGTCTTCTAAGCCAAATGTCTTAAGTCAGTCAATATCTATATACTTAGAAATATACAAGTAGGTTTCATTAGAAAGATGATTATGCGCCCCATTAAGGACAAAAAGGGTTACCCTTATTGTAATTGGAGTCAAAAGTTGAAAAAAATATAGACGTTTAATATACTTCTGTCTACATGTTGTAATTCGTATTTCGTTTGTTTTCAATTTGTTTATTTTTTCGTTGAAACTGAATTGTATAAGTATATGTTTTGTGTAAGTGTGTAAATGTGAGTATAGTGTATGCTTGTAATGTTAGTTCGTATTTTAGTAACTTTCTGGTGGTTTTGAGTGTTTCCACGGCCTTCTCGAGTGTCCTGCTGGCGGTAGTATCGTATTGATACTGACTATATCGGTTAGGCTACACGATGGCTGAGTCTCATATGCCGTCTATATAGACGGAGCGACTCGAAACTATGGCCCTTTCTTCAAAAGGGCAACCCAGACCTTATACTGCACTCAGATAGTTCTCTTTAATATTGTACACGACTTAAAAAAAGACACCTCTGTGGTTTGTTTCGGCGTTTCTACCCAGAGTGAGTCTTGGGCAATGCCGGCGCCTTTTGGCTGTAAAGTTCGATTTGTAAAAATGTCTGAAAATGTTTACTTGTAGAAATAAATATTATTTATCATTTACTTCTTCACAAATAAATCAGTATATATATAATTTATACGTCTTCTTGAAGTGCCATGAAATAAGGAGTCTTAACTTCATGTTCTATTTTCGTCATCTTTTTTCCTTCTCTTTGTGCATTTAGCTATCTAACATAGCATTGAAAGTATAAATATCTATGAGTAAACAAAGGCAGAATCAAAGTGGTGCCTTTGCTTTGAAATCTCTCCACTTAAATCTGCCATCTACATAATTTGAAATATTTTTTGTTTGTAAATTTAAAATGTTTTTATACATTTCAGGTCAATTATTTAATAAAATAAATAAAGAAAAACCTTTTGAACTTTCAAATTTGACAGAGCACCAAAAAACCTTTTAGATTTCTTTATGTTCAAAATTGGGTTTCTAAATCATTTAGACCGAATTCTTTATAGCCTTGAAAACTTTTCTAAAAAAATTGTACAAACAAAGCTGGTTATACCGAATTAACCTAATTTTGAGCGCGAACGTTTGGTTGATGGGGGTTCAGCTAAACTGTAACAATCCTTTTAATTAAACCTCTGTAGGGAGTTCAATACAATCCTAAGTCTACCCTCGTATTTTTTTTTAATCACATCGTTTTCACCTATGTGTTGATGAATAAAGTAAGATTATATGTGTTCCTTTTATTCACCATTATTTTAGAAATATATAATTATGTTTATCAGCAGTCTGGTTACCGTAGTACACGCTGGTAGCAACATCAAATGGTTTTTCGAGCTCGTTTCGAGCAGATTTTCAAAATCGAATTTAAAATAGTAGATTCTTTCTTTTCTTTTCTTTCTTTAAAGAAAGACACCTTCCGCACTAGGAATATATCCTGTGTCGCGGGGGATTTTACAAACATACATGAAACGGACACAAAGAACCCCCAGACTCCGAACAACAAATTGTGGATCACACAAAGTGTCGTCCTATGTGGGGTTTGAACTCACAACTTGGTTCTATAATATGTAGCATCGGATGTCAAATTTATCGCTTGTTTGATTTCACCCGACACGAGCACTATTCACCCTCGGCATGCTTAATTATCTTAACCCTGATAATTCTATTTCCAGGCCAATAAAACAACTCGTATTGGGGAAATAATTCATATTTTATTGAATACAAAACAGACAGACAGGCTGAACAACCATTTAGGCTTAATAAATTAGTCGTAACGGTGTAATTATCTTCAAAAAAACGACTCCTGCACTAGGAATATATCCTGCATCGCGATTGACTTTACACACATACATGAAACGGATACAAAGAAGACCCAGACTCAGCGAGTAGCAAGCTGCGAGGTGACCGCTTAACCACTACTCTATTCGTACAGTTATTGTCATAAATACCTTCGAACTGAAGATACTTCACATCTGTAGGATATCAAATATAGACATACTCAAGTCAAATTTACATACACGTACAGTACGTATGACCGTTTACTTAAACAAAAAAAAATATACTAGATCTGATTAAACTTCTAAAACTGAAGAATTTTATGAGGCGACAATTCTTTTTACTGCGCGCAGCTGGGTCAATTTTATCGTCCACTCTATTATCACGATTGCCTGCACACTACGTAACACCGTGGGTATGCCTGAAGATTGCTATCATTCCTTGCTATTTATAGGTTTATTTAGTGATTAATATATCTGTAAAATAAATTATAGTTGAAAAAAACACGCTTTAGTAGCTAGGCATACTAAAAAGTAGAAAATAAATGTCTTTAAATTAAAAAAAAAAGTAAAAAAAGCGTGGGCAGATCTCAATTGTTGTAAAAATATGTTATTGGCAGATATTAGAAAAAGTTAAGTTTAATATTAAAAAACACATTGAAAAGCACCCCACGCTTTGGTCAAGAGTCAAGAGTCATAAGTCCGTTGCCGACTTTTCAGTCTCCCCTCCTGTCCCCCTGCCTTTCAGTACCCCTGCCCCTTCAGAGTCATAGGAAAGAAGGATGAAGGATTCTCACTAGGTGAAATCATAAAAGAACTGCTTATGACCGGTTATCTGTGAGACCCTGGTATTACTCAGGTCGAGGCGGCCCATCTGTACCGAATCACGGCTCTCCGACAGTAACACTTATATCGTGTAAAGTGTTATTGCGCGATGCAGGACTTAATATTAAATCATCAAATCACTTTAATCCATCAAAACTGAGTCAGACACATTTAACATTTTTAAAGAATTCTAAGTTAGTAAACACTTTAAAACTAATGTTAAAATTATAATGAGATTCATAACTTTTTAATACTCCATTTTTTGTAGTGTCTGATGTTGATTTCAACTTGATGCCTCTAAGCGTTTCTGAGAAAAAAGATCTTGACTTATCTTAGTTAGGAAGATGGACGCACTCTTAAGTAATTTTCTAAAGGTTAATTTTTCCTTTTGAGCAACGAAACGTTGAAAAAGACACATTCAGTCAAATGTATCAACTTTGCTTTAATGTGAAGTCGAGGGACATATAACTTTAGCATGCATCATTTTAAATATTAATGTTGCTCAATAAATATCAATAAACACTCTACATGTGATTTTAACTTCTTAGGGATTCCCACTTGAAAACGTTATAGTCCGGGTCTGACCCCAACTTCGTGATACCGAGCCACATACACGAACGACCATTGGAGCATACCGTTTTACATCAAATTTGTTTAATTGACCAGTGTAACTTGGACATTTGGAGTATAGACTTTTATTTCAAACCATGATAGGTCAAAATATGTATATACTGGACTCCAATAGTTATATGTAGCCAATTTAATATAAATTTTAAGTTTATATCATACTATTTACACCCTGCCACGCTTTGTTGTGGCATATTGTGGCTGCATTGATGATAATCAGGAACAAAACTGGCGTAAAACATATATGAAAACAATTTTCGTAATCACATCAACAGCCTTTAATAGTCCACTGCTGGACAATAGCATCTCCTTAGAAATAAGGTCTTGGCCTACTATACCACACTGGCCAGACGCGTTGGTAAAGGGTTTGTGTCGAGTTTTCCTTCTCTCTGCAGTGCTGTTGTTCTGCGTAGTTTTTTCCCTTATTTGGCTCTTACGAGACCCACGGGATGAATAGTGGTGGTGACACTCTGTAGTCTTAATCCGTCACCACACGGACGGATTTTCGTAATAAAAATTCAAAATATCTTTCAAAATTTGAGCTCAATCGGTACTTACCCGCCATATTTTGCGAGTCCGCCATTTTGATTTGTCTTCACGTATCAACAATGTATGTATAAATGTAAGGATTCAGGTGTATCATTTTAATACTTCACGGTAGGCAACGTCAAAAGTATATGACAAATTACTGATCTAAAACAACTTTGTCAAATGACGAAATAACGGCTCTCTGAAGATTTACCGTGAGAGCAAGGTCTGACAAGATAAATTGACACTTTTAAAGCTTATACCTAGAACGCTGATGACACTGGATAGAAGCTATTAATCATAAGAATACCGCTTTTTAGGTTTGAGCGTTCTCCCAATGTAATATTGAGATCGGAGGAAACTGGTATGAAAACCTTTATGCCTTTTTGAGCTATTTATTGATGATAAGTAAGAATATTTTTATATAAAGACAACTATGAAATCAATGATTAATACGTTTGTGGGAAACCATAAACAGCACAGCAACCAAAACAGCTTCTTTAGAAGTTTATCATTGAATTCTGGATTTTACAAACAGTCATCATCATCAACTGCCTTTAATAGTCCACTGTTGGAAATATGCTTCTCTTTAGAAAGGAGGTGGCCTACTATACCACGCTGGTCACACGGGTTTGTATAGGGTCTGTGTCAAGATTTCCTTCACTGTGCAGTGCTGTTGTTCTGCGTGTTCTGGTCATGTCATGTTGATGATTTCATGTTACAAAAGTCAACATAATGACAGTTTAAGTTATTGTGGTAGACATTCCACCATCAGGCGCTCTCTAATTTCTATAAATGGAAAGTAAAAGAAAACAGGAAAGTATAAGAAAAGTAAAAGAAAGTAAGGAAAAGTAAGGAAAGTAAAACAAAGTACTCCTGACCTGAGTATTTCGTTTGAATATAGTTGAATTTAAAACAATATCCACATTTATATTAATATTTATTTGATATTTCTAGCTAATGCTCTCAGGAAGTAAAAAAAATTATAGCATGGTTGGTTTATAGCTAATTATCTCATTAAATCCAATAAATTATAAGGCCTTCTGTCTTTAGACCAATGTTTTATCTGAAAATCTGTCTACCACATTGTTAAAAACGATAAAATACTGTGATGGAAATTATGCAAACGACTGGAGCAAAAAGGTCAAGTGATTCGAGAGACCGTCGAATAAAGTACGGCTGGGCACGATCCAATTTTTACATGCTGTGAGTCACACTAACCATGCAGTTGGCAATAAAAGTAAAATTATAGTACTGGATAATAGATTTTGGGTTGGTAATTCGGCTCAGTCTCTCTGACAAAAGCTAATAGCTGCAGCTATGGAAGCCATTGCTAACACTCTACAACTTGTAATTTCATTTGGATTCGGCCCAACATACAATATATTAATACATAATTTTTAGTACAAGTACTGGTAGTGCTAGATATTATTTAACCTTCAGATTTGCTGATAGTGTTGGCTGCACTACTGCAGTGTGAGCTGTGACTCTTGGTTTTGCATGTGTTTTCATTTGTTTTCATCTATTCACATCTTTAATTATTTTACTAGAATATAACTTAAGTAGAATGTTTCTTGTGTATCTGTGGAAGCTTGTTATTGTTTTTTTAACAATTAAATTACTGATGTACTTGTACTGTAGCTGTAAGCTCCCCAAATAAAATAAAATAAAACATTAAAATAGATTAGGCTGGTTTCTTTAAAGGTCAGCAGCTTGTCTGACGTCAATCCTCCTTGGAAGTGTAATCTTTTTCGTGCAACACAAACAAAGAAGTCGAATCAGGGATAGAAAACTGTTAGAGCGAGGGAAATAAAAGTGAAGGATAATGCACGTCTCGAATCTGAAAACAAGCTTGAGACATCAGTACTTCAAAGAGGCTGGGGTCCACTAGGCCGGGTGCCCCATATGAAATACGTCATTGCTTTAAAGTCTTAAAGGGTATTTCTACATATTCAGGTAATTAAATCGATTGTTCTAAATTTCTCAGAGATGAAACCTACAAATTATTGTTACAAATTCTAAGAATGTTTAATACTTATTGTTTTACCATTGTCCATGTATTTTTTTTATGATATAGGGGGCAAACGAGCAGACGGGTCACCTGATGGAAAGCGACTACCGCCGCCCATGAACGCCTGAGTCACAAGCGCGTTGCCAGCCTTTGAGGAAGGAAGGTTTGAAGGTCATATAGGTCCGGAAATACCGCAGATGATAATCCGTTTCACAGATTGGTTGCGCGGGGCAAAAATTGTGTCGAAAAGCGCACAGTAGTGGAGCGCCAATTATCCAGGTAATGAGGATAAAATTTTTGCCGTGTGGAACGATGGAAGAAATTTGCGGATGGTATTGGTCCGAACAATTCCTCGGAGCACTCTCCATGAAATAAGCGATAGAGAATGCAGAGTAAAGCTACATCTCTACGTAACGCCAACGAATCGAGCCGGTCGCAATTCTTTTGGCTATCGACGATTCGAGTTGCTCTTCGTTGGATGCGGTTCAGAGGGAGAAGCTGATACTGAGGTGCCCCTGCAAAGAGATGAGAACAGTATTCAATATGCGGTCGAACTTGCGCTGTTATAGACTTGGAGGCGATGGGCTGGAGTGAAATACCGCCTCGATCTGTTCAGCACACCGAGCTTCTTCGAGGCCAATTTGACTTTACCCTCTAAATGACCGCGAAACTGGACTTCGCTCGATATCTCGATATCTCGATGCCTAGGATTACAATACTGGCTGAGGCAATTAGGGAGGTGCTCTCGAACTGAGGTGATACGACAAACGGTATCTTTTTTCCTGTGAACGCGCAAACCTGAGAAAAAATGGATAATTTTGGGATAAAATGGACTAGATTCAGTCGACCCCAAGCTGAATCCGATAAGGAAGCTTCTACTTCAGACAAAAGTTCGTTTCAACACTCGATGACGAACAAAATTAAACAAAACATTTGACGGGCCTATTGGTCTAGTGGTTAGTGATCCTGACTGCTGAGCCGGAGGTCGTGAGTTCGATTCCCACCCAGGACAAATATTGTTTGATGAGCACGGTAATTTGTTCTGTGTCTGGGTGTAATTTATCTATAATATGTATGTACTTACTTACTTAGGCCAAAACCTCCTGTATAAGGAGATGCTTATGGACTATTAAAGGCTGTTGATGATGTATGTACTTAAATCTATATAAGTATGTTTATCAGCAGTCTGGTTACCATAGCACAGGCTCTGCCTAGTTTGGGATCAGACTGCCGTGTGTGGGATGTGTGATATATTTATTTGTATATAAAGTAGTTGACCTGAACGATTTACTTGCTGAAAGTCTAACTTCAAACTTACATTGACTTGAATCAGGGTTAACCAAAAAGAGAATAAACAACCAAAACTCCTGACCTTGGAATAAATAAAAAACAACTGAAATAACATCAATGTTTTCTGTTAAAACGTACTCATTGCCAGAACATCAACCGGCATTTTTATGACGTACCTAATGATATAAAAATTGTTTAGTAAATACAAGGGAATTCGTAGAAGTTTTTATATCGGTTCAATGTGAATTGGTGTATTGAACCAAATATCTAAAAAAAGATAAACCAAAACAACAGTTTATCTTCCACTGGAACTCGTAAAAGTCAAAGGATTTTGTTTCAATGATATTTAAGAACATGTACGGTTAGTGGATAAAGACTTTACCGCAATGTACCGATATAAAATGCAATTTATGAGGTGACGTTTCCGAACTATAGATTTTTAAATATGCAACAAGTGTGACCGTTTGCAATATTTTCTTTTTTCTTTTTTTAAAAGGGACAACTCCCGCATTAGGAATATATCCTGTGTCGCGGGGGACTTTACAAATATACATAAACGGACACAAAGAACACCCAGACTCAGAACAACAATTTGTGGATCACACAAAGTGTCGTCCCATGTGGGGTTTGAACCCACAACACTCGACGTAGTTCCGCGACCGGCGACCGCTTAAACCACTACGCCATCCGTGCAGTCATTATTATTCCTTGTTTTAAACATCGAAACAATGCTACGTGAAATGTTATAATTAATAAATAAAAAAACATATACAATATCTAAATCTAATAAAAATTTGATAACAGAAACGAATATAGTTTTGCACAGACTAATTTTATGTTTAATTACATGAAGACGATTAAACGGTTTATTTTAATCTTTGGAGACTACCCTACATAGTTTTTAATGTAAAGAAGACACGGATCGTGGTAAGTAACGATAGCTAACAAATACATCAAAGAAAGAAGACAAAAATATTCAAAGAACATAAAATTAGTCGTTAATCAATATGTGGGCATGAGACAAATAAATTTTCAACGGTCACTTTGATCATGAAATTGACTCATGTTTTTAATGTATTTCTCATACAAATATTTTGTTTTTTCCTTGTTGCTTTTTGTTCTTCCGAGAACTCAGTACTCAGAATTATTTGCTATAATTGGTTTTCATTATAGACTTTCTAAAATATAAATTAAAATGTTATGTAAATTAATAAGTAATAAGAAAAAAAAAATATGTGGAAAAAATCACAGTGAACTGTGAAGGTGATTTACCATTCGATTTTTCGTACGTAAGTCAAGGTTACTGCTTACTCACGCATTGTTGCCCATAAGCTGATTTCAGACGCTGCATAAATACCCTATTTCGCCTATATAACAGTAAATCTAGTAATTATTATATATAGCTACCATTCTCCACATAATAATTTAAAAAATACTAAATTTACTGTTAAATAGCGTCTAACCTACCTACCTAGCAACCCCGTACGCAAAAATCTAATAAAAAAACACAGTTCACTGTAGTTTTGTCCCATGTTTAATAAGTGTGTCAAAAAGTGACTACAATAAACAACATAATATAACTAAATCACTCGTTTCTGGTTCTCTTCAGATCTTGTAGATAGATCTACTAGACCAATAATATGCTTTCCCGTTTCGCGTTACATCTTCATCGTTACGTCAAAGACTTTTGACACTATCATATCAATGTATCTTCAATATTAAACATACTTCAACATACCTGGTACGGGTTAATGTAAATTTTTCAATCAAATACATCAAAATTTATTAAACAGTATCATTACTTTTCTTTTTAAACATCTACTCAAATGCGCATCTAAAGAATTGCAATTTGCAAGTCAGTGTATGTACAAAGGTCGACTTAGAGAAGATTGGAAATTAAACACTGGATTAAATACTAAGAGCGTATAATAATCCGTCACAATGTCTGATGTTTAACATATCATAGAAGAAATATTTTTCCTTCTTATCTAAAGCAGGTAACGAAACCATAACGCGATTCAAATTTTCGAGTTCACGCCATCTATCGAGCCATCTATTCAACCTTTTGTATTAATTAAATGAAATAATTGCTCAACGATTTTGTTGACCTATATTTACGCGAACTGTATATGTCAACAAACTACGGGTGTACAGCATGAAATATAATATCGTGTCTTGTCTAAGTTTCAGACTTAATGGCCAGTATGCTATCACTTACAGGTACTACGATATTGCTATTGATGGTGATACTACATATAAGTGACAAAGGAATGGCACTCTCCGCTCTCTACTCAACGTAAATACATACATACGCATACATACTACCGTGTAGTTTGATAGATCAAACACTACAGCCATACGTGGTTTTGTCTATTATTCACACCATAGATGGTAGGTGTTAAAAGTCGGTGCACTAGTATTTAGGTAATGGGTCGACTGCAACTGTTGGGAATTTACATAACGAAAAAAAAAATTACGTATTCATCTATCTATCTAAGCAGGCTATTGCACCCACTGCTGGGTGAAGGCCTCTTCTCTATCATGATATAGATAGTTCAACTCAGCTGTGCGCGCGGCCCTATGTGTGCGTGAGCTTGTAAATATACAACTTTCATTCGTGTGGCAGTGACGCAGCAGTCGGACGACGACTGCCACACGAATGAAAGTTGTATATTCACAAGCCCACGCACACATAGGGCCGCGCGCACAACTGAGTTGAACTATCTATACTCATAGCGGTTTTGTGCCAACCCGATCCATTGGAGAGTAATACCAATACAACCCTTACAATGTCATCTGGCAAGTGGTCTATAACTGACTTGGTTCATCGGTCGTAATCCCTACAAAAAAAGAAGAATCAAAAACTTTAAAACCCACCGCTATAACTTGACATAGTGTTCAGACAACATGTGTATTCAGCTTTCAGAAAATTTTAAATAAAATATAACTTTATGAGCTCGTAAACCCAAGGGTCTAGCTCCTATTATGACGGGCCTGTAGGTCTTGTGCTAAGCCGGAGGTCGTGGGTTCGATTTCCACCCAGGACAAAAAATTGTGTGATGAGATCATTTTTTATGTCTGAGTGTAATTCATCTATGTTATGTATGTATTTAGAAATAAATAAGTATGTTTATCAGCAGTCTGGTTACCATAGTACAGGCTCTGCCTAGTTTGGGATCAGACGGCCGTGTGTGAGATGTGTGAAATTAATATTATTATATTAAGACTTTTTGACCCTATTACCTAAAAGAAGCATAGTAATAGTGGAAGGAGAGGCCTATGTCCAGCAGTGGACTATTAAAGGCTGTTGATGTGTGATGTGTTGATTACCTAAAATAACAGCCAGTTTCATGACCAACAGTGGTATCATGTGTATAATAGCTGATAGCTGCGTTAATGTTTGTTGGAAGAAATATCGCCACCTCAGACAATGTCGGTAATAACTGTAAAGAGTGTTTTATGTCCTAGAGTATAAAAAGGGTTGTTACTGTATTCTTAATGTAATGACAATGGAAATACTGAATTTTATTATAGCCTGGCTGTAGAATTGTTGTTACTTTCGGATGCTGGCTCGATGGAAGTACGTCGTTTTTCTAAACATTTTATGAATGTTATCGTAAACACCTATTTGAAATGAGGTATTATTTGTTATTTATTCTCACAATAGTCCTGACAAAACAAACTACTTTTGCGATAATATTTGTAAAAATCCTAATTTTTTTGGTCTCCTATTTCGTTTATTTGTATATTTTAATGTGATTCTGACCCGTAAGCGTATTTGTCTGTTTTGAATTTAGATCTCGCACCCGTAAGAATGGAAATATAGGTTAAGAAATCACAAAGTTTCTTGCTGGAAATAAACTATAATCGTCAAAATAAGATGTTTTGAGAAGGGTATGGTAAGTTTTAAATTGCCCACGCTTTATGATATTTTTCTTTAAAAGAAATTATAGAATTTTTATTATATTCCGCCTAGCCAGAAAGAACTAGGGTGTGCTAGATGATTTCTCTTAAGCCGATGCTCCACGTAAGTTTAATTATATTACTTTTTCTTTTGTGCTTGGTTATTGAGACAATCCTGCACTTGCCGAGAAAACAAGATAACTCAATAACGAATTGACACATTCCTGTTTTCTCTGCAAATGGATCTCTTACAGTCTCATCCAGTAATATTTTTGATGGAGTTTATCTTACGTTTGTTTTCTATAATTTATACTGTATTGTGGCTGGGATGTAGGCTTGAACTCTACCACCTCTCCAATATCGTCGTCGGTAAAAAAGAATCTTTCAGTGACGACAAAGTAGGCGCCATGGTGATGACTGTTATTTTAACTCAGCTTCAAAGCCGTGTAACTACACGTCGGATTAAGAATAAAGAGTGTCACCATCCCTATTCATCCCGTGGGTTTCGGAAGAGCCGACTAAGGGGACCAACTACGCAGGAAAACAGCACTGCAAAGAGAAGAAAAACTTGAAACAAACCCTATCCCAATCCGTCTGGCCTGTATGGTAAACCATACTATACAGGCCTACCGGCCAAAACCTCCTTTCGAAGGAGAGGCTTATGTCCAGCAGTGGTCTGGTAAAGGCTGTTGATGATGATGGTGATAAATGCAACACAACGACAAAAGATTTTTGAGGCCTCTAAATCATAGAAGGTTAAAAACTTAACATGATTTTCTGATAGCAAAAATTGTATTTAATTTTATCTATATTTATACAATTTTTGAAAACACTTGATAGATTTTTTAAATTTATTCATTCAATACATGTTTGACATACTCGTACATAAACTTTACCAAACTCTAAAACAATTTGTCAAGAGCAGAAACGTGATATTAAAAGGGCTAAGCTCGGCGTTTCTCTAAGGGATCGTATCAGGAATGAAGTGATCTGGCAGAGAACCAAGGTGACCGACATAGCCTACCGGATTAGCAAGCTGAAGTGGCAGTGGGCTGGTGTTATTAGCAGTAGAACCGACAACCGTTGGGGAAAACGAGTTCTTGAGTGGAGACCGCGTCTCAACAAACGTGGTGTAGGAAACCCACTGGCCAGGTGGAGTGACGATTTGCGCAAGATGGCTTGCAGAAGCTAGATGCGAGAAGCCCAAAATCGATCCAAATGGCTAGGATGATGTCCAGCTGTGGACTGCGTTAGGCTGATGATGATGATATTTAGACAAATAAAATTATTTTATCCCAACTACGCTTCTGTGTGACAGTCTGTGTAGACAAAAATAATCTACGTATTAGTTTTTAGCCCTTTTCACTCTTGAATAAGTCGTAATAATTATTCACTCTATATAATACATTTGTTTCATTGTTCCCTCTCTAAATACTTTAATACACCACAAGCTACCCATTTTCGTCTTTTGTTTGTACAAAAGCTCTGTGTAATATATCACTGGTAATTACACTGCCTATTAAAATTGTTACCTATTCTGGAAATACCTTATGAAATGATGACGCCTTCTAGATGTAAAGTCCGACTTGTAAAAATATCTAAAAACCTTAAATAGATATAGTTTATTATCAGTAGTTTCTATATTAAATTACCTACTGTTAGAAAATAATTTTATCGATTCCCTATAACCCTATAGTTCTACTATAATACTATAACCGTAAGAGGAGGCCATGGTTAGACACATTATAGGCCAGGCTAGACCGGACTGATACCACGGCCACACAGACCCAGCCTCTCCTTGAGTCGAGGGTGGATTAAGGAGCAGAAAACACTTATCATCAGGTGAACCGTCTGTTGGTTTGCTCCCTATTGTGAAACATTATTCTGAACTGATTTCTGTCCAGTATCTAGAGTTCTGCATTCTGTATTAATATAATAGCTTTACACTTTTCACAAATGGCCGTCTGGTTTCAAACTGCACGGATGGCGTAGTGTTTTAAGCGGTCGTCACGCTGCTTACTACTACGCTGTGTTGTGGGTTCGATTCATTGGACGATACTTTGTTTGAGCCACAAATTGTTGTTCTGCATCTGGGTGTTCTTCGTGTCTGTTTCATGTATGTTTGTAAAGTCCCCCCGATACAGAATATACTCCTAATGCGTGAGTTGACTTTTTTTTTAAAAAACTAGGCAGATCCTGTGCTATGGTAACCGGACTGCTGATAAATATTTCTAAATACATACATATCATAAATAAATTACACCCAGACAAAGAACAAATCATCGTGCTCACCACATAACTATTTGTCCTGGGTGGGAATATCCATGACCTCCAGGTTAGTGGTCAGGGCCACTAACCACTAAATCAACAGGCCCGTCAATCCACACATTAAGGATAATGGCATATAGGGACTTTTGTACCGCCGATTATTGTTTCATTTATTCGGCTGGTAATATTTTCAACAATAAAAAAAATTAATTATAGATAGTTCAACTCAGTTGTGCACGCGGCCCTATGTGTGCATGGGCTTGTAAATATACAACTTTCATTCGTGTGGCAGTCGTCTGCCGACTGCCGCGTCACTGCCACACGAATGAAAGTTGTATATTTACAAACCCACGCACACATATACCAGATTTTTAGAACTTTGAAGTCGATACCAGTGACAGCTGGCTGTCACAAATGAGTTGTCATTGCTGTCAACAAGGTAATCTGGATATCTTTCAAAGTCATTCGTTTACTTTGAGTTGTAAGCATAGATTGAACAAGCCTCAATCTTGCAATATTGGCAACGAGAGAGATGAATAATAGATAGACCCCTCTATCTCTTTCTAGCCGAGCTCTGGGTTTGGCGGGGGAATATAAGGGGTTAATAAGTAATCAATCACAGCTTAGCTAAACAGAGAGCTAAACAGAGATAGAGGGAAATATCGGGCATCCATCTCTCTCATAGCCTGTATCGCTTTCACTTACAAGCAGCTGTACCCCGTGTTTTCTCTATGCTTATATCTCTATGTTCGATTATGATTTTTTTGATCCGTCAATAAAATGTTACCCTTTCAAATAGTTTAATTACTTTTTCTTACATAATTTTCACGATTAATTTAGTCGATTTGAATGAAAGTTATTAGTAAGTTTCCTTAAATAAATTTATTTAAAATAATCATTCCTTTATTACTTCGTCTAATCTGTACAGTCAACACTATTAATGAAGAAATGTTTGTTTTTAACTGCTTAATACACCAGTGAGTACATCAATAAATATCGATGTAAACATATCTTTTTTTTTTATAATTTATGTTTTATGCATGGCAAGTTTAATAGAAAGAATATTAATGAATGCGTAGGAATGCGTTTTGTTGACATCACTTGAATAATTAGTTATTGCAGTTGTAACAATTCTTTGAGAAGATTATTTTTTAATTTTAGCAAATAATAATAATATTCTACCACATTCACACAACGTCATCTAGTCCCAAACTAAGCAAAGCTTGTACTATGGGTAGAAAACTGATATAAATACATACATACTTTTTTAGTAAATACATATATACACCCAGACCAAATCAAACATTAAATGTTCATGCACACAAATGTTTGACTTGAGCGGGAATCAAACCCGCGACCTTTGGAATAGCGGTCCGTTACATAAACGACTACGCCATCCGGTCGCCTAATTCAAAAAATATGAAAATTACATGAAAACAGTTAGGATGACTCTTTTTATAAACGGTACAAATCTCAATCAACTTTCCATCATAACTTATTTATTTATTTTAATTCTTTATAAACCAATTACAACTCACTTGTACAATGGCGGACTTAATGCCACAGGCATTTTATCCCAGTCAGCTTTTGGGTGGTGGGGAAATGTCTGAGCAAGTGCACTAGAAATTAGGTTTTGTTTTAAAAATATCATAATTTTACTTAATTGAGGAGATGGACATAAACTGTGGGACAGATATTTATAAATACAAACTAAAATACACATACACATATAATTGCTAGGGGTACAGGATCTCAAGTTCTCCTTTCTGCATGAACCTTGTTTTTTTGGATACTAACCGAATATTACAGAACGAAGCCGATGTAATCTGCATGTTAATCATTTTAAATGTATATTTGTGTCATATTTGCATCTCAATCGACAGTATTATTTATCAATTCCTAACAATCATCTACTTTTAAAGTTTATGTATTAATGTACGTGTCACACAATACCAGAGCCTCAATTCTGCTATTTTATGTTGATGCCAAGACTGTCATTTCATTGTCACGCTATTGACATGCATTTGAGACGCCATTGACATCGGTCAAAATATCAGTATTCTACTAACATCAATTCACAGTGTCAATAGACTGTCGATATAGTAGAATAGGTCATCAATAGTGATATCAACAACATTGCCATACCTGGAAAATTGAATATATCATTTTGTAACAAATTTTAAATGTACCGTTTACCAAACTATTACAAAGACATCGACGACATTTGTATCAGTGACAAGTCATCGGAAGCCATTGGTCTTACATAGTTAGCAGAATAGGAAAAGTGCAAAACTATTCCGACGACATTCCATCGACAGCTTACCGATACAATATTAAAATAGCAGCATTGAGGCCCTGGTAATCAACCACTGCAGTAGACGACACTGAATATGAGTTAATTTACTCTTCGCTTGAGTTACATTAACTATAATGCTAGCTATTGAATGAAACATCTTTGATCAGTAGTATCCTATATATTATTTAATCAAGTAGCCTATTCATTTATTATTTTACTAGTTTTGCCCGCGGTTCCGTCCGCGTGTAAAAGTAGCCTATATAACTCAGTGATAATGTAGCTTTTCCTTGCTGTTTTTTTATTAGTTAGTGGTTTAATAAACAAATCAAGGAACATATTTCCTTTACATATATTTTTTTTAAAGACAACTCCCGTACTAGGAACAAATCCTGTGTCGCGGGGGACTTTACAAACATACATGACACGGACACAAAGAACACCCAGACTCAGAACAACAATTTGTGGATCACACACAGTGTCGTCCCATGTGGGGATCGGACCCACAACCACTACGCTTTACGTGCAGTCCATTTATATTATAAGTATGGGTTTGTATTTATCTTTGTATCTATTTTAAAAAATATGTTTTCTGGAGGGGTTTAGTGGGAATCACTGACCATTTCATGATTTTTAGAAAATAAATTTATAAAAGATCATTGTGACGTTTTTGAATAAAAACCTAAATGGCATAAAAACAGCTCCGCTGTTAACACGCAATACCACGTGAATGCTTGGTGAAGAAATAAACCATTCGGCTTCAGAATCGTATTTAAAACACAGCTACGTTACATATTAATATTTTTCCTTTTAAACAAATCACGTCACGAAACACTTTGGAAAACTCGTAAAATATGCTAAATTACCATTCAGAGCGCCAATTAGGCAACGGGTGAAACATTTTAATTGCTTTTTTCTCGACAATGTGAAAAAAAATAATTGCCAGCGGTTAAAAGTTCGAAGTTCATGCTAAAGTGTCCATAGTAGGTTAACAGTTTTGACAAAATCTGCGGTTTAATTAAATATTAATTAGTAATCACTTTAACCTAGCTATCAACATGGAAGAGCAATGCTTCTGCACGAATGGGCCGGATCGACCGGAGTGATACCACGGCCTCACAGAAAACCGGTGTTAAGCAATTCTTTCGTTGCCTTTCACTGAGTGAGTGAGGTTACCGGAGCCCAAATCCCCCCTCCCGCTGACTCGAGCGGGAGTGACTCCAAGGGACATGTGACTTTTGAGTTGCAGGTGTCCATGGGCGGCGGTAGTTGCTTACCATCAGGTGACTCGTCTGCTCGTTTGCTTCGTTTGTAACATGTTATAATTTAGACTACCACTTTAAAGGGAACGTTTTACAATTTTCTTTTTTTTAAACTAAGTTACTAAATCTATAAAAACTAAGAGAAGGAAAACTTGACACAAACCCTTTTTTTTTTTTATTTTTTTTTTTTTTTTTAACGTGTGGAAATCCCCTCGGACCGTCACCCCACCGGGGTTTGCGGCGGGGTGGTGTGTCGGACTCGAACCGACTAAAACCACACGGTGTGCCCTCTTTGCGCTTCCAGTTTAGGAGGGGTCCAGGTAGTTATCGCCTTCTGGACCCCTCCCAGCGCCGGCCCGCTCCTGGTGCGGGCTCCGTCTCCAATTATCCTCTCTTTAGGCGACGTCCGGCACAAGCGGACGCCGCCCCCTCGCGGCTGGCCAACTAATGCGGATGGAGGGGAGAACCCATCCCGTCCACCCGCGGCCACTCTCAGGGCGGCATGAGGCGCAGGTAAGCGCGCCTCCGCCGCTGGTTCGTCCGGTGTGCTGGGCCGAATCCTCACCGCAGTCGCAGTGGTGGCAGGCGGGACTCGATTCCCTCCTAGCGACCGAGTACAGGTACTTTCCGAAGCAACCGTGCCCGGAAAGCACCTGCGTCAGCCGGAAGGAAAGGGTCCCGTGCTGCCGCCCTGCCCACTCGGCGATGACCGGCTGGAGAGCCTCCACGGCGGCGAAGCCAGCGCGTGGAGTCTCCAGCCGGAACGACCATCTCACCATAGTGGCTCGGCGAGCGGCTTCGCGCCACTCGCGCACGTCTTCGGGCGGAGGGCGAAATCCGCTCTCCGCCCGGAAGTCAGCCACTCGCCGATAAACTTCGGCGAGCACTTCCGCCTCCAAATCCCACGGGGGTGTTCCGGCCAAGGCGCAAGCCGCCTCGGTGGACACCGTGCGGTATCCGCGTATGGCTCTGACCGCCAATATCCTCTGGGGGCGCCAGAGGCGCGCCCTATTCGGGGCGGTCAGAGCCGCCACCCACACCGGTGCACCATAAAGCGCCATGGACCGGACAACCCCCGCGTACAGCCGCCTCGTGGGAACACTGGCCCCGCCCAAATTGGGCAAAAGTCGCCCTAGGGCGGAGGCAGTGTCCACCAGCTTCGGACCAAGCTGTCGGAAGTGCTCGTCGAAGAGCCACCTACCGTCTAGGACCAGACCCAGGTACCTCATCTGGGCCCGGACCGGTACGAGGACCGAGCCGACCTCGATTGAGGCGCCGGCGGGTGGACCACGACGGGGCCCATGAAATAATAGGGCCTCCGTCTTATCCAGGGCCACCCGCAAACCCAACGCCTCAATGCGCCCGACCACCTGGGAAACTCCCGTGGCGGCCAGGCGCGCCGCCTCCTGGAAGTTAGCCCCCCGGGCCGTGACTAAAGTGTCATCCGCGTAGCAGATTACACCCAGCCCGGGGGGGAGACGCCCTCGTAGGGCCCAGTCGTACCCGATGTTCCACAGGAGAGGTCTTAGGACAGACCCCTGCGGAACACCGCACGACATGGCCCTGCGTCTCAAGACGCCATCTCGGTCCTCGTACATGACGGTTCGCTCCTCAAGATAGTCTGCCACCAACCGCCTCAGGTACTCCGGCACTCCGTGGTAGCGGAGCGCTTCCCTGATGCAGCTGAATGGCAGACTATTGAAGGCGTTGGCGATGTCCAAGGACACCGCCAACACCACTCCGCCGCAGCTCACGGCCTCCTCGGTCACGGCCCTAAGGCGCATCACGGCATCGATCGTCGAACGCCCCTCTCGGAAACCGAATTGGGCGTCCGACAGATCGGGGCCAACCTCGCAGAGGTGCCGGACGATGCGGGCAGAGAGCACCCTCTCAAAAAGTTTGCCCGCCTCGTCCAGCAACACGATAGGCCTATAGGCCGCGACCGATTCGGCAGGCCGTCCCGGCTTCTGCAGCAGGACCAGCTTCCCGCATTTCCAGCGCTCAGGGAAGCGTCCGGACGCCAGGCTAGCGTCCAACACCCCCCTGAGGTGGTCCGACATGTAGTCGAGGGCTCGGGCCATCACTCGGGCTGGAACCCCGTCCGGCCCGGGGGCGGTGTTCTTGGATCGAATCCGTAGAACAGCCGCCCCCAACTCCGATTCCCTGACGGGCGGAACATCACCCTCGCTGCCTCCGTCGTCTCCGGCTGATGCAGCCATCGACGGGGGCGTGTGCTCCGCCCGCTGCGGGAATAGGCCCTCGACCACTTCCTGCAGGAAGCTGGGCTGGAGAGTCTCCGTAAGGGGGGGGCCCGACGTGCGGAGCTTTTGACGCACCGCACGATAAGGGCGACCCCAGGGGTCACGCTCGAGACTCTCCAGCATCTCCTCTCTACACGCATCCTTGGCGCGGCAGATGGCCAGCCTCAGAGTTTTCCGAGCTTCTCGGTACTCCTCATGAAGCCGGTCCACCTCCTCACCGACCCCGCGGTGACGTCGCCGACTACGGGTGAGGGACCTCCGGGCACGTACACAGGCCGCACGGAGGTCCGCCAACTCCTGGGACCACCAGTAGACCTCCTTCCTTGGAGGCCGACAACCACGAACGCGGGGCATGGCCGCATCGCAAATCTGCGTAATCGCATTGCAGAAGCGACCAGCCCCCATGTCGACCTCCTCGGTCGGGGCCTGCGGAGACAGCCAAGAGTGAATAATGGCCGCCTCCTCTAGTAGGTCCCTGTCGAGCTTGGCGATAGCCCACCGCGGGAAGCGGGAAGGGCGCCGCGCCGCGTGACCCCTACTGGGGTCCTGGGACCGGGAGAGCTCGAATCGGATGTACAAATGATCCGAGAGCGTCTCGACCTCTTCCAGGACACACCAGTTCCTTACTCGTGCGGCGACTGCAGGGGTAGCGAACGAAAGGTCCACTATCGACCCCCCCTGCTGTCGCACGCACGTGTTGGTGGAGCCCCTGTTCAGCAAACAGAGGCCCACCGACGCCGCCCACTCCTCGACGGCTTCGCCCCTGGCGTCCGTCGCAGGGGAACCCCACGCAATGGACTTTGCGTTGAAGTCCCCCAGCACGAGGACGTGCCCAGACACTAGTCGCCGCATCGAGGCCTCCAAGTTGTTAAGGAAGACCTCGAAGTCGTTCAAGCTCCGGTTGGGAGAGAAATATACACCATAAATGGTGATTCCCCCCCAATCGGCAGCAACATATCCAGTACCCTTGTCTCTTAGCGACAAGGGCGGGGAATGAGCCGCCGTGGAGCCGACGACTGCCACGGAGCCGTCCCGGTCACCCATCCAGTTTGGACGGGGAGGGACAAAATAGGGCTCCGCGACTACGGCAACACCTATCGACCACTGTGCCATGGTTTGCAGGAAGAGATCCTGCGCCGCAGCACAGTGGTTCAGATTCGTCTGGACCAGGAGGTTGGAGACGTGATCCATTACTGGATCGTCTCTACAACCTCCTCCATGGGCGTCGGCGTCGACGCAATATTGACGTCGGGGGTAGCCTGGGTCGGCAGGCTAGACCCCGGCGTTTGCCGAGAAGCGCGGGGAGGCTTGCAGCCCCCCTGCCCCATCTGGTGATTGGCGGGCTTTTTAGCCGCCGCGCACACGGGGCAGTGAGGGGCAGCAGAGCACTCTGCCGCCTTGTGCCCGGGTTGACCGCAGCGGAAACATAAACCGCTGCAGTCAAAGCAGCTCTCGCACTTAGTGCGAGTGTGTCCCGCGGCTAGGCACTTGAAGCACCTCATCGGCCTCGCGGCCAGAACCGTGATTCTGGCATTCACGAAGCCGACGAGCATGCTTCCGGCGTCGCCCAACGCTTTGGCCGACGCCACGGGACAACTTACCCACACCGCACCGAGGCCTCCCGGACCCGGACGGACGGTGCCGACTCTGATGGTGTCCGCGGTGCACCCAGTCTTCTCCATGACTGCATCGCGGACATCCTCCGACGTGATGGAGTCGTCCAGGCCCGAGATGCGCAGTTCTGCGCATTTGGTGGGCCTGGCGATCTTCACACCGTCCGTGCTGGCGAAAATCAACCGCAGCTTCTCGGCGAATTTATCGGCCGTCGCCGCGCCTTCAGCCCCAGGGAACTCGAATACTCGAGCCCCCGTCTGTGCGCGGCGCAGCCTCATCCCCGCCGCCCCGAACTCAGTGGCGAGACCGGGCCTGGCCCCCTTGAAGAGGGCCGCATACGAGAGCCCGCCACTGGCCGCCTCCGGCGACAGCGTCACTACTACAGCCGCGGTTTTGGGCGGCTGCAGCTTCCGCGGCCTCTTAGTCGAGGCCGCTGTCACCGGTGGTGAAGGCTGGGCTTGGGCCGCTTTTTGGGCAGCCCTTCTAGCCCGCCTTCGGGACTTCTTTGAGCCCCTCGCCTCCTGCCAACCCTCGTTGGAGGGGGCAGGTGCGGAGGGGCCCGGCAGGGATGTCGGAGTGGGGAGCGGAGGGAAAGCCACTCCGCTCCTCTTCGCCGCTTTACTCTTGGCCGGCACCTGGGCCGGCGCCTTGGCCGGTGCATGGGCCGGTGCCTTGACTGGCGCCTGGGCCGGTGCCTTGGCCGCTCTTCTCGGCCCCTGGGGAGCCGGTGGTGGAGTCGGGGCCGACGCCGACGCCGCCGCCGCGTATGACACGCGGCCTCCCATAACAGGGAGCGCAGTCGGAGCAGCAGCCTTAGGCCGCTGCGACGACGCGAGCGGGGGGCGCACGACCGGCGCAGGAGGCAGTCTCGCCTCCAGACCGGCCAGACGGCCGTCCAGCATACGCCCAACTGCGTCAAGAATTGACCGCAGTTGGGCGTCAGGCACCTCTGAGGTCGCGGTAGGGACAGGCTGGGGCGTGGACGGGGCCCCCCGCTCGGGGAGGTTCGCCCGGAAGCGGGCGAACTGAGCGCTCAGCCCGTTCACCTGCTCCGTCAGCCTGTCATTGGCCATCTGTAGGCGAGACACGTCGCCTACTAGGCCCTCCACGAACTCCGACATGGCGGAGGAGGAGTCCTTAAGGGCCCTCACAAAAGAGCCCTTAAGGTTGACCGACTTGGTGGCTACCTTCTGAATTATAGCCACCGCCGCTCTCGCTATCTCCTGCGCAGACACGGGCGCCCGGGGGGCATCTCCCTCCACCGGCTCCCGAATCTTGAGCAGGAGACCCGCGATCTCCTCCTCCGCTGCAGCCTCGCCGTCCGCTCGTACCCGTCTGTAGGCATCCGCCTTGGAGAAGGCGGAGCCTGACGGGACGGGGACAGGGGTACGCGACCTCCCTATACGGCCGCCCTTAGGAGGCCCAGACTCCACAGATGGGATGTCTTCATCATCCCTCGCGAGTTCGCGTTTCCGGCTCTCGCTCGGTCCCGCTTCCACCTCCATGCTCTCGCTGGAGCCTCCACTCTCGCCAGTTGTGGCAGATTTGGAGCGCAAGCGCTCCGATCTTCGGCTCCCAGCAGTCAGTCTACTACAGACTACTACTGGGAGCCCCACCGATATAGGTGTTCTCGACACCACCTCACTTGTGGATGTGGACGATAAATCCACTCCACCAGTCTTCCTCAGCTCCTTGCTTCCCACCGTTTCGGTTGCCGTTTTGCTTGCCTTTTTTGTCGTAAAAATCGATCCTTGGTTTTTGTTACTTTCTTTATCACTTCCCATAATTGAACCCACGAGTGGGGGAGAACTAAAGGTCCACCCGGGCAGAGATCCCCCAATACCCGGGTAAGCGTAAATTTATGCCCAACCGAGGGGTCCGCAAGTGCCCCGGCTGGGAGTGCGCTTACGACTGAACTACCCATCAGCCATGCATCCCCTGGCCACGCACCAGAACACGGGATTCGGGGCATTTTTTAGAGAGGTTTACATCCTCGCGGTCCGGGCGGTTAAGCCAAGACCCTCGTCCCCGATCAGAGCCGCGAGACTTGACCACAGCGCTCTTCTCGGGATTACGATATGCCGACGGTGACAAGGAGACTACGTCTCCCTGCCTGCTCGGTGGTAGTGTCAGTACACGCCGAGCCCGTCCTCCTCTCTCCACCGCTAACAGCGGAGAAACTGGCCCCTATAGGGCCCCACCTTCTGGTTTTTTACCGAGGTTTCCTCCTCCATGCTCCGAAGAGCGAAGAGCCAGCAGGGCAACCGGCAGACACGCCCACCCTGCTGGACCAGGCCTTGCCCGAGAGCCGATGAACGGCTGCCTCTTCTGCTAGAATATTGGCCGCTGGCGATAATCCTCTCCTTCAAGAGGACAAGGAGGAAACAGTACCATCGCCAGCGTTTCCAGGGTGCACCACGGGGAGGTTTTCTAGCCTAGCACCCCCTTGACACAAACCCTATACCAACCCGTCTGGCCAGCGTGGTGTAGTAGGCCAAAACCTCCTTTCTAAGGAGAGGCCTATGTCCAGTAGTGGACTGTTAAGGGCTGTTGATGATGATTGATGACTAAATCTATAGCGAATTAGATTTCTATCAAGTCTCTTGTGTCTGGAGTTTAAGTCTAACATAATTCAACTGAAGGTCTATTTGAAGGCACTTATACAAAACTGAGTGAATTCAATCATTTTATGTAAGGGATTAATCTCGTATTAAGAGATAAGGTAGTTTTAATGAAATAAATTTAATTATAACTCTTTTGTAGGGGCATCTCGATAAATAATTTGCTTAAGTCATGACAATGTTTTTAATAGCCCGCATGAACAAGATAATCTAGTGGAACATCAGACTGGTACCAGTTTCGTTGTTTGTTTGAAATCATATCAGTTTTAAATACATAAATACCTTTTAAGGATTGGTCTAAATTTAAACTTATTATATTTAACGTGCCTTATATCCTAAAAATAAATATTTAAACGGTCAGAACCAGTAATGTAAATGATTATTGTTAGAAAAACTTTGAACGTTGGAGAGTCATGGTTCAGCACGAATAGGTAGTCTCAAGACTTTTTTTACGTGTTGATTTTTTCCCTTCTTGGGCTGTTACTCCATCGGGGTTGGCGGCAGGCTAAACAAAAATGTATTAATATATTTACAAAAAAAAAAGTATATAAGTATTCTGTCAGTCAATCTAGCTTTCATAGTACAAGCTCTGCTGAGTTTTAAACAAGATGGCGTTGAGTGTCAGATGTTCGAAATAATATTGTGAAAAAAAAACGGTTGTCTGTAAAGTCGTTTTACTGACGATAGTTGAACGTGACAACGTCATAAGAAAATACTGATGGAATGGTTGCATTTTACGAAAACATGTAAATGTATTAATGTATAGCAGCTGTCCACGCGGACGCATCGCTCACTCAAGTAGGAGTGAGACAGATGTCAAACTCTGCCGAAGGCGGAGGCCGATTGTGCCTCTTTGTCGCTCGTTCCGCGCTCTCGCTTGCACTTCAAGCCTTATGGAACGCCTCAAAGCGAGGTAACGCCGCATGAGTCATGTTTTTTCGTGCGTGCAGCCGGCTCCATCGAATTATAAGACGTTCTCACGTCAAAAAATATTATATTGATATTAAAAACCACACGATATGCCACTCTGTGCCTGAAATCCGGGATGATCCAATACGGGGACTGCTGTTATAAAGACATCCGAACCACTCCGGACCCGGTGACTCGCGCCTGCCCGCAATAGCACGGGCACCACTTTTCGGGTAAATTATCTATTCAGTCCGGTCGAGTCTACCATAACCACACAGTCAACTGCTTTTACACAATTCTTTCGTAGCTTTTCATCGAGTGAGTGAGGTTATCGGAGTGCACGACCTCCTCACTCTGGCACTGGAGGAGGGACTCAAAGGTGGTAAGTGTATATGGGTGGCTGTAGTCTCTTCCCGTCAGTAAATCCGTCTGCTCGTTTGCCCCCTCTTACAAAAAAAAAGAAAAAATCAGGTGACCCGTAGAAACTTCTACCTAAATTTTACTTCTACTACATCGCCAAAACAAATATAAATAAAAATATAAAGTCATAGCCATATCGGTATCAAAGGGTATCTATATAAGGTGTGTAGTGACAGCAACACTGTAAGAAGTAGTAAACTACATGTTATAATCACAAGGGCACGAGAATACGGAAACGCGTTCCAGAGATCCCTGTTATGTCCTATTCCCTAAGGAGAGATTCTAGACCCATTATTGCGGAACATCTATTATGATTGCGTCTTCCACGGAATTGTCCTTTTGGCGTTTGGAGTCATGTGTTATGCTGATTTTATTTAACAGGCCTTAGGGAAGTTTTGAGGACGCGGCACGACTTGTTACAGTAGGAGGATGAATCGATAAAAGATTAGAGATGACACGAAAGTTACACCTCTTAATTTTGTTCTGGTTGAAATTTCTACAATATGTCCAATTTTCCTTCTAATTACATTTATTGCTGAATTCCAAGTTGTCCTTTTTTCTCTTTTTTAAGTTTTTAACTAGAGTTTTCTAGTCTGACCTTTCCGTTCTAGACTATTTCAAATCGTAAATTTGATTTAAATTTCATCAAATTGATAAAAGTATTTAATGGTTACCTTTTTTTTTCTCTTATTCAACTGATGACCAGGTTCAATTGTATAAAAAATGTGTGTCTAATCAACTGGCAAAAATGGAATATTTTTACCGTCGTGATCCACAAAAAATATTCCGCTTAGTATTAGCCTAGAAAATTATCGTATAATTTAACTGTACCGTACTAAGGGTTCAGAATACAATGAAAATTAATACAAGAAGGTGTGTACAGATACCAAACGATATCACGTCTATTAATCAATTCAAAACAGGAACCCAAAAGGTAAATTAACCAAATATTGATTTACTTAATCAAAATTTCTCGACCATGTCTAAGCAGTTGTCTCTTTCTGTGTAACTGTAATTGGTTCGGGAGAGGGCCAATTCGACGTCGGCGGTTATATCAACCGGGGACGGGTCCTCAGGCAACCAGAGAGTAGGGACCTCTGGTAGCAGATTAATCCCTCGGGATAGGGCCTGGCTTGGCGCGGCGGGGGACCTAAAATAACATGGTACTGGTTCTCCACAGAGCAGACCGGTTGTCGGGATGGTTTTTTTGTGGGAATACCGCATACTCCTAGTTACTATGTCCCCCAGGAGCCCGAGATCTTCCACCCTTAATGTAGCACGTGGAAGCGGATTACGATTTTGATCATTAGTCATCCCTCTGCAAGATTCCAAATCAAGTCAAAGTTTATTTAATTTAAAATCTTTGTGAGAATTTGTCTAATTCTTGAGAATAGATTAATTTTTTACTCCATTTAAACTTAATTAATCTCTGTCTGTTTTGTTCTTAAACTACATTAGACAATATTAAGGATTGAAGAAAAGAAATTAAAGAAGAAAACGTGTTTGAACAACAAATGGGTGAAATATCTGAAATATAATTATTTGTGAAGCCAATTCTCTTATATAAAGATTCCTTTACGATAAAGAAAAATATTTCGAGGTAAGCTGCTCAGTTTTTGTCCGTGTTAATTGTTTTTACTTTTAAAGTACACATGTTTTTTTATAGCTAGATTAGTACATAACTAGCTATAAACATATGTGTATGTTAGTTAGTTGAATTGGGCTCAAGGGCCTGTTTATCCAGTGGTTTATGACTGCTAAACCAGAGGTCGTGGGTTCGATTCCACGAACAAATTATTGCGTAATCAGAACAATCATTTGTTCTGTGTCTGTTTGTAATTTATCTATTATATGTATGTATTTAGAAATATTTAAATATTCTGCTCTATCTAGTTTGGAATCTGACTACTGTGTGTGATATGTGTAAAGTTACTATGGTTAATTATTAAAATTAAGGTTAGGATAGACAGCGAGTAGGATGAGACGACGACGTGACGTAACAGCAGTAATGTATTTTCCCTGAGCCTCAATTCTGCTATTTTATGTTCACGCCAAGCCACTGTCATTCCACTGACAGGATATTGAGATGCCATCGAGTGGCCATTGGCATCGGTATAAATATCGATAGTCTACACTAACTCAGTGTCTTTTCAGTGGCGATGGAATGGCAGTGGCTCATCAGTGGTGATTTCAAAAAGATTGCCATATTTGGAAAAATAAATAAATCATTTCCTTATAATTTGAAAATATATTACGCTTTTTTGAGAAAATGATTTATTTATTTAGTGTACTTATACACCATAGTCACAGACAGGGAGGTATTAAAACATCCATATTTTATTGACACATAACATAATTACTTCAATTGTTTTTATTGGCAGCAACGCACTTGTGACTTTTGAGTTGCAGGTGTCCATGGGTGGCGATAGTTGCTTACCATCAGGTGACCCGTCTGCTCGTTTGCCCCCTTTATACCATAAAAAAAAGCTAATGGACGTGTAATATGATGTTATAATTTAGACTACCACTTTAAAGGGAATGTTTTACAATTTTCTTTTCTTAAACTAAGTTACTAAATCTATAGCAAATTAGATTTCTATCAAGTCTCTTGTGTCTGGAGTTTAAGTCTAACATAATTCAACTGGAGGTTGTTATACTTTAAAAAAAAAACATTGTTATTTCTTCAAAATGGGTGGAGGGAGTTTCTTTGTTGTTTTTGTCTGTAAACCATTAAACCGATTTTAAAAATTATTTCACCAATGGAAAGCTACATTATCAATGAGTAACATAGCTTACTTTTGTTTTTGGCTTTTTAATGGAAAGCTAGTAAACTACATATGAAACCCTACATTGCATATGGCTCAACACACTCTTGACCTTTCTATATATAAAAAAAAAAGTAACATGACTGTCTATCGTCAAGTTAATACGTCACGTCCGTTGAGACCTATTATCACAGAACGAGCACCTTCATTTAATATTGTCGTACGTGCCTGTTAACCGACTCCTCTTTTATTAGTAGGTGAAAAATCGGAGATAAGTGTTCAGTAAAATGTTTTCTGTTTTTGAGGCAATTACTGTCGATAAAGTACAAATTAAGTACTACCTTTTGATATGTCTTTCCTTAAGATACAAAGTATCTCCATAACAAATTTCATCTAAATCCGTACAGCGGTTACTGATTCCCTATACAAACTTCTGTCCCCCTTTTCACCCCCTTAAAGCATGATTTCTAGGATAAAAACTACCCTATGTCCTTTCCCCGGACTCAGACTATCTCTATACTAAATTTCACTTAAACCGGTTCAGCGGTTTAAGCGTGAAGAGGTAACAAACAGACAGAAAGAAAAACAGACAGATATACTTTTACATTTATAATATTAGTATGGATGGAATTTTTCTGTGGTATCGGGGGCAAACAAACGGACATAAGATCATAAAATGAGGTGAAATGAAATTAAATTATATTTATTTCTGCAAGTAAATCCTTTCAGATATTTATACAAGTCGGATATAGTGAAAATGGTCGTCAGTGGACATCTGGAGTTCAAGAGACACAAGGGTGTTCTTGCCCTTTCAGTGCACTAGATTTAGAGGGAGAGGTTATCGAACTTTCAATAACCTCATGCACTAAGTGACAAGCTAAGACAGAATTGATTAACTCCTTAATTCCTATAGGCTTTAGTAGTATAAGAATAGGCTATTATTTTATTAATCATAACACCACATCAACAGCCTTTAATAGTCAACTGCTGGACTTAGGCCTCTTATTAGAAAGGAGGTTTTGGCTGCTATGCAACGCTGGCCAGACGGGTTGGTATACGGTTTGTGTTAAGTTTTTTTTCTTTTTGCAGTGCTGTTGTCTTGCGTAGTTCTACTCCCTTAATCGGCTCTTACGACACCCACGGGGTGAATAGAGTTACTGACATTCCGTATTCTTAAACCATCACTACACAGTCAATTTTATTGATGTATGCCCTATATTATACATCCTGCTTATATCCCTAAACGCAGTTAGCAGGAATGGTAGTTGTAAAAACATATTAAAGGGCCTAATTTAGCTATCTATAATAACCGTCAGTTTGGGAAGTAAATGCAAGAAGAATGCAAGAGAAATGGAGTAAAAATTGAATAAAAAAGGTAATGGGGCATTGAATAAAGTAGGATATGAATAAAATAGAAGATAAAGAAAGAACAGATACAGCTAATACGGATAAATTCTAGAGTTTTCTTTCTTTCTTTTTATTTTGTATAAAAGACTTTAACTTTACAAACTTTACAAACATACATTAAACGGATACAAAGAACAACCAAACTTAGAACAACAATTTGTGAATGACGCAAAGTGTTGTCCCATATGGGGATCGGACCCACAACACTCAGCGCAGTAGGAAGGGTCGAGGTGACCTCTTAAACCACTACGCCATCCATGCAGAGTTTCAGCAATAACTTGAGCAAATCAAGGTCGCATACCCGTATCGGGCACGAAGTACCTAATGCCGACCAATCTCTGCCCACTAACATAAACCAGCCAAAATATAATAACAAATAACAGACAAACAAATCAATTACCTAGTCAGATATTAGGTCACTGCGTCGTAAAAAAGTAATAAATAGAGTTCTTTCACATAAATAATGTCACTTTAAGTGGAACAGATAACCAAGTAATGCCATTCATTTATTACCTTAAACCTCAATCCCACCAATTGAGATTGTCATTAGTCGACGTGGGTATCCTCATAACAGTTATAATTCCAACCCTATATGCCTATTAACACCCAGCAGCAAATGGCACTGGATATGACATACGTTAGCGTTTATTAAGCTAGCAGATTACAACATATTGAGGTTGTTTTGTATCCTGTGTGTTTGTGAATTTCGCCTAGAATATTTCAGATCTTATTAAAGCTAAGCTTCTGTTTATGTAATTAACTGAACTTGAAACATTGTCGAGTATGATGTTTAGATCGAACCTGTGGCCATTATGATTTTCAGTTGGGACTCACTTTCGTTAAAGTATAAAGCGTATTTTTACATTATATCCTGAGCAAGAAGTCTATTATTCATTGGCAGACACTTTATTTCAACTTCACTTCCGATGCAGTACCTATATAGACTGAAATTCGTATAATATATTGCTTCCCTCACTATTTATGGATGTTTAGAATTTAACCAGACACTTTCGTTAGTTCTAACAATTCGCCAGACAGAGTTGCAAGGCGAAAATTGCGACGACGAAGGTGATTTACATTACAGCAAACTTAATTTAGTTTTTTTTTTTAGAAGGACGAGGGCTTGATAATCAATTTAAAAGGGCTGATGATCCTCGAACAGCTGAACATATTTTCCAAGGGAAGGAAACTAACGAAACAAGTCACCACCATAAAAAAATCTAAATCGATCCATCTGTTTAGGAGGCCCATGAAACACTAGACATAATACAAGTAGCAACAAGTATACGTATTTAAAAGCTAAATTTAAAACATCACTTTTTTGCGTTATAATCCAGGCTGAGATGGAAAAGTCACGTAATGCGTACCGAGGATCGTGTAGTGAGGAAGTGCCTTTCTATGGTTACTATAAAGAGGGGAAGAGGAACAGCTCAGACCACCTGGCTGACGAATGTCTAGTGGTACATAATAGACCACATGGTGTCGCATGATTGGAAAAGACCTCGTGTTGCGGAGAAGGCAAGGCCAAAGAATAAATACTTTTTTCCGTTATAAGTTACAAAATTTAATTTTAAAGATAACATTTTATAGTATTCGGTATATATAGCGATAAGCTATTTCGTTAATTCCTTCTATCAAAATATTTAGCGAAATATTCAGATGTTTCTGAAAATACCGTATTACGCAAAAAGAAAAAATAACTTAAAAACTGCTGTGTTGCGGTTACAATACCTTTTTTACATTTAAACTGAGGTATACTAATTATTTCATGTTTTTTTAAGAGCGCACGTATAAAACAGGTTGACCCCTATGCCAAAATGGAAAAGCAGTAATAAAAAGCTCATAACGTAGTCCGCGGTACAGTTACTGGAACCCGCTGTCGTGTTGACATTTCAACGATTAGGGCAATATCGACGGCTCAGCTGTTTACATAACGACACACTTTGCTGACGGATATTGAAGGAATAATGGAATTATAGACAATTTAAAATTTAACCTTAAAATACCCTTTTCCCGTTTTTTAATTTATTCTGCTATTTATCGGAAGTATTCCGTGGGAGAACCATCTTTGGCTCAAATTGGCAGACTCACAATTTTTTTTTGTTGAAGTTCTTTGAAATTTTTCGTCAGATCTTTTGTTTGCCTTTCATCGAGTGAGTGAGATTACTGGAGTCTAAACCTCTCACCACAAAGGGAAGGAAAACTTGAAACAAACCCTATACCAACCCGTCTGGCCATCGTGGTATAGTAAGCCAAAACCTCCTTTCTGAGGAGCGGCCTATGTCCAGCAGTGGACTAATAAAGGATAATGATGAAACCTCTCAACCCATGGATCTGATGGGAGGGACTCTAAGAGCAGCATCACACTTGTGACTCTTGGGTTGCAGGAGTCCATAAGTAGCAACAGTTACTTACCATCAAGTGACCCGTCTGCTCTTATCCCTTCTTGATCCATAAAAAAAATCTATTTTTATCAGCAAATTGGTTACCAAAATACAGACTGCCGTGTGTGTGATGTTATGATTATTTTAAGTTTGATACCTTTTTTTGATGTCCCTTTTACTTTAAAGGGGTGACAAAATTTAACACACGGGCCTTAGCAAAGTGTGATAGAGAGATGATGATGTCGGATGAGGATGAGGATGCTCTTTGAATGAGTGTGAGGATGGATTTCGGCATTTCCAGGTGTTAAGGCTATTATTATGCTATTGTATATTAATTTCTGTACCACTGACAATGTGTATAGGTAAACACACAATTCAGATAGATAGGCAAACACAATTGGGTTTATAGTATGTAGTATTTTGTGAGGTTGTTCTTATGACCCGGATTTGGTGGGTTTGATTCCTACCCAGTACAAAAAAATATTTGATGAGCACGAAATTTTGTTTTGTCCATGTTTATTTTGTCCGTGGTGTCAGTCACAATCCGTGTGGTGACGGATTAAGAATACGGAATGTCACCACCCCTATTCATCCCGGGTGTGTCGTAAGAGCCGACTATGTGCGCAAACTACGCACGAAAAAAGCTCTGTAAAGAGAAGGAAAACTTGAAACAAACCCTATACCAACCTGTCTGGCCATCGTAGTATAATAGGCCAAAACCTCCTTTCTAAGGAAACGCCTATGTCGAGCAGTGGACTGTTTTAGGCTGTTGACGATGATAATGTTTATTTTAGTACATGTGCTTGTTTGAGATCAGAGGTATACTAAAGGTGTCTTAAGTTATTAAACTCATTATTAACAAGTGGGAAAAGTACATCATTTTTACATGCAACTGCGACTGTCCCCATCAGGGCGACAACTAAGGTGGGCACTCAAAATCAGTACTGAGGTGGCATCTATCCACTACAGTGTACACTGAGGGTCCACCTATTTTCTGAAGCAAAATTCAAGGTAAAAACCTTGAATGTTGCTTATGGTGCACAGGTTGATAAGTATTAGTTGATAAGCACAAACATGGTTATTCTAAGTCAAGTTTTATAGATGCGTGGCACATTGACGTGTCATGTCAGTTCCGTCAGAAGAAGAAGATTGACACATTGAAAAATGTTGCTTTTTTAAAACCTTACTTGATTTTTAGTTTCTTTGTGTATGTTGTTATTTAACCACTACCTCCTTTTTCTTTTTTTACCTAACGGTTTTCATTTTTTTTTTTTTATTATTATGACTTATTTTTTATTGTAGAATGGTACAAGTTTTACTTATGTTAGTCGTGATTGCTGTTACTGAATGAGCACAAGGTATGTTTTTATATATTTTTTTATTATTTTGGAAATGTGTATCGTTTGTTGGCGATCCAAATAAATAAAAAAATAATTAACCTTGTTTTTCACTTTTTATTTTTGTATGCTGTGTTTTATGAAATAAATAATATTCTATTTTATTATATTCTATTATTAATTTTAAAATAAAATTAACTCTGGTAGAAGACTGTGCCTACTCATCATTCTATTTCTAAAGAATGATAAAGATATACTAGTAACGTTATATAGTGAACGTTCTACTTCTGCAAAAATATCTAATTCTTTTTTACTGAAATAATTTATCTAAAAAGTGTACAGCATACCGGATGACCGGTTGAGACGCAGTTACTTTAAATATTTCTAACACCAAATACGAGTATGTCAGATGCTGCGAATTAATGGGCCGTGGACCGCTGACCCGGCTTATAAATATGACAAGGGTTAATCCATAATCCACAATGCTAACCTAATGTGGGTTGATAGACTCAACGTATCTTTAAGAATATCACATTTGAAAAGGAATGGAATAAAAAAATTACAGAACCTACGCATTGAAATGGTAAAATGGCTGCGCACGGAAACTTAATATTTATCGTCTATATGTATTAGTTACCTTTTACATTGTCACTTCTTTAAGACTTCCTTTTTATATTCCAGTTACATCCATCTCTGCACGGATGGCGTAGTGGTTTAAGCAGTTGCCAAGCCGCTTAATACTACGCCGAGTATTGTGGGCTCAAATCCCACATAGGACAACACTTTGTGTGATTCACAAATTGTTGTTCTGAGTCTGGGTGTTCTTTGTGTCCGTTTCATGAATGTTTGTAAAGTCCCCCGCGACACAGGATATATTCCTAATGCGGGAGTTGTATTTTTAAAGAAATGAGAAATAAAAAAATCTCTACAAAACCAGAAGTTGTAATGATATTAAACTTAGGGAGTTTTTCTATAATAAATGCTACTTAGCATTATTTCCCCTGTCCAATATTTATATTACCAGGAACTTTTCTGTGAGAATGCATACTTCGGCACATTATGAGCGGCTTGAGCAGACAGCCAGGTACCACAGAAAGCCAATGTAAAGCGATTCTTTCATTACGTGGCCGATGTTCGAAATTTAACCTCCTTTACCGAATGAGAGAGGTTAAATTTCGGACATCGGACACACAACGCCATCTAGTTTCAAACTAAGCAGAGCTTGTACTATGAAAGCTAGATTACTCTTTTTTTGTTAATGCTCGGTGTTACTATAAGGGATCGCATCAGGAATGAGGTGATCAAGCAGACAACGAAGGTCATCGACATAGCCCACCGGATTAGCAAGCTGAAGTGGCAGTGCTCTGGCCATATCAGCCACAGAACCGACAACGAGTTTTGAGTGGAGGCCGCGTCTGGGCAAAAATAGTGTAGGCCGCCCACAGACCAGATGGAGTGACTATCTGTGCAAGATGGCTGGCAGGAGCTGAATGCGAGAAGCCGAAAATCGATTTAAGTGTCATGCAATGGGAGAGGCCTATGTCCAGCTGTGGACTGCGATAGGCTGATGATGACAATGACAAAGGTACATATATTATACGAGTACATGTAAAACACACAATTTCTGGAACAAATATTTGCAGATCATACAAAAATTTGGTCTGCCGAAATTTGAGTATGAATTGGCGTAGAATGAAAATGTTCTGCAATGTATCAGAACGTATAACTTTGACCAGCTCGTAAATCTACCTTGTGTATTCACCAGCTACTGGTTGAAGTGATTCTATTGTTATATGTAATATTGCTATCACACAAACAACCTTTTAACTGATAAAATTAATGATTTTCTAAAACAAAGACAAGTCATTGAACCTTATTGCGAACGCTTTTAGTATAACGCCCGAAGGCTTATCATTTCTATTTTGTATCATCTGTTGTCACAGATTGTTACAGCGATTGATCAAAACGTTTAATTGACGGACGAGCGTCTGTGATTTATCTTTTATCGAAAGTTTTAATGATAATTCGAGTAATTTTAGTTAAGCATTTTTTAGATGAAAAATTCATATAACTTTTTTCTTACTTTTGTGCTGTGTCAGTTGGTGGCAGTTGAAATATTGTTTGATATTCAGTTACAAGTTTTAGTTAAAACCGTATTTTTTACCTTCTTGACTACCTACCTACCGTGGGAGAACTATGATTATAAATATGGCATATTTGGGTGACAACGTGTCCCCCAAATATGCCTTTTGCTAAAATCGTAATCAAATAAATGCCTTAACTTTTTTTTTAAACGAAGCTCTAACTGTTGTTTATTAAGGATATGGATTATAGTGTAGGATATTTCATAATATAATAATAATATTCCACCATATATACACAACGCCATCTAGTCCCACATTAAGCGGAGCTTGTATTATGGATACTAGACAACTGATATAAATATATTTATTCTTTTTTTTCCAAATACATACATATTATACATAGAAACATCTAGACCAAATCAAACATTAAATGTTCATGCACACAAATGTTTGACTTGAGCGGGAATCGAACCTGCGACCTTTCGAATAACAGTCTATAACACAAACTGACACGCCATCCGGTCGCTTACCAAAAATGTAAGATAACAGATAGGTACCTTTTAACATCAAATGTTTATTTATTTGTTCATTTATTCGGTTTTATTAAACATCGTAAACAAACGTAGCTGTAAACAACACAACAGAACAACATAAAAATAAAAACAATAAACATTATTTTACTTAAACTTGTTTTCTATCAGAAAATAACTTTCCTAAAACTTCAATATTATAAACAACATTCATAATAGCGTTCATACTTTCCCCAGCTACCTGAATATTTAAAAAGCATCAAGACTTTGGATGCGGAGAAAAGCGTGAATTCCAGTTTTTATTTAAAAAGCAACTGGTATTCAGGTCAACAATTATAACCTTCATTTAGAATTTCAGCAATATCAACTACCAGCTATTTCTGTTTTTCTGTATTTCTGTTTGTAGCCGAAACGGTTCAGGCTCTGCGTTGATGAAGCAGTCAGGCCTAGTCATTTTATGTGTATAGATATTTCTGAGACATTAGGTAGGAGTAGGTGGAGTAGGACCTCCACTCGGACCAATTCGCACGCTTACCAGCGCCTCATGCTGCCCTGAGTGTGGCTGCGTATGGACGGGACGGGTTTTTCCCTCCACCCGCCATAACGGCCAGCCGCGAGGAGGTGACATCCGCGTGTGCCGAACGTCACCTAAATAGAGAATGTACCCGAAGGTAGTGCCCGCACAATTGCGGGCAGGCGCTAGGAAGGGTCCGGATGTCTTAATAACAGCAGTTCCCGGATCCCTCCTATTACAGGCGCAGAGTGGCACACCGTGTGGTTTTAGTCGGTCCGATTCCGACACACCACCCCGCCGCAAACCGCGGTGGGGTGACGGCCCGAGAGGGTTTCCAAACGTAAAAAAAGGAGGAGTAGGAGTATTATTAGGAGAAGTAGGAGTAGGCAAGACTCAGATTTTACCTACATCATTTCTTGAGGATTGTCAAAGAAATCTAAGCAAATAGCTTATTGTAACTTAAACTTATATTTTCGGGCATTGAAATAGATTTTTCTCACAAATAATTCTCTAGTTTCATAACTTTCATTTGTTAAATGTTTTTATTATTACTTTCTCACCATTAATTAACTGGACCGTAACCTGTCTTTACTCCGATAAAGGACAGTATTTACATACAGTTATTTTTTTACCGTTTTTAAAGTGTTCGAGAATCCTAAAATATTAAAATCAACTTTATGATGTAAATGTATATTGAATTTACTCCTTTGAAAAGAAACGTATTCCCCACAGGCCAGGTGGACAATTTGCGCAAGATGGCTGGCAGGAGCTGGATGCGAGAAGCCCAAAATCGATCTAAGTGGCGTGCAATGGGAGAGGCCTATTTCCAGCAGTGGACTGCGATAGGCTGATGATGAAAGAAAAAGCTGAAATCGAAAGCATGTTTTTAATACTGATTATTGAGGTGTAAAAAAATAACAATAACAAATTTTGAGTGAATACCGAACCAATGAGCATTAATTAACAAAAAATACCCCTTAGTAATTACTCTACTGTAACAGACCAGAGTCATAAGGCGCTACCAATAAGAAAATTATTATTGGTAGTTCCTTGAAATATAATATCTTTTTAAAATATGACTTCAATCAAAACTAATCACTCGAGAGTGTATTAAACAACAGGCGATCCTTTGAGAATCGCGGTGTTCGAAAGTAGGTCTCGGGACAAAGCTGTTACGACACTGACAAGGCAGATTGCAACTTATGACTATCAACATATGGACGTTTTTCATCGAGTTTAACTCGAGATCGTCCGAAAGATCAAACCGTGTATTACAGGTTGTTCAAAACAAAGAAAATATTCACTCCATTATAAAGATATATGTACATATATTTTCTGAGTTTTAAAATATTTTATGCCTCAATAATATTTGAGAATTAAATTTGTTTCAAAATCTTTTGTATGCAACGCTTTGGAGTTGAAAATATTTAGAATATGTTCAAATTACGAGCGTCTGCGTCGGTCGTGCGTTGAACGCGCGATGGGATTTTATATTATGGTGAGCGAGTTCTTTTCGGGGGTTAAACCTGTGTCATTGCAGTTCAGTACTAGTTCAAGACTCAATTTTTTTTTTAAAGGCAACTGCCGCGCTTCGAAATTATCCTGTGTCGCGGGGAACTTCACATACATTCATGAAACGGACACAAAAAACAATCAGAACAACAATTGATGGATCCCACAAAGTATTGTTCAATGTTGGGATCGAACCCACAACACTCAACACAGTAGAAAGCGGCAAGTTAGCCGCTTGTGGTTTAAGCGGTTACCTTGCCGCTTTCTACTGTGTTGTTACGCCATCCGTGCAGTCAGATACGTTGAAAATGGGCGTTAAGCAAAAAATCAACAAAGATCTCTCAATCAATTTGGGTTTACTTCTTGTATTTTATAAATTAAAATACAATGAACTATATTTTTTTTTATTATAGTCATGAACCTAATACAATGGACTTATAATAGGGAAAGCTGCATCCCCTATAAGTAAAACCTTATGTCCTTTATAAATGTAAGAAGTGTAATTAATTTTTTTAAATATTTTTATTGAATATGGCATTGTCATGTCTTATAAAATAAGCGCCCTCATATCAACGAATATACCGCAAACTAAAGACCACAAAGCGCGCGTCAAAGCCGTGGGTGCTGCGTGTGTGATGCGCCGGACTTGCGTTTACACGTGAACAACATGAACAATATGCATGTTGTAGTTACTACGAGTTAATGCACGTTAGCAAAACGCGCGCTCAACGCCCGTTCTCTGAACACGCCCTTAGTCGTGCTATGAAATACTTTGAACGTGAGGTACGGTACAACATGAATGCTTGTTGGTAATCACGAACACAAAGCTGAAACAGAATAAGTAAAAAAAAAAAATTTTCGCATTCCGTAGGATTTTATCTATTTCTTTTTTACCTTCTGTGTGGCTTATTTTGCCAGAAGTATATGGTATATGGTATGAATGGATTTTTATTGCGTACTTTTTTTTTGTCCACCGTTGTGACTTAGTTTGGACTTCGCTCAATACCCTAGGCGAGCCATACTTCTGCACAAATAGGCAGGCTCGACTAAAGTGACATCACGGCCTCAGAAAACTGGTGTTAAGAGTTCTTTCACTGCTTTTCACTGAGTTAGGTTCATCAACATCATCATCAACAGCCTATACTAGTCCACTGCTGGACATAGGCCTCTCCTTAGAAAGAAGGTTTTGGCCTACTATACCACGCTGGCCAGACGGGTTGGTATAGGGTTTGTTTCAAGTTTTCCTTCTCTTTGCAGTGCTGTTGTCCTGCTTAGTTTGCTCCCTTAGTCGGCTCTTACGACACCCACGTGATGAATTGGGGTGGTGAACCGTGGTGGTGGTTACCGGAACCCAAACTCTCACCCCGGATTCTGGATTCTGAAAGGTGGCAAAGCACAAACCGCGAGGGTCCTAATTAGAACCATTGCGAGCGAATGCACGTACTAAATAATTCGAGAAAATCCTTCCTTCTGTCGTTGTACTGATTACAAATAGCTGTCTCTTTCACTCTTATGCTTACCCTATTTCCTATCGCACTTGTAGCTTATGTTTGTTCTAAAATGCATTAATTAACAAATATTTTATGCGTGCAATATGAATATAACGTCTCTTTATTAATATATCATTTGTTGCAGGTGTCTATGGGCGGAGGTGGCCACTTACCATCAGGTTGAGATTAACTAGAGTACTTGTAATAAGTGACCAGAAGTCAGATCATATTTTTTAAGCGACAAAGTTTATGAAGAATCGTAATTTAATTCCCCTGACCCTGACCCTGCAAAAGTTGTTTTGCTATATACATTAGTTCTAGGAATATTGAAAAACAAATTGGGGTGGGTCACCCTTGTCATTTAGGGGTATAAAAAATAGATGTTTGCCGATCTCAGACCTACCCGATGTGCACACAAAATTTCATAAAAATTGGGCCAGCCGTTTCGAAGGAGTATGGTAACTAACATTGTGACACGAGAATTTTATATATAAGATTAAATTGATGTATGTTTATGTATGAATATTTATTTTGGCTCATCTAGATAACGGATGAGAGACCGAATGTCATGTGAGCCTGGCTCTTTTTTAATATAAATGATTGTAAAATATAAACATTATCCAAATCAAAAACATACATTTATTCAATGAATATTAAATTTTTAGGCAGAAATGAGTTTGAAATAAACACACAAATAGGTCAACGACAAACAAAAATACACCAAAATGTTTATGATAATTCGAAAAGACTTTTCCTTGTATGTCATCTTTGGCGTGTACAAAGCCTTCACCCATGTATTACGTTAAAATTTCGTCCGAAATTCAAAACTGGCGTAGGCGTGAGATGGCGCAAATGTCACTTATTTTAGACGCATCAAACGTAACTTTAGGAGAAAGATTTCTTAATTTATTTATTTTTTAAACCAGCTTAAATTTAGGCGTATCTATCTATATATATGTCGCAATTACGTAATATCCGAAACGCCAGCGCCACCTGGTCGGCGCTTGACGGAGTCAATGTTTAAAGGTCGAACGGCGCACATGAACACTTGTTGTGTGGCAGTCGGACAGAGCGGTCGCATATTATATATATTGAAGGGCCTGTTGGTCTAGTGGTTAGTGACTCTGACTGCTAAACCGGAGGTCGTGGGTTCGATTCCCACCGCGGACAAATATTGTGTGATGAGCACGGTCATTTGTTCTGTGTCTGGGTGTAATTTATCTATAATATGTATGTATTTAGAAATATATAAGTATGTTTATCAGCGGTCTGGTTACCATAGTACAGGCTCTGCCTAGTTTGGGATCAGACAGCCGTGTGTGAGTGTGTGGGATATATATATTGAAACCGTTGGCGATATACGTTTAGCTATAGTCGTGTCTATTTATAATAATCTACATTGTGAAATCATTGGACATTATAATTTAAGCAAGTGAACTAAATTGTTTCATTGCGCCAACATTACCCATCGACGCCCGCAGTTAGTAAGTGAGGAACTATGGGCCCTATTGAGGATAATGATCGTACTACCCCGTCATATATATAACAGATTTCCACGTATATAGTCACTCATCATGATATCTCTGGAACCATTAGAGCTAAAGACTTGAAATTTGGTAGGAATATTCTTTTCAACGAGTAGAGGTCAGCTAAGAACGGATTTTAAGAAATTAAAAAAAAAACAAAAAAAGTTACAAATGTAAATAGCATAGTAGGCCAAAACCTCCTTTCTAAGGAGAGGCCTATGTCCAGCAGTGGACTAGTATAGGCTGTTGATGTGAAATAGCAAAACAACGTTTGCAGGGTCAGCTAGTTGGTATATATATCATGGTATTCATACCTATGTTATAACTGTGAAGGTGAGTTTGTTTGTTACACTTCACGCCTAAATCACTAGACTGATTTTTATAATTCTTTTACCTTTAGAAAGCTTTATTATCAGCGAGTAACATATGCTACTTTTTACGATAACCGACCTACACGCTGGCGAAGCCGCGAGCAAAATCTAATTCTATAACAATTGATTATTACAGTAATTTCACACTTAGCATACATTACTACGTGCTTTTCACAAAGTTTTTAGCCTCGTACAATAAACCTGTGCAATAATAATAACAATATTTTTCGGAATCTGACACGCAACACCATCTACTTTCAAACTAAGCGGAGCTTGTTCCATGAAAGCTAGATTGATTGATAGAATACTTATAAAGGTACTTTTTTTTCTAAATACATAAATATTATGCATATAAAACACCCAAAACTAATATTTGCAGATTACACAAAGATTTGATTCGAACCTGGAAATCAATAACTGGTGTCATAGGTCTAGTTTTACCGCGTTAACCAACATACAGTCAAAAGCTATACGCGAGTGGAGTCGCGGGCAAAATCTGGTTAACAATAAATATACCCTGCTTTGACAATATACATTAAATATTTAAAGAGTAAGTATTTTTTAAAAGAGGCACTGAGAATAGTTAGGTCAAAATATAGAGCGTGGAATCATCATCAACAGCCTTTGATAGTCCACTGCTGGACATAGGCCTCTCCTTAGAAAGGAGGTTTTGGCCTACTATACCACGCTGGCCAGACGGGTTGGTATAGGGTTTGTGTCAAGTTTTCCGTCTTTTTTTAGTGCTACCAGCACTACAAAAAGACGGAAAACTTGACACAAACCAACGCAGGACACCAGTCCTGCGTTGTTTTGCGCCCTTAGTCGGCTCTTAGCTAGCGTGGAATGGCAATTGATTTAAACTATCATTTTCTCTTAATAAGTTATTTAAATATCCCGATACCTAAGCTCCAGGGTCACGGATAAGCTCCTTATACATCCGTGATCATCATAAGAAAGCGGAGCGCGTCAATGTCCAATCGACTGCTAGGCAGCACCAGTGGAACATGGTCCAGGTCCTCCCCAGAGTAGGACACCTAAAGCCGGCCGTCGGGGTGGTTTTTAGTGGAATCACCACATACTCCTGGCTCCTGAGTCCCCGAGGAGCAGGAGAAGCGAAGGGATTTTCCATCCCGTCAACAAAAAAAAAAGGCAGCACCAATGACATCCTCAGAGTGTTGTCCGAGAGGTAGGACCTTCCAGTCCTACAAAGGTGGATGCATCTGCGTGCTAGCGCATCCCCACGATTAATTTTGTAATTTGTTTTTGTCGTAATGTATAACTAACATAGTTGTAAGATGATTGTTACTAACACATTTATGGATTTATTTCAGACATTCTGAAATAAATTTATTTATTATTGTTCTGAAATATAGGAAACTGATTTCCGAAGATGAAATGGAAAATATCCTGTTTATAATAACTTATGGAAAAGTATAAACTATATCTGAGTTTTATTGTACAAGAGTTTATTACTCAATAAAGGTGCCCATTTTCACTGGAATCTGACACTAAAAAATAAAGTACTTTTAAAGTTAATACGAGTATGTTGTTGTTGTTGTTATTTCTGTTGTTTGTTTCTTTTGTACTTGAAAAATAATGAATAATACATTAAAGTATTTTTCCAACAAATACCTTTTCAAACAGTCAACATCTGCTTGGAACACGTGCACAAGTAATAAGCATCAACTGTTTAATGCGTATGTGTATATGTATGAAGAAAAATGAGCCACAGAGAGTGATTTGTTAGAATTATATAAAATTAGTTTATATAATTTATTGATATAGTTACAAAGACATTGACGACCGGATGGCATAGTGGTTTGGGTAACGGAATGCTATTCTAAAGGTCCAAGGGGTTCGAGTCAAACATTTGTGTGCATTAACATTAAATGTTTGATTTGGTCTTTGTGTATTTTTTTTATGTTAGAGGGGGCAGACGGGCAGACTGGTCACCTGATGGAAAGTGACTATCGCCGCCCATGAACGTCTGCAACTCAGGAGTCACAAACGCGTTGCCGGCTTTTTAAGGAGTGCTTTTTAGGTTTCTACGTATAATATGTATGTATTTACAAAAAAAAGTGTATATGTATTTATATCAGTTGTCTAGTAACCATAGCACAAGCTCTGTTTAGTTTGGGACTAGATGGCATTGTGAGAATGTGGTAGAACATTATTATTATTATAGTTAATAGTATTTTTACACATAACTATCGAGAAATTAAATATCCGGTTTTGAATAAAATAATTTAGAATCAAGAAACTTAACTGAAGAATACACGTGTTTCGTGCAGTGCCATCTATCAAAGACACACCAAACTACGCAGTAACTGCTAATCCTATATCGCGATATGAAAAGTTCTTACGCGGTTTTGCATAAATATAACTGCCCAATGATCACCTCACCTGGTAGGAGGTAGGTAGGATCTCCCTTTGTCTTGGAGGGACCTAATCCTCCCAAATTAAAAATGACATAAATATGAAGCAACTGTAATAATATGAGATTAATTTCGAGGGAATCACTTCTAGTAGCCACTGAAGCCACTTTTAACTATTAAATGCTTGGTTCCATTATCAGGTCAGTACGAAAATACCAAATTTTCTTATTGCTATCTAACTCTCACACACACATACATATATATATACAAAGTTTCATTTAGATACGACAGGTAAAAGTAGGTTGAAAATTACTTCTAAAATGTGTTTACATAATTAGTTAGAAGTGAAGCCAATAAAACCGAGTTAAAACAACAACAGATACTGTTAGTCAGTCAGTCAGTGTTTCTAATAATTGTTTTTACACTTTCACGATTTATAAACAATTCCTTGTTCTTTTTTTTCAGACCGGTCAACTGATGGTAAGTGACCACTGCTGACAGTGGACAACTTTAACTAGAAGAATAGAATAAATTAAAGACAACTTCCGCACTAGGAATAAATCCTGTGTCGCGGGGGACTTTACAAACATACATGAAACGGACACAAAGGACACCCAGACTCAGAACAACAATTTGTGGATCACACAAAGTGTCGTCCCATGTAGGGATCGGACCCACAACACTCAGCGTAGTAGTAAGCGGCGTAGCGACAGCTTAAACCACTACGCCAGAGACAAGAGACAACTCAAGAGATAAAAGTATCTTCCACCCTTTGAGTGCCCTCTCTCCCCCAAAAAGAGAGGGTGTTAGGTTCCAGTAACTCGACGAAAAGCTACGAAAGAATTGGTTAACACCAGGGCCTCAATTCTGCTATTTTATGTCAACGTCAAGACGATGTTCTTCCATTGACACGCCATTGAGATGCCATTGAATTCAGTCAAAATATCAATATTCTACCAACATACATTCACAGTGTTTTGACACTGTGTATTTATGACTGTCGATATAGTAATTTAGGTCATCAATGGCGATATCAATAATATTGCCATACCTTTTTTTTTTTTTTTTTTTTTCCTTGCGGAAATCCCCTCGGATACCACCTGTCGGTGGCATGTCGGACTCGAACCGACTAAAATCGCACGCTGTCTCGGGTACTAATAGCCGGGGAACCAGGTATACCCTACAAAGGAAGTCCCTGGTCCCTGGTCCCATCTACAGACGAGTAGACGACCCCCCCCCGTGTGGGAACCCCATGTTCCCTGTGCTCCCTGGAAGCGAGCGCGCTTCGCAACGCGCTCGCCGCCACCCCGGCCTGCTTCTGCTAGGGTGACAGATGGCCTCACCTGTCACCCCCAGGCCTGCGCTTATGGAGGACGGAGGTCGTTCTGCGACCTCCGGCGCCTGAGTCGCCTGCGGTACCTGGCCCGTTCCCGGGCTTGGCGGGCCGGGAGAGTCCTAAACCTCTCCCGGTCCCGCTCCGCCGTCTCCTTCGCGAGCATACCTTGCTCGCAGAAGAAAATATTGCCATACCTGGAAAATTAAATACATATGTCATTTTCTTACAAATTTAAATGTAACGTTTACCAAACTGTTACAAAGATATCGACGACATTTGTATCAGTAACAAGTCATCGGCCATTGGTCTTACATAATTAGAAGAATAGAAAAAGTGAAATACTATTCCGACGACATTCCAGTCCATGTCCAGTTCTATGGCCCAGTAAAGCCGTTGTATGACTTCGGTCGAACCATTCTTTCATATAGGTCATATGTGCCGAAGAATGGCTTATCCATGGTGAAACCTGGCTTTCTAATGGTGTTCAGATGGAACGTAGAATATACTTATTTTAGCCCAAGTTCTTTTTATCAATAGGAATTTGGTTTACCACATCGTATCGTCACATTTTTAGCATCAACAGAACACCTCATAAAAACACAAATACACACTTATTTATGCTACTTTTTACTCAACATTTTTTGCTATGTAATCACTATCAGAACCTGTCACAACAAACTTAGTATCAATAACAACATTATAAACCCGTATTAAATTAATACAAATGATTTGAAGATATTACCCAACACCTAATACGTAACTCGACCGTCGCGGGTCGTGTAATTTTCAGTATCGCTCACTCCAGTTCGGTTTTAGCAGCTGACACGAGCTCACGTCCCTTCATAAATAAATCCTTACGGAACTTTCAGTAAATATAAAACATAATTTATAATTTTCCAGTGTTTAAGATATAATATTTAGAAAAACGTCTTTTTTCGAACATTATTTTTAACTTTTGACTTTTTATTTTGTTCAACTTTTTTTGTTTTTTTTTTAAAATTGTTTCTGTTTATTTTGTTGAGTGTTGTATAAGTGCAGTGTTTTTTTTTAAATGGTTGTGTCATGGTAATCAGTCAAAATAGGTGGACAGTATGGCCAGAGGCCTGCCCTGCCTCCGTGTAGTGGTGCCGATGTGAATTGGACGTTATGTTCCCACCACATCCAACGCATAGTAACCATCCTGATGCCTTTTTATGATGACATGGTGAGTCTTTTTTTGTGATTTCTGTTTTAAAGACTACTATCAGCGATAGGGTTATGATAAATATATCGCGTAATAAAAAATATTGTTTCGAATGTATTAAAGAAATAATATAGAAAAATAATAATAAATATAAATATAACTTACTAAAGTCAAAATATTTATTTTATTTAGAAACAACTGTAGGTGAACTTACTATTGTGATCGTGATATTGGAGTATCTTAATATAATTCTAGTCTCTGCTACCCTTGTAAAAATCAAATGTTTTAACATAGATACTTACAATCAGGTCAGTTTGTGTTAATATTTTTTTTATAAGATTTTGTTTTCATTTACTTTTTTTTTATTTTCTTTCTTAAATAAATGTTATATATGTTAAATATTTTCCGTGTGGTGACGGATTAAGAATACAGAGTGTCACCACCCCTATTCATCCCGTGGGTGTCGTAAGAGGCGACTAAGGGAGCGAAACACGCAGGACACCAGCACTGCAGAGAGAAGGAAAACTTGACACAAACCCTATACCAACCCGTCTGGCCAGCGTGGTATAGTAGGCCAAAACCTCCTTTCTAAGGAGAGGCCTATGTCCAGCAGTGGACTGTTAAAGGCTGTTGATGATGATTGATGATGATGATGATGTTAAATATTTGCATAAACATGTTTTAATAATGCAACGAAAATTTAATTAAAGTTGGTTGGCGGTTAAAGTCCTTTATAATCCAAAGATTATAAACTTGCCTTGCTGTTATTAATATCGACGGGTTTCCTATAATAGCCAACGGTAATCCCATTATCCATTCTTTCAAACTTCTTTATCAAAGCCAACTTGATTAATGGAGAATATTTATTTTATCGTGCAGTTTGATTGTGAATACTTAACTAAGGTTTGAGGACGAAAATGTTTATGTTTAAAAACAGGATTAAAAATCTTGATATTTAAATAAGTGTTGTATGCGGCATTGTTAGTGTTAATGACAATTTTGTCAATCATTGTTCCAGAATAAAATTAGCCTGTGTATTGTGTGGAATAGTCCATAGGCTAATATTCTATGATCTATCTCTAATCTCTGTGACAAATTTCATCCAGATCCGCGGAATCATTCTGGCGTGATTGAGTAAAAAATATTTATTCAAGGTTTTAAATTTATAATATTAGTAACATTGAGATTTAGGGAGTTTAAAAGAAATAGATATTAATGCGAATAACATATTAGTTGTTTCACTACTAAATATCTAACTGAGTTGAATTGCCATGCTTGATTTGGTAACTTCTCTGTCTGGCTTTGGACTGCATTAACATTGCAAAATCAAGCAGGAATAACAATGATAAACTTTTATTTAATAGGCCATCGTGGTATACATTTATACAGAGGCAAGGTTACCATTCGTGAAATGTTACGCTCAAAACGTAAGTTAAAACTGAAGTTTAAAATGTTATATAGTGTCATATGATACGTTTACTGTCCGTGTGGTGACGGATTAAGAATGCAGATAGTCACCACCTCCCAATCATCCCGTGGGTTTCGGAAGAACCGACTAGGGGAGCAAACTACGCAGGACAACAATACTGCCAAGGCAAGGAAAACTTGACACAAACCTATACCAACCCGTCTGGTAAGCATGGTATATTAGGCCAAAGCCTCCTTTCTAAGTAGAGGCCTATGTCCAGCAGTGGACTGTTAAAGACTGTTGATGATTGATGATGACTGAGGCGTGTTGCTCTAGCCCTTAATATTGTACCAGCATAACTTTTTGGATATTACAAATAATAATATTATTATATTACACACCTCACAGATCACACACATGGTCTGATACCATATATGGTCCAAACTAGCCTGTGCTATGGAAACCAGACTGCTGATACCTATATATTTTTAAATACATACATATTTTATATAAATTACACCCAGACACAGAACAAATGACCAATTAAATATTGAACTAGATGGAACTACTAAGATACATGTATAAAAAACAAAAATCTGATTTACATAAAATATTTTGTCCGCTGCGCAACGTGTGGAGGTTTTTTCAATAAAGCAGAGAGTGAGGGCAGATTGGGCCATGTTTTACGATTCAGAACTTCGGTGACATATCAAAGTATGTATTTTCGTCCTAGTTTGTTTGGCTGATTATTTTCACAATGCTCAACCATTTGGCAAAGGAACAAATATTATTGCTGCGTTGACTCTGTGTGTATATATTGTGTATTAGTTTTACTTGCATACATTTCTATTTTTAAAATTGCTGACATTAAAGATTTTTTCAAATAATTTAGATATTGAATATGAATTGTATGTGTATTACCTATTAATGCACTGGTATCTTTGCTAAGAGGTGTTTTCATTTCCCTTTCGTTTGCCTTTTAACAGTGCTTTTGTCTTTAATATTAATAATAATATTTTCGGACATCTGACACAACGTTCTGACACACAAAAATATGCTTAGTATGAAACTATATGGCTAGGTTCAAACAAAGCAGAGCTTGTACTATGAAAGCTAGATTGACTGATGGCATACTTAAATACTTTTTTCTGTAAATACATACATATTCTACATAAAAAACACCCAAAATATTTGCAGATTATACATACGTTTGGTCTGAGCCGAGAATCGAACCCGAGACCTTAGTACAGCAGTCGCATAGTCTATATAATTGTACTATATAATAATAATCCTATATTATTTTATGCAGCCCTAGCGACTTGAATGCAAAATATTTTAATAATGATTATGTGAGAAAGCGTAAAAAACCGACATCAAAAACAAAAGAAAATGTTATTTTTCTGTAAATTTTTATTTATTTTATTTTTAGCTTGAATAATAATAACAATTTCACACGTCTCACACAAGGCAGTCTGACTCAAAACTAGGCTAAGCTTATGGTAACCAGACTGCTGATAAACATACTTATATATTTCTAAATACATACGAGTACATACTATAGAAAGTTGAATGTTTAATAAATAAAATCGATTCTTCTTCTTAGCGTGTCGATGACAATTCAAATTGAGTCGGCCCAAAATTTGGCGACGAGTTCAGCACTTTCAGTAGCCTCCATCAGTTCCTGTAATGTGCAAGTAACAGGACAGGCTGGACACGATATCAAGTGCCCCATAGTTTGTGGGGCAAGACCACATTTACACTCCAGGGCAGAGTCATCTATGAATCTCCACCTGAACAGGTTTTCTTTGCTTCGGCCTACCTGTGTCCGGAGTCTGTTTAGAGACTTCCAGGTCAGCCATGGCAACTCGTGTCCAGGTGGAAGATTTTCGGCAAGTGGCACAAATGGGTTGGGTAAGGAAACGCTATCTTGCCACAACTTAAGTCTTTCGAAAAAAGTAAATCGATTTATTCCATTTATTCCAGTATTAATAGTGTACAATGTGTATATTTGTATTGAAGTACAGGTATTTTAATGATTACATATTATTGTATAACCTTTGTGCATTTATCTTACCAGATTAAAGGTTAACGGTTTGACGACCGAATGGCGTAGTAGTTAGTGTAACGGACTGCTATTCCCAAGATCGCTCAAGTCAAGCATTTGTGTGCATGAACATTTAATGTTTGATTTGGTCTGGGTGTTTCTATGTATAATAAGTATGTATTTACAAAAAAAAAGTATATATGTATTTATATCAGTTGTCTAGTACCCAGAGTACAAGCTCTACTTAGTTTGGGACTAGATGGCGTTGTGTGAACGTGGTACAATAAAAAAAAAACTCTAAAAGAAATGCGTTAGGCATTATAGCCTCCGCCGCTATACAAAATTGCATAAAGTTAAAAGAAATAATCTGGAGCGGTTTTCGTAAACGCAGAAACTATTTACAAAAACGAGATTTTTTGCCGTAAATCTCATGATTTTTGTTCAGCTAAATACGTAAATGTTAAAACGTCGATTTAGGATGCAGTGTTATATCTCCATCAGCAATCACATGGATAGTAACTCATTTTAAATTTATTATAATTTACGCTTTTACTACCAACGTGACGTCGTGATGAATGAGAATATGGCGTTTAGTGTTTTTCTTCAATTTAAAATGTAAGGTTGAAAAGCATCTTTATGAGCAGATTTTTTGGTTCTTTACAAGAATCCAATTTCAAGAGTTTGAGACTCAAATAGTTTTTATTGAGTAGGCCTGGTTGCTATGCACTTTCAAATGTCAGTCAAATTAAAACAGTGCCCAAAGAGAGTGTAATAATTTATCCATGTTTCATAAGTAATATGTGAATAAAATTCGTTGCAATAATGATAATAATAATAAATCTCTTTATTGTGCACCAGATATAAATATATAAAGATTAACTTAAGCTAGGTTAGACAGGTACAAATTTTTAACGAGCAGAGCTGTAGAAAGGTAAAGTTTAAAAAAAATATGGACCATACAGTTAAATATTTTACTAAAACGGCTACATGAAACTATATAGGTCTAGTTTTGATCGTAGTATAAAATTCAATGAAACGAGAGTTCAAGTTGAAATAGTCATTGACATTCAAAACAGTCGAAATTCAATCGCCAGACAATTTCTAGTTACTATCAAGAATATTTTGAACCTGAAACGTGGGCACTTTTTAATCTTTGTCAAGTCCTTATTACTGCTACCTTTTCAGCGTAAGGTAGAATATATAGGTACAAGTTTCTGTCCACTATTGGACAAAAGAAAGAAGTAGAAATACAAGAATAGAAATACATTAATGTGTCACACATGTAATGTACAAAGGACGGTCTTATTTCGTAATTCAATCTCTTCCAGGAAACCTTATTATAACGTATAACAAATTGTAACGACATCATTGTAAGAATATATCAGTTTATATTTTCTAACACCGTGTGGGTATCACAGTGATAAAAGTTATTCTAGTGACTAAAAACCTTAAAGTGTTTTGGGTTTGATTTGCACTGAGGCCTTGGAATAATTTATTGTATGCTGACCTAATGAAACAAACAAACGTTTTGGGAGCCAGATAAGTATATACTGAATTTCGATATTTAAAACTTGCAAAAACTTGTCAATCAGACCCTAAAAGTCTTAAGAACATAAACCTATTCACATCATCACATCAACAGCCTATAACAATCCACTGCTGGACATAGGCCTCTCCTTAGAAAGGAGGTTTTGGCCTACTATACCACTCTAGCCAGACGGGTTGATATAGGGTTTGTTTCAAATTTTGCGTTCTCTTTGCAGTGTTGTTGTCCTGCATATTTTGTTCCCTTAGTCGGCTTTTACGACACCCACGGAATAGGGGTGGTGACATTCCGTATTCTTAATCCGTCACCACACGGACTAAACCTGTATTATATTTACACAAAAACATTTTCATTCAATGGAAAATATTTATAATACTCTTGAAATTACCTCGGAAATGTTTGGGATAATATGTTTCACATATTTCAAAACTTCACACGTACGTAACAATAAAATTTGAAACCCAAATTACTTCGCATAATCTTTGAATATATAACTTGTTATTTAGCTCAGAAATTAAAATATTGGAACGTAAAAAGCTACGTTTACATTAATTTTGATAGAAACTACCGTCAAAAAATGACCAATTATATCCTGTATCACAAACGACTTGACAAATATGGACATAAATAGCCAATCTGTTACCACAGTGCGATGGGCGGTACATTACTAATACTTACCTTTATTAATTCTCTTAGTCCATCAAAGTAATAGTATAATAAGGAAATAATAAGACAGAACCTTTTATTGTGATAGGCAGTAAATAGTTTTACGACATAGTTATTGCTAATAAATCAACCGATACGAAATTATCTTACAACCCAACCTAAAACTTTAGTATTATGAAATGATGAAAAGAAGTAAATAAAAAGAAAAATAATAAAAGAGATAGAATCGCAACTTATTTCTTAATAGTTTTATAGGCATTTTTATTACTTCATTCATTTCTTTGGAACATGGAGGCACAAATGGAATTAATATTAAATAAAATTTAAGAGTAAATAAAACAACAGACTCTAACTATAACAGAAGCAGTAATTAACAATGTAGTACACCAAATTGATGAAAGATTTAAAAGGTTAGACGAAGAAAATAAGCAACTTAAAAACGAAGTGAAAGAACTGAAAGACAGGGGGGGATTGGAATTCTCTTTGGAATAAAGGAAGATACGTAACCGAAAAACTTAATAATTATCTCGGACAAAACCTGCAAAAAAGCGAGATTATGAACATCTGCAGAATAGGAAACATTAAAATATAAACCACGCCCCATTCCAATTTTATTTGTATCGTACTGAAGGAAAATGGAAATTATGAGATCCAAAATTAGATCGGCATTTATATTAAAGATACAAAAATTTTAAATTAGATAAGCTTAGAGTTAAAAACGAAACTGATGGAAACCAAGAAAAACGAAAGAGGGACCTATCCTCCTCACCTAATCCCAGCACACCATAGACTGAAAACCATTGTACGAAGCGTCGCAGAAAGCCAACACGACCAATGCATTCGAGTATATGGCACGCGCGAGATCAAACTCAATAAAAGAGAAAACCAATGCATAGCAATAACCGCGCAATCTGAACCGGAAAAACAACCACAACAAAAAAAAACATGGAACAAAGAACTAAAAAAATTACTCCCCCAAGCCGGCTGGTCCCCGTGGGGAGAAATAGCCAAAAATTGAGGAAATAAAACTCGAAAACCGCTACTAATTGGAATCTACAACAAGATACTTACGAATCATTCATTCGCTAGAAAAAAAAGGATCGATATATTAAGTTTAGCTGAAGTTAGAAGAATGGGTAGTAACATAGGAGAGCATGAAGATTTTATATTTTGCTGTAAAGGAGAAATGCTTGGCTTACACGGAGTGGGTTTTCTGATAAAAAAGAAAAAAAAAACAATATATCCTACTCAAAATGGAGTTCAAAACCTGGAGGAGCCCTACACCCAAAAAGAGGTTCCTATCCAAGAAAGTAATGTTTAAGAAGACACAAATAGATTAACAATCTAGTGTATAATAAATGAATACATGGGGGATGATAGTAAATAAAAAGGTTTTTTTTTAAATTAGTATATTTCTTCATTGATATTGTTTTGTTACGCAACATAATAAATAAATAGACGATAAGGCTTATTTTAAAAATACATTTGAATAAATTATAACTCTCATTACTGTTTAATAAAGTTCAATATCGTATTATTTTATCATTACTATGTAAGTATCACCATAGTAGATAAATATCCCTGGCGAATTTAAGTGCAATTTCATGTATAGTTGATAGAGGCCTTTAAGAACACTTCTTATAAATACATGTCATACGTATGGCTGTGGAAATAATCCTATTTTAAAGCCTTGATAAAAAACTATTATTTTTAACACGCTTTTATTAGCTTCACCTGTATGTTTGTTTGTATGTAACCGACTCCTTTGGGCGTAATTTTGACTGACTTTAAACGGTCAGAATTCGTTTAAACTTTGTAGATATATCGAGGACCGATGACAATACACTAATACAAAAAAAAATGAAAAAAAATATAGTTTAAAAAAAAAATATAGTTTTAAAAAACTAAAAAACACGCTTTCTATAGAAAACCAAACTAAAAAATAGAAAATAAATTTGAAAAAAAGCGTTGGGTGCCTGTTGTCAATAGTAAAAAGCACCCAACGGTTTTTTTCAAATTTATTTTCTATTTTTTAGTTTAAATATATATATAATAAAAGTATCTGTAAAGTTTTTAGGCGTCTAGGTTTTAAATCCCAAATAAGTTGGCTACCCCGCAAGGCGCCTCGCCCTCCACGTCCACGGTGTCGATATATTTGCCAAAAAATATTTTTAACTCATAAAATTTATATAAAAGTTTTGATGTAACAGTGGGGGATTGCCCACTGTTACATCAAAACTTTTGGCCACAGAATATTTAGGCAGATAAGTTTCCGATTGACCGACAACTTGGCAAATTCTTCAATTGACCTTGAAACTAACGAATTTATAGAGGAGGTTTTTCTCTAAGTAGTTTTAAAATTGCTATTCTTTTTTATGCTATGCGATAACTGCGCTTTTTTATAAAAATATTTCAAAAATTATTTTTATTAATTGAGTCTCATCTTAAAAATCTTAAAAAGGGAAATTAAAAGATGAAAAATGGAGCTTAATATAATTATGTAACTTATTGAGATTTATTCGTACTAAAATTGATAATACCTACCTTTTTATAGGTATTACTTATTTACTAAATAACATAGCATATTAATATTGAAAGTTAAATTTAACTCTTTTCTTCAGCCTTCTTATCTGTGAGGATGATTTGATGAGTCCAACAGACTGGGTTCAATCACTATTAACGATTTCTTGCTAAAATTATAAAATGGCTACACAATTTCTTAATTTTTATTTGGTTTGGCATTTATAACTTTTAGTTTTATTAATTTTTGTTATTATATTTGATATTCGTTCTATATTTACTTATGTTTTTCTTATTCTTCAACTCAGCTCAGCATCAAAAGCGAAAACACGTGTAATGAAATCCAGAGATTATAATTTAATATAACATTTTGCATCGTGTTTTCACTGCACACATCCCACACGTTATTAACTTTGATTTATGACGGTGGCTCAAAACTTTAAAAGCTATTATACTTAATTTGCATTTTTATTAAAAATGCAACACGTGGGTTTTGCTTACATCAATATTTGCCTTTTAATAAAAAATTTAGTACTTTCATTTAGGTCTTTTCTCTTAAATTCAACTTATTTCTTAACGTAGCTGCGCTCGCTTTGATATTGATTTCGTTGATCAGTTTTTTTGATACAGAAAATTCTATATGCTATTTATTCATTAATTGGGTTAACTCACGGCATATACAGGGTGTAAGGGACATCGTAACGAATACTGAAATAGTGTATTCAGACCATAACTCTGAGTCTAAAATCATTGGAATTTTCTGCCGGAAAATTAAACTTTTTATGCAATCAGCTGTCATAGGTAAAAGTTATTCCCCGTAGGTATCGCACAAAAGTAATAACTACATGTGTATATCATGCAGACAGTCTACGCACACGTTCTACTACGTTCAGTATTCGTTAAGATGCCCGTTAAACCTTGTATATGTAACATTTATATTAAAATCTTAGCTAGTACGATGTGCATGCCACTTGTGAGCTAGTACAGCATTCACGGTTTAGACAATATAAAGAAGATTAATTTATATTTAAAATTAAAATCCAAAAACAAATTGCTTTTTGCCTTAAAAATAAGACAGTTTAAAAGATATAAAAAAAAGATAACAAAACATAAAAGCGAACGAACGACGAAAAAACGAAAAAACAAAAGTAACACAACATTTTACTTAAAATAATTCGTTTCATGTTAACAATTAACACGTACTAATCAATTTAACTTATCAATTTATGCTGTTCTCGAGTTTTGTTTTAGAAGTATTCACATAACTCACGAGTGCCAAACTACGAGTATATCAAGATCTGCTGTTCTGGCGTCATTGAGTAACAAATATTCATCCAAACTTTTAATTTTTTTAGTAGCCAAAGATTTAGTTCCCCTCTGATAGTCGTGGTTTTTAAGTACCTTACATTTTTAATAAAATGTGCTATTTAAATGAAAATGTACAAAATGTCAAGCAACTGACACATCAAGACTAGATAAGACAAAGAGGTCAATGTGACGAAACTAGCTGTGAACACACTTTTAAGTCTAAAACTATCAAAATTACATTTTTATATATTTAATATGTTTTATTCAATATTTATCTTATTGAAACACCTATACCTATATACCTACACAATACACAAAAAGAAGAAATAGTTACTTTATGTACTGAAGTCGTTGAATATTTTAGAGATTTTTCATTTTGATCAAATTCAAAACCTTTTCAAAATCTCACTACACAAAAGCATGATACTTACATATTATTATTTCACTTGTGTGAATTCTGTAATACTTGAAAAGACTTTTTTAAGATGAGCCAGGGACATTGTCGCCGTTGTTGAACATTTTCGACTAAGTGCCCTCAGCGGGGATTTACCACGAGACTTAAGATAGATAAAGCGAAATATATTGTAAGTACTTTTCTCAAGAATAAAGTATACAGTATATGCGGTTAAGTGTACTCTGTGTTGGTATACCTTATTATATACGAGTATATACTAGCTGACCCGGCAAACGTTGTATTGCAAAACAATAAAAAATTAAAGATGAATCACCCTTACAATTTAGGGGTATCAAAAATAGATGTTGGCCGATTCTCAGATCTACCCGATGTGCACACAAAATTTCTTAAAAATCGGTCCAGCCGTTTCGGAGGAGTATGGTAACTAACGTAACTAACGAAAAGTACACGAAAATTTTATATATAAGATATATATATATATATATGTTATGGAAGAGGGAGCAAACGAGCAGACGTGTCATCTAATGGAAAGTGACTACGTTCGCTGTGAACGCCTGCAGGAGTCACAAGCACGTTACCGGCCTTTGCGGAAGGAGTACGCTCTTTTCTTGAAGATTTGAAGGTTGATTCGGTCCAGATATATATGTATAGATATAGTACGCTCATCTAATAAGACCTATACTAGTCCACTGTTGGACATAGGCCGCTCCTTGTGAGTGAGGACGAATGTTTTTTTTTTATTTTTAGAAGAAAAGAAGTACTTTAAAACAATATAACAAAAACACAGTGTTAGTCCTACATCGCACAATAAAAGTCCCCACGCGTTTAGTACGTATACAACTTCCCAACATCAACCAGTATGATTACCTCGCCTGGTTGGATGATTCTCCGTTTATATTGGAGAGATATAAGTTTAGTTCCTCCACAGTTTATTGTTTGTTGTATTTAAAAGTCGATACGATAACCTGGTGATAAATTTACGCATAAATAAATAAATATTTAACTGCACGGATGGCGTAGTGGTTTAAGCGATCACCTCGCCGCTTCCTACTGCGCTGGGTGTTGTTTCCTTGATCCCCACGAGGGACAACACTTTGTGTTTTGAGTTTGGGTGTTCTTTGTGTCTGTTTCATAAATATCACTTTAGCTCGTTTAGCATGAAACCTCATGCAACTACCGCGCTACATTCGACAAAGCCTATCAAAAACCTATTTGTCTTGGCACAGACTTCAAACAGACTATAAGGAACTATAGCTTTTATATTGTTACCTGTTATGTTGAGGGTACTTATAATAGTTTTCTTACTTAGATTTGTAAATATTTTTTAATATTTACTGCTCCTTGTCAGTAATGGAAGTCGATTCAACTTTTTTTTTAATTATTTAATTTACCATTGAGTGTAAGATATGTTTGTAATGAGTACAAAAGTACGAAATATAATAATACGAAATATAAAAATACAATAATACGTAAATAAAAGTGTAGTAATGTTACCTGTTATATTGCGGGTACTTATAATAGTTCTCTTACTTAGATTTGTAATTATTTTTTAATATTTAGTGCACCTTGTCAGTATTGGATGTCGATTTAACTTTTTTTTTAAAAGCATTTATCCTGTGAATATAATTTAAGCTGTCAATGGAGAAGAAAATTTTATTCACTTTACATTAAAAGACTTCTTTAAACTTTGTAAAGTAAAGAACTTCTCACCAAACTATAAACTTTCATCATCATCATCATCAGCCTATCGCAGTCCACTGCTGGACATAGGCCTCTCCCATTGTCCACTTTGGTCGATTTTGGGCTTCTCGCATCCATCTTCTTTATCTCAATTTTATATAAATTTATCGGGACGATGATATTTATTTCAGATTTTTTCATTTTTTATTAATTTTATGGAAAATATGAGAGTAACATTATATTACTTATTATTATTATTATATTACTGTTCTAAAACTTGAAAATTACTACTGAATTTGAGTATAAACAGTCCAGAGATGACTCCGGCGGCCATTTTCCAGTTCAATTATACGAAAAAGCCCCGGATGATCCACCTCAAAAATCACAATCGACAAAATTTCTAGGCGTGCAAGATAAAATCAGAGCCACCAGTCAATATAGAAAATTAACTCAATAAATATCTACACAGTTCTCACACCAACCATCCCACTTTTAATCACAAAGAGAGTATACCAATATAATCCCATTCCATAATTAGTTGGTATGTTTTGGAAGTTTGCATAACATTTGGGAAATGGGTGTGTACCCACGCCACTTAAGTCGAATGCCATTTATCTTTTTCTACAACCGACATTGACTCGTTTCTTTTAAAAAAATATCCTTACGATGTCACACTTAGATTTATTTTTTTCGCAATATGTAACAGAAAACAAACCTCCAAAAAACAAATAAGAATTTTCAATGCTATGTATACCTATATATATTATATTTATCTAAAACAGATTTAGTCAAATCCACTGACAGTTCAAAAGTATATTTTTTTAAACATACCTATTTATTCTTTGTATATTTTAGACTCATCTGTTGGTCTCGCAGTTGCTTTATTGACTGCTAAACCAGAGATCGTGTAATTCATTCCCACTCTGGACAAATATTGTGTGGTAAACACAAACATTTTTTCTGTGTCTGGAAGTAATTTTCTGTATATATGTATAAATTTAGAAAGTTATAAGTATGTTTATCAGCAGTCTGCTGTCCAAAGCATAGCTCGTGCGTAATTAAGATTTAGACAGCCACGTCTGAGTTGTGTCAATTTCTTTCTGTTACTATGATAATGTGTATTTAAAACATGATGATCAGTTGGACATTTACGATATGAAACCATTAAAAAAACAAGCAAAACATCATTTTATTTTATTTTATCAAAGTACAATATTTTTACCCAGTATCGGATCTCAAGATAACTTATCAGCATATCAGTTTATCGACACTGGCTTAATGACACATCTAACAATATGATTAAAGATGGAGATGATACTATAGTTATCTTTAAAATTCTAGTAATATCATGTTGTTTTCTGTCAGATTACGTTTAATGTTTATCTTGTAGATGGACATCGTAAATGTAATGTCTGTTTATGCTAATTTTAGAAAGCTGAAGAGTTTTTTGTCTGTTTAAGTTCACTTTTCTCTGGAATTACTAGCCCGAATTAAATAATTATTAGGGTATTGGATAGAGTATTAATTAAGAAAGATTATAAAGAACATAACATTACGCTGCAACTATTATTAGCGGAGCAGTCGGAGCAGTAAAGGAAAATCTGGTATGTAAAATTCGTGTATGAAACTTGATTTAACAAAAATTTTGTTGAAAAATAAGGGTTATTTAAGAAAATTGACACCAGATTTTATCTTTACAGAATATAATATGACAAAATATTTTTTATTTCATTATACAAACGAGATAGCATGGAACCTTGACATGAAAACGCTTATTTCATAGTAAGACAGAGAATATTACGAAATTAATGACATTGTTTTTACATAAAAGAATATTCTGGTGGATACTCCATTAATATATCTTCAATTACCTTTTGGTAATTAACCAAAGATTAATACATACTAGACATCGTAGCATATAATGAGTGGAATAAATATATACTTATGTGACTTCTACGACCTTTCACTAGATACCTACGGTCATTCCATCCCTGTTATTCTAGTGTCTCGTATTCTTAATTGATTATAAATTATACTACTGACATTTGACAGTGCTGTAACAACGCTTACTCAATAAAAATAATTGAGTTTGATTGAACTTTTTTTTCTATGGTATAAAGGGGCAAACGAGCAGACGGGTCACCACGGGTAAGCAACTACCGCCACCAATGGACACCTGCAACTCAAAGGTCACAAGTGCGTTGCTGCCCTTGGAGTCCCTCCCGCTCGAGTCAGCGGGAGACAGACTTTGAGGACAATAAATCGACGACAGAATGGCGTAGTGGTTTGTGTAACGGACTGCTATTCCAAATGTCGCGGGTTCGATTCCCGCTCAAGTCAAACATTTGTGTGCGTGAACATTTAATGTTTGATTTGGTCTGGGTGTTTCTATGTATAATAAGGACAATAATTGTATTTTTTTATTTATTTAATTTACACTGTCATTGTACGTATCTACGTATCATTATAGCTTAACATACGCGTTAGATACGTCTAAATAAATGTAGGTAATAAATATTGTTTTGACTACCTCGGTAGTGCAGTGGTAGCGTCTGCGATTGCTATGTTGAGGTCTGGGGTTAGATTCCCAGGTCGGATAAAATGTTTGCATGTATTAATATGTATGTATTTCTAGCTAATCAATCTAGCTTTCATAGTACAAGTTTCATAGTTGTGTGTAAGATGTCCGAAAATATTATTATTGTTGCGCCATAGGATTAAAAGGTTCGATTGTATGTGAAATATGGAGGACAGCGCTATCTAGTATCGACTAAAGTACATCTACTAAGATTGTGGTTAATACGAGTAGTTCTGATCCTTACAGCGCTAGATGGCGCTGCAAATAACGCGTGACTGATTCTGGCAAATTCTTGTTGTTTGGAACGGACTATCGAATACCAGGAATTTTCTAGTAAAATTCATAAGAGCAATAAAAGCAGTGCGTGTTGGCCGTTCGACACAGTTTAGTTTTACGACACAGCGAATTAACATCGGAGTGAATTTCTAGTGCGACTAACAAGATGTATAGTGATTCCTAGAAGTGAGTGTTTGTAAATAAAGTGGATAATAAGAAGGAAATAAAGGAGGAATACCATCTTTGAGGGTCTGAAATTATAGGATGAAGAACACATACAGTTGAAGACAATTCTTCATGTTGTAATAGTATTGTAGTTGGTAGGATAATAGTAATAATAATCATATTTTCTAAACATCTAACACACAACGCCATCTAGTTTCAAACTGAGCAAAGTGTGTACTATGAAAGCTAGATTGAGTGACTATACTTTTTGTGTCAATATAAACATATTATAATACATAGATCCGTGTGATTAAGAATGCTTAGTGTCACCAACCCTATTCATCCCGTGGGTGTCGTAAGAGCCGACTAAGGGAGTAAACTACGCAGGACAACAACACTGCAAAGAGTAGGAAAAAACTTGACACAAAACCTATACCAACCCGTCTGGCCAGCGTGGTATAGTAAAGCCAAAGCCTGCTTTCTAAGGAGAGGCCTGTGTCCAGCGGTGGACTATTAAAAGCTGTTGATGATTATACATAGAAAACACCCAAAATCATATTATTAATATATTTATAAAATCTATATAACAACTATTATGTAAGTAGTAGATTTTTTAAGTATTTATTAAACTCTCAAAGTAAAGAATTAAAATGACTTAAATCATTTCATAAGGAATTTTCATTCGTAATTTTTCTCTTAGCAGGTTTTTCCAAATTTATGAGAGACCACACAAGAAACGCGAGGAAACTGTCGTAATAAATTTATCGCTGAACGTAATAAAAACCACATTCTGTAGAATTGAGTTTTAAGTTGGTGTTTGTGTACGAAATGAAGGCATACGTCAATTATATTCCGAGAAATCTTTAATTCAACACGTGAGAAATATATTGGGACTCCTTATCCACGCTCGTCGAGGCTCGAACCGTGTACTTCTACAAACAAAATAAATAAATACAAAGATCACATCTGGAGCTGGTATAAAATGAATAATCGAACGTCGAATAAGGCTAGTAGAAAAAATCTTACATACATAAAATGTAGACTAAAGATTATATATACAGGGTGTAAGGGATGTCGTAACTAATACTAAAAAAGTGTATTCAGACCATCATTTTGAGTCAAAAGTTATTGGAATTTCTGCCGAAATAATTCTTTTATCGTTTTTCATTTGTTTTTATGATACGGTCCGAAAATACCGCAGCCGATGACTTGTTGCGCAGTTTGGTAGTACGAGGAAAAAAGTGTCTTGAAAAGCGCACAGTGGTGAAGCGCCAATTATCTAAGTGGTGGGGATGATAATTTTGCCGTGGGAGCACTCTCCACGATATAATATACTATACGATAGAGAATGCTGTATTTCCTGTAAAATCTTAATTAGACAACAAACATATGTTTTATGTTTTTTTTTCTTTTTTTTTTAAAGACCGCTCCCGAATTAGGAGTATATCACAAACACACAAAGAACACCCAGCCTCAGAACCACATTTTGTAGATCACACAAAGTGTCGTCTCATGTGAGATCGTAGGTACCCACAACACTCAGCATAGTAGTGAGCGGCGTGGCGACTGCTTAAACCACTACGCTATCCGCGCAGTCATACACAGTTTATTTTATATTGAGGTAGCTTGTAAATGAAATCCTTGGTTAATGGGATTTAAGGTCTTGACAGAGACAGAACACGCATTAACACACACGACCACGAATTTTTTTCAACTACAATGTTGAAACTTTAACAAACAAAATAATTTATTTAAGATTGCCATACAGACTTCAAATATTCAACTTTCCCTAAAGTAAAAAGTTTTGGTTACATTCCATTTGCCTGAAATATATCTCACAAGTGTATCTTTATAAATCTCCGACAAGAGACTATATTTAAGTATATTGGAGAACTAACTGGTGCCCGCGACTTCGTTCGCGTTTATTTTGAAAAGCGCTGCCTTAGTGAGTTCGATTCCCGGACCAGGCAAATTATTTTTTAGGCCTATTATTTTGACATTACACACAGACACTTCAATTTCATTTATTTGAATAGATTGGCTCTAACAAAACTCTTCAAGTACGATTTACGTAAACATTCTAAGCATTTCACAAACTCTTAAGTAAAACTTTACCCAGGATCTCCGAAGTGATAAATGCGGTGCAAATAACATTCCAAGATCGAGTTCTGATTTGAGACGTGAAATGCAATGGTTCATGCAGTATTGGTGCTTTAAGACAAGGAAGGATTATGTTTAATCATGTGTGAATATTCTGAATGAAAGGGTGAATTTATATTTATTTACACACCATGTACATAAGGTGCATTGGCGGACTTAATGCCTGAGCCATTATCTACCAGTCAACCATTGGATGAAGCAGAGAAAACAGGAAGTAGGTGCATTTTGGGCTGCAGTTAATTATATACAAACTGTATTTTGCAATTTAAACTGAATACAAAATCATATTTGTACAGATAGGAATCACTTACCATCATATGACCCCTCGTTTGCTCCACTATATAATGAAAAAATAGAATTTATTTTATTTACTTTATTTTATATTTCCTATAGATTTACGCTAGTGTAACTTAGTCTAATTATTGTCTAAGATCTATGTTAAACTGAAATGTCCTACACTGTAATATTTATATTGGTCAAATTAATAAATTTTTATTATTATTATTTCTTTATTTCATTCTTTATACATATAAATTACATTTTTAAATATATTTATATACAAAAACAAAAAAATAAAATACATTTAAAAATATAAAAAATAGTATCCCATCGGTATCGGGTACAGAGACCAAGATATCGGTGGTTAGGACTCCAGAGACAGAAACTTCCTCACAATACGTGCCGTATCGAGAAGAACTGCTTTCTGCATCAGACCCTTAATCCAACTGCCCAACGCGAGCCTCTGAAGATGTTGGTCGAGGCTCTTAGCAACTAATCCATGGGCCGATATGACTATCGGTACAACGATTGCCGAATCAACATCCCACATGTCGACAATCTCGTGGGCTAAATCCAAATATTTCACTTGTTTATCTTTTTCAGCTTTCAAGAGATTGTCGTCATGTGGAATGGTAATGTCAACAATCAAATCGAAATTAAAATTAAAATTTTAAAAATTAATTTAAAAAAAAAAAATTATTTTTTTTTATTTTTTTTATTTTTTTTAATTATTTTTTAAAATTTTATATTAAAATTAAATTTTCAAATTTAATTATTATTATTATTATTAGCCAAAGCCTCGGTGGTGAAGTGTTAGGGTATGCGACTGCTGTGGTGAGGTCTCGGTTTAGATTCCCGGGTCGGGCCAAATGTTTGTATAATCTGCTAATATTTGTTTTGGAGTTTGGGTGTTTTCTACATATAATATGTATGTATTTACAAAAATAAAAGTATAGGTACAAGTATTCTATTAGTCAATCTAGCTTTCATATCAATCTGATTAGTTTGAAACTAGATTAGATAAAATAATATAACAATATTTTTTTGGACATCTAACATACAAGAAGGGCATCAATAAACTGCCAATGCGTTGGCAAAGATGCGTCGATTGCATGGTTGATTACTTCGAATAACAGAAATAAAAAAGTTTGAAAAAATAAGTACTTTCACTTATTGCATACAAAACGGCAATTTCATAGGTAAAAACCTATTATATACGTATCGAAAGTCTCTTATATACCTGTGCCGATATACAACCGCCCATTTCCATTGGGTTGAGCCTAATGAGAAGAAAGGCCAATCTTTTTAATCAATAGATAACAATAGCATCATTAAATATACACAATATTGTCTTGAGCGCACTTTACATAATTCCAATCAACTGTCATCGCCATCAATAAACTTAGACACTACCGTCTGTCTTGGATCCCTGAACACCTCCCTCTAACCTGCACTAGATTCTAATAATACATATTTTGATTTTACTAAATATTATATTCCCATACTTTGATTACTTCTGATCACAAATACAATTCACATCATCAACAGCCTTTAATAGTCCACTGATGGACAAAGGCCTCTCCTCAAAAAGGAGGTTTTGGCTTACTACACCATGCTGGCCAGACGGGTTGGTATAGGGTTTGTGTCAAGTTTTCCTATTCTTTGCAGTGCTGTTGACCTGCGCAGTTTGCTCACTTAGACGGTTCTTACGACACCCACGGGATGAATAGGGATGGTGACACTACGTATTCTTAATCCGTCATCACACGGAACACGGAAATACTATTCGACGGAGACTAAGCCAAATACTGTTCCAGTTCTGTGATATTGAATAATAATTATGTAAATCTTAGGACTTTCCCATACCTTCATTCCCAGTTTATAATAAAGTTAGTTATGTTGTAATTGCTTAGATTTTTGTATTGTTAAGGTTAGACAGAGACAAAATTAGAGATAGACGGATAAAAATAATTATTCTAACTACCGACCATTTCCATAAGATAACAAGAGTTTAAGATTTTGTTTACAGATAAGCAAGACGAAAAAAGTACTTAATTAATTATTTTTTCACAAAAGGTCATAGAATACAAATTTAGGTGCTACTTTAACTTTAACAAACTTTTTATTTTCCTCTTAAAAAAAAAGTCTCAGAGGAAAGTAAGCATACTTTGCGATAGTAATAAATACTTACGTCTCAATTCTTGCTGTTTTCTTCTCTTTCTTTCTTTCAAAAAGACAACTCCTGCATTAGGAATATATCCTGTATCGCGGGGGACTTTACAAACATACGTGAAACGGACACAAAGAACACCCAGACTCAGAACAACAATTTGTGGATCACACAAAGTGTCGTCCCATGTGGTGTTTGAACCCACAACACTCGGCGCAGTAGGAAGCGGCCTGGCGACCGTTTAAACCACTACGCCATCCGTGCAGTCAAAGACCCAATCGCTCTAGTCCATCAATGTTTTGTTCTTTTGAAAATAGATTACCTTATATAGTTTGTAATTTTGGAATGTAATAATATAGGTATAATTTCTATCTTCAAATTCAAAACAAACGGCCGACGTGATGGGAAACCGATACAACACAAAACCAATGCTATCAATCTCTCAACGGAGGTCTACCAATCTTACTGACCAATAAAACCGATACTATTCTAGTAAATAAATTTAAGCAGAAATACAGAAACAGTGATACTTGACCAGCCAAATATTAAGGGGGCATCCCTTAATATTTGGCTGGTCAAGTATCACTGTTTATCAAAAGCAAAAAGTATAGTATACGTCATTTTCTTTGGCTATTTCTTGAAATTATAAAGAACTATCTATTGCCCGTGGCTGCGCCCACGTATACATATATCACTTATCGCGGTAAAAAGCCTATGTCTTTCCTGAAGAATCACAGTATATCCATACCAAACTTCACCTAAATTGGTTTAGCGGTTATTGATTTCCCATACAAATTTTCACCCCCCTTTTCAACCCTGTAAAGGATGATTTCGATTCCCGCTCAAGTCAAACATTTGTGTGCATGAACATTTAATGTTTGATTTGGTCTGGGTGTTTCTATGTATAATGTGTATATATTTACAAAAAAAAGTATGTATGTATTTATATCAGTTGTCTAGTACCCATAGTACAAGCTCTGCTCCGTTTGGGACTGGATAGCGTTGTGTGAATGTGGTACAATATTCTTTTTTATTATTAGTATTATCTCTGAGATAAAAAACTGCCCTATGTCCTTTCCCGGCAACTGGAATATCTTTCTGCCAAATCTCAACTAAATCCACAGAATGACATTATGGATTGCTTATCGTCTATTTTCTGTAAAATCCGTACGGCCGAGCCGGTCCATGTGAGCTGAAGCTTGATTATCCCACGGTTGAAATAATAATACCAAGAAATGGATATCTACAGTAGAAAGAGTGTCTAATCTAGCGTAAGGGAAAACAAAAGAGTATTGTATTACGAAAGAATACGGTTGATAATTATATTTATACTTATGTATATAATATATAAAATGTTAAGCTAGTTTGTGTACATTTCAAAAGCTCAAAAAGTTATACACATGTTAAGCTCAAAAGTTATACACCGATTAAGCTCAAAAGCTCAAAAAGTTATACACAAGTTAAGCTCAAAAGTTATACACCGATTAAGCTCAAAAGTTATACACAGTTTAAGCTCAAATTATGACACGATAAACAACACGTTATAGAGATGTTTTTTTTTTAAACTACAGTGTGTCACAGTCAAGCGTGGGTACGGCTGGTATGTTATAGATATATTACATATATTATATATAGAAAACCTCCTTTCTAAGGAGAGGCTTATGTCCAGCAGTGAACTATTAAAAGCTGTTGATGATGATGATGATGAAAAGGAGATACAATTCAACTTACGCTCGAAAGTAGTTGATTTTACTCCGATTTAGCTTTAATTCCCTGCAAACGAGATAAGGAAATTCTCGCTGCAGGATTTCATTCGTAGTTTAATATATTCGTTGATCGAAGCAGAATACATGTTGAGATGTTTATGTTCAGATATATTCCATCTATCCTGTTCAGAAGGAAGGATATGCAGGAGCGTGTGATCCTCACATTTACAAAAAAGATTTTGGTGTTTTGTAAAGCAAAACTTCCTTTCTAAGGAGAGGCCTAAGTCCAGAAGTGGACTGTTATAGGCTGTCGATGAAACCAAAACACCAAAATCTTTGTACGAATTTTAAGGACCAATTTATTTGGGTTTTATATAACTACGATTACAAAATTTACGCCTAAATAACAGAATATTGTTTTTGTCAAATAAGGAGAAAAAGCGTTACGCTACAGAATGTTACTAGGTTCGTTGCATCTTGCAGATCTAAATCTAATGTTCTTGGTCAGAACCTCCTTTCTAAGGAGAGGCCTATGTCCAGCAGTGGACTGTTAAAGGCTGTTGATGATGATTGATGAACGCTTTATTTATCCACCATTAATAATATTGAAATATGAATAATATGCCATGCCATGTACAACATTATCTACCTTTACTACTCCACTGCTAGACACAGGCTTCTGCTTAGAAAGGAGGTTTTAGGCTACTGTACCACGCTGGCAAGTCGAGTTGGTATAGGATTTGTTTCAAGTTTACCTTCTCTTTGCAGTGCTGTTACCCCGCGTAGTTTGCTCCCTTAGTCGGCTCTTACGATACCCACAGTATGAACAGGGGTGGTGATACTATGTAGTCTTAGTCCGTCGCCACATGGACAATCAAATAAAATAAATTTACAATGGCTAGGATTTACTTCGGATCGAGATGATTTGAAGAAACACTGGCAGTTAAGCTATGAGTTTCAATGCTACGAGAATCTTCTATACAAAATCTTCTTTTACGTCTGATAGCACTACACCTTAAATATATATTTATACTTACATTTAATTATTTAGAAGATTTATTCACTGAAAACACAGAATTTCAATTAAAAGTTCACTAATTGTTATATGGCAGCTAGCCAACCCGAGTTTAACGACAAGCTTTGAACTCACACTAGTTTTATAGTAATGTGTTATTGTAAGGTTAAAATTAATCTATTTCATATGAGTTTTTTTTTTTAACGTTTTATTTATTTATCAGGCCACCATCAGCCAGTATATTATTACTATATAATTACAAATCTTACATTTAAGTATCTCGCCAGAGATAGGCACACCGGTAGGCATAATTACAGGTGCAAATTATCACACCGTATTGTTTTAGTCGGTCCGATTCCGACACACCACCCCGCCACAAACCCAGGTGGGGTAACAGTCCGAGGATGTTTAGACACGTAAAAAAAAGTGTTTTTGTCAAGTGTTTTCCTCATCTTTGCAATGCAGTCCTGTGTAATTTGCTTCTTTAGTTGGCTCTTATGACACGGAAAGGGACACAAAGAAAAACGATATGTGGCGTACATTAAGTGTTGTACTATGTAAGGATCGAACTAGGGATGGACCAAAAAAATTTCAATATAAATTTACAAAAACAAAGTAAACTTAGAGGTAATATTAATATATTTGTATTTATTTATATATTGATAGGAAACTCAACGGATTTTTACAACCCGCATGCATAATTTACATTCAATTAAATTCTTAGGCCTATTACAGAGTTTCATATTTGCTATTTTTTTTATGTTAGAGGGGGCAGACGAGCAGACGACCTGATGGAAAGTGACCATCGCCGCCCATGATCGTCTGCAACTCAGGAGTCACAAACACGTTGCCGGCCTTTTAGGGAAGGATTACGCTCTTTTCTTGAAGGTTTGAAGGTCGTATCGGTCTGAAAATACCGCAAAAAATAAAATAAGGAATCTAAACTAACATTACACTAATAATAATAAACATAAAACAAAAAATAAATAATTATAAAACATTATAATATCTAATATATATTTTAATTAAATTATATTAAATTAAATCAAATCAAATTCAACTTAAACTGAACAAAAATAAAATACAATCAGAATCAAACCAAATTAATTCGATTTAGTCAAAATAAATCAAACCAGACCAAATCAAATTATATTTAACTGACTCAAATTATGGTACACTAAAATAATAAGAAATGAATTAAGAAATAAATTTTATCTATTTACTAGTGAGTATATTCGCGATATTAATTCATTAATACTTCATGCACGATATGGCAATATTAATATCATATTTTGTGTTAATCCATATATGTATGTTACGGACTATGTACGAGTATACCTCTGTAGCGACGACTTCACAAACATGCAATTAATGAACACAAAGTAAATCCAGACATAGAATTAACCTGCATTAAGTATATTGATATATGTCCCTGTCACCCAAAGAGAACAACCTTTTGGGCTCAAACTGTCATCAGTTAGATGCCAATTAGATGCTAATACAAGGAGGTGTCACTAACCTAATTTGTAAAAGCTATATAACTTTATTATGGTGAAAATAATCCGTGTGGTGTCCGTGTGGTGACGGATTAAGAATACAGATTGTCACCACCCCTATTCATCCCGTGGGCGTCGACTAAGGAAGCAAACTACGCAGGACAACAGCACTGCAGAGAGAAGGAAAACTTGAAACAAACCCTATACCAACCCGTCTGGCCAGCGTGGTACAGTAGGCCAAAACCTCCTTTCTAAGGAGAGGCTTATGTCCAGCAGTGGACTATTAAAGGCTGTTGATGATGGTGAAAATACACCGCGGGAGAGACGTGGGAGAGCCATGGGCAACATGGCTTTCACCGAGTGAGTGAGGTTACCGGAGCCCAAATCCCCCCTCCCGCTGACTCGAGCGGGAGGGCAGCAACGCACTTGTGATTTTTGAGTTGCATGTGTCCATGGGCGACGGTAGTTGCTTACCATCAGGTGACCCGTTTGCTCGTTTGCCCCCTTATACCATAAAAAAAAGAAATAAAATCTTTAGCGAGTAGGACTCCTATTCATTGAAACTGTAGATTTCCTTTATGAAGATAAAAGGCCTCAAAATCTGCAAAAGCTATAATTGGTGGTATGATGAACCAGCTGCTTGCTGTGTTCCTTTCTAATGCCTAGCTCTTCATGCACTGGTCATGTTGGAATAAAAGAGAATAGAATATTGTTTTTTGCACACCATTTCTTTTTTCAAAAAAACTATAGATTACGTATACTCATTGTATATTTTAAATATCGGTTCTTTCTACCACTGTTATAAAATTAAAGGTACATAGAATTAATATTATCTAGTAAATTGACGACCGAATGGCGTAGTGGCTTGTGTAACGGACTGCTATGCCAAAGGTCGCGGGTTCGATTCCCGCTCAAGTCAAACATTTGTGTGCATGAACATTTAATGTTTGATTTGGTCTGGGTGTTTCTATGTATAATATGTATGTATTTACAAAAAAAAAAAAGTATATATGTATTTATATCAGTTGTCTAGTACCCATAGTACAAGCTCTGCTTAGTTTGGGACTAGATGGCGTTGTGTGAATGTGGTACAATATTATTATTATTATTAAATGATCCAAACAAAAACATTTTCGTAAGTGCCAAGTCAAAATTTCTGCAGATAGAGTTTGCAGCACACAGTTACACGAATATAAACTTCAAGTCAAAGTAGTGAGGTGTGTTTTTCGAAACTTTTGACTAGTTTTAGTATATTTGTATGAATAAAAAGAGATGGAATAAGGTGCCGCCGTTGAGAAAAGTGTTTGGTTGGCGAAATGAATTTGTCTTAAGAATAGAATAAATTTTATCTCATGAATGAAAGAGGAAAATAGGTGCTGTTTTTCTTTTCGCGAGAGAGATCCGTATTACCCCGCGTTAAGAAAACAACCCAAACTGTTATTGGTAGGTTGATGTTTACTGTTGTTATCGGATAAATAACCTTAAGGGTCCCAGAGGCACGAATACAATCAAAAAATGTCGCCAGCTTGGTTTGTTGTTGAAATAGTTTTAAATTTTTGAGTGTGGATAAACACAGAATAACTAGGCCTTTATGCTGTCTGTAGGTATATGATTAGATAAAGATAAGATAAATTTGCAGTTTACTACGCAAATAGTAAAATTCCTTAAGAAGTAGCAACGGAAAAATCAGACTCACATGTAAACGCACACGCTCACGCCCACGCTCTCTCTCTCTCTCTCTCTCTCACTTTCTCTCTCTCTCACTCTCTCTCCCTCTCACTCTCTCTCACACACACACAAAGCCTAATCGGCTTACGTTCAAGAGGAAAGTATAAGGTCTTATTCAAAATAAGTTGGCAGAGAGGTCACTACGTTAGGACCCGACTATGTATTTTAATATTTATGTATTTATAAATGTGTATGTTCATGTATTGTATGTGTATACTTGAGACCTCTATGTTTATATGTGGTAATGAATATAGTATTTTATTTATAGTATACAGTGTATATACTCGTATGTTAGTTAGATTTTTCTTAAATTAATAAATTTAATAAAAAAAAACAAGTTCTCTGTTTTCTCTTGCACCTACAACATCATTTTTCTACATCACCTTAAGGTCGACTGGCAGAGAATACCTTGGGCATTAAGTCCGCCTGTGTACAACGTGAATTAAGTTAAATAAATACAAAATAAGCTCATACACAGACACACTCACACAACAACTAAACGCTAAAATATATAAATTCAGAAAAACACAATTAATAAGTAACTTTACATACTCGTACACATGCATCTTAATTATATGGTTTACCTGAGTGTTGAAGCACATATCGCTTCGTATATATGTTCTTTTCCCGACACAAACTAATGAAAGTACTTTGAGGATGGAGTGAAGTGCCGTGTCGGGATAGGCATGCTTCATTAGAGTGAGAAACTGAATGGAATTAAGCTTAAGCACGATTAAGAAGTATGTGGAAATTTTGTGCTCTTGTATTCTTTCTTGTACAGCGTAAAAAATCTTATATACCTACTGTGAAGATTACATTGAAAGTAAACAGTGTACTGAACTGATCGAGGCAGTATTTCACTCCAACCCATCGCCTCCAACTTTATAAGGCCGTCCGACCGCATATGGAATTCTGCTCTCATCTCTATGCAGGGGTACCACGGTACCAGCTTCTTCCTCTGGATCGAATCCAAAGAAGAGCAACTCGAACCGTTGATAGCCAAAAGATTTGCGACCGGCTCGATCCCTTGGCGTTACGTAGAGATGTAGCTTCGCTCTGCATTCTCTCTCGTATATATCATGGAGAGTGCTCCGAAGAATTGTTCGGACTAATATCGGCCGCAACCTTCCGCCATCATTATACAAGGCAAAATTTTTATCCCCACCACTTGGATAATTGACGCTCCACCATTGTGCGCTTTTCAAGACATTTTTTGCCTCCCACTACCAATCTGTGGTACAAGTTATCGGCTACGGTATTTCCGGACCGGACCTCAAAGGCTGGTAACGCACTTGTAACTCCTGAGTTGCAGGCGTTCATGGGCAGCGGTTAGTCGCTTTCCATCAGGTGACCCGTCTGCTCGTTTGCCCCCATTTCCATTTTTTTTTAAAGTATGTTTGATTTTAATTCTTATAACTTCAGCATACTAAATATATGTTTTAAATATACTCTTTTTTTTCGGAATAGATAAGTTCCCAAAACATTAAACACCGTTTAAATGATAATTATTGGTTTAAAGTGTGGTAATAAGTATATAAAAGAAGGTTTATCTTCTACAAGTATATTAAGAAGACGATTTTTACGATATCCCAATTTATTGAAGTTGTCGTCCACATTTAATTAAACGTCTCTCTGACAAAATTGGATAACATATACTGTTACACAATTGCGTTAGTTGCGGTGTCAAGCGTATAGCTACATCAACAATGTGTATGAAAAGGTACTGTAATAAAACCTAGCTTAATCTAGTCTAAGCCTAACTAGTCTTACTTAGTATTAAGAGTAACGTAGTACGACAGTTTTAGCAATTTGCACGGCTTAGTTTGCGATCTTAATAACGTGACTGACATGATAGTCCAAGAACGAATAGCCGCAAACTAAGACAGCATGGTGCAAACGATATATTATAACATACGTTTAATGGTTAAAGTCCATTTTTAATTGACTTTCACATTTTTTTTTTTTTCACATTTTTCACAAAAAAAGATAGTCCCTGCGACTTAGAAAATAGAAATATTTTAAAAGGGGAATTTAAAAATATACAAGAAACGGACACAAAAAACATTCAGACTCAGAACAACAATTTGCGTGGCGAGGTAACCGTCTAAATCGCTACGTCATGCGTGCCTTTAATTCTGCATCACCCTCAGGGTACCTGGTAAAGAATAGTGTTATGGTAACCAGACTACTACCCGATGAGTGCCCGCGCCGTTGCCGGCAGGTGCTAGGAGGGGTCCAGATGTCTTAATAACAGCAGTTCCCAGATCAAACTCAAACTCAAACTCAAACTTTCTTTATTTCATAAAATTTTCAAAATTGTTTGAAATCGTCTTCCATGTAGACTCTAAAGTCATAGATCAACACACACAAAAGCAACAATCTCTGTTTTGTCAAATAGTAACCAAATAAATTTAACAAAATCAAACCCATACAAAATCTATGATATGCCTGTGCCGATCTACAACCGCCCGTTTCCAAGGGGTTGAGCCTTATGAGAAGAAAGGGCAAACAAACTCATGGCCACTCTTTTGCAATTCACAAGTAGATACAATGGCACTATTAAATATATCACAACATTGTTTTGATGTGTGCTAGTATGTCCGTTATTAAGGACTTAAAGGTGAAAAAACAACGAAGAGAAAACAAGATTAAGAAGAACAAACGAATACAAGAGAAAATGAAGTGAAACATAAAAAATAGAAAAAATAATAAAAAACATACTAGCCACACCACATTTTTACTTAAGAAAGAAATAGCCTGCGCTAATTAATCCCAAGCATTCTTGTCCTCCATGTAATCCACAATCGAGTAGTAGGCCCTCTGGCACAAGCCACGTTTTATTGCGGATTTAAATTTGTTAATACTCAACTCCTGAATATTATTTGGGATTTTATTATAAAATCGGACACATTGACCTCGAAAAGACTTGTTTATCTTTTGGAGCCTAGAGGCGGGTACAACAAATTTATTTTTATATCTGGTATTTATGGCATGTACATCACTTTTTTTCAAAAAGCTATCTTTATTTTTGTGAACATATATTACATTTTCATAAATATATTGACTTGCCACTGTCATTATATTTATTTCTTTAAATTTCTGCCTCAATGAACAACGATTGCCTAAATTATAAAGTGCTCGAATAGCTCTCTTTTGCAGCACAAAAATAGTTTGAATGTCGGCAGCATTCCCCCACAGCAGAATACCGTACGACATTATGCTATGAAAGTAACTGAAGTAAACAAGTCGTGCTGTATCAACATCAGTCAACTCTCGGATTTTCCTTACTGCGTATGCTGCTGAGCTGAGTCTACTCGACAATTTATCAATATGTGGGCCCCACTGTAGCTTAGCATCTAGTGTTATACCTAAAAATGTCGTAGTGTCCACAAGGTCCAGCCCGACATCCTTAATTATCACAGTAGTTTTCACTGGCTTGACGTTTGGCATAGTGAAACGTATACACTTAGTTTTTTGTTCATTTAATAGTAAATTGTTGACATCAAACCAATGAACCACTTTCGAAATGGCGCTGTTTACAAATGTGAAATCAGAAAGTGTCCGTTTTAGTCTAAATAATAGTGATGTATCATCTGCAAACAACACAATCTCGAGTCCTTCTATTACAGGCGCAGAGTGGCAAACCGTGTGGTTTTAGCCGGTCCAATTCCGACACACCATCCCGCCGCAAACCCTGGTGGAGTGACGGCCCATGGGGGTTTCCACATGTAAAAAAAAAATGGTAACCACAGTTTGGTTACCATTTTTTTTTACGTTTGCTTAATCTTGTCTCCACTCGAAAACATGTCAGCTCCAACAACCATCAATCCGGTTGCCAACATGGTTGGCTCACTGCCACTTCAACGTACTGATTCTCTTGTGTGAACTCCATCACAATAACCTATACAATACTTACTATTAACCTAGAATCACGAAATCTTGCGAGAAGTTATATAATAGATAATATAAAAAAAGGGAAAGAAACCAAAAGTCTGACGGTAAAGGTTATCGATGTGGCAGCTTTCATAGTAAAGTTAAGTTTATATTTCAATAGCAACGTGTATAAATATTTGAATTTTTTTTGAGAAGGACGGACATACTACATAGTTTGTACGAAGCTCTCTGTGAGTGAGTCTGACTTGCATTTGTCCGAATTATTTTCAAGGTGTTTTGTTTACAAAATATTCACTAAACTTGCTTATAGATTATTCAGAGCGCGGAGTAGCCTTTTGCCTCTATTTCTGTTCGATTACTGCCGTATGGTATTCGTGGCTCGTCTGTTCCCGCGAGAGTCGTAAGTACTCGAGTTTTATGACGACGTTGATCGCTGTGAGATTGGGTTGTAGAACACCAGTGTTATCTACGAGGTTAATAGGGTTGTTTACTTTTAATATCTCAAAATTTGTATGTTAACTTGTAGATTTTTTTTTATTTTTAGTAGAATAAAAGAGATTTAATTCGCTGGTTCTTTTATTAAAATGTCATGAAACAGATAAACAGATGACGGGCCTGTTGGTTTGGTTTGGTTGGTGATGAGCACGGCCATTTGTTCTGTGTCTGGGTGTAAGTTATCTATAATATGTATGTATTTAGAAATATATAAGTATGTTTATCAGCAGTCTGGTTACCATAGTACAGACTCTGCCTAGTCTGATCAGACGGCCGTGTGTGAGATGTATGAGGTATATTATATTATTATTATATTGTACCAAGGTCTATCACATATTGTACAGCTAATATCTAATACATTTTCTACGAGTTTATCTTAGAGTTGTGTAGAAATGTATTCCCTTCTAGAAAGAAAGTACATGTACACCTATGAGGTGCAGAGTTACATAAATAGCGTAGTCGCCTGATATGTATTATGAAAAAAGGTTTACGATAATACGTCTTTTAGTTTACAGGTTAACGACGGTAAATTTCCAATCACAAAGAACTTGAATTAGGTTATTAATATTAAGCATATTCTAATAAAAACAAATAACATAATTAGTGGAAAGAAACAAGTTCACACGCATTTTTCCATTGGTAGTTTGCCAGCATTAATCTGCAGTGCAGTGAAATGTTAGATTTATTAAAATGTTTATGACAAAACAAAAAAACTTTATGATATTGGTTTGCCGAAATTGTATTAGAAGAGCCGCAAGATTTTTATACAATGGAATAACATTAAAGTAGCAATTTCGATTCTGATTTTATTTCCTGTATTCGGTAGATTTGGCTGAATTATTCCAGTTCCAGTGTTCAGTAAAATTCTTATATATATTCAAATTGTTATTCTTCTAATAGGCCTCTCCTTAGAAAAAAGGTTAAGAATAATAGTCCGCCTTATGCAATATGTTTGCAGGAAGACTCAATAAATAAATAAATAAATATATAATCATAATGGTAGAAGTTGTGTATCACAACTTCTACCATTCGTTCGTGGTAAAGTGGGTTCGAGGAGTATACCAGCTAAATCCCTCTATAATATGCTGGAAGACTTTGGATTGCCAAGAGCTTCAGTAAGCTCTTTTCTGGAGGAAATATCCAAAGCGGCATTGATAGGCTCGTGTCAAATATGGTTAGGTAGAGGGGGTAACGCAGCAGACATTGGAGGTGAGCTGACGCGTCGCAATGAGTACTGCCTAAACCTATCCGTATGTCGCAATTTCCAGACACTGTCGAAGTCGCATGTTTTTCCCCCATCTTTCACGCAATGGACTCGAACGGTGTATTCATGGAACGCTAAGAAACAGTTCTATGTATTTACTGGACAGGTAGTCATACGATGTTGCCGTTTTCATTGAATTTTTAAATTATTAACGCTAGGATTTCTATACTGGTATATGTGACCTTTATATTTTTTTAAGTGGATGCGTATTATTATTATGCGTATTCTTAGTGTTTCAAATAATCTCAGAAGTTGACTGAATAAACTGTTATGAACCTTTCTAAACGAGAAAACAATACATTTATGTTACGGTCGTATTTAGAAGACTGTTTGATCCAAACTTAGGCGATAGTAATCAGATACAGCCAGAAACCAACCAGATGTTGTACACAAGATAATTTGGAAAGGATACGTATCCAGTACATTATGTTTAGAACATGTAAAAGGGGTTTAGCGTTGATTAGATACAAAACAGATACAGAACTCCGAGAAACATTTACGTGTCTTTTTATTCGAAAATGTCAAACCATATACATCTATTGTTCTTTGTTCTTATAAATATTGAAATGAAAATACTCGTAAATTGTATTTATATTAATTATCAAGAATTTACGGGTTTATACAAGTCTCTTTTTGGAGATGATTGACTAGTTTCAGACTCCTCCTTTAAATTGGTCATTTTTGATGTACAAAATCATCTAAAGATATTAAATATTATTATTTGGCAAATAAATATTGTGAAAACATAAATTTCGTTATGAACATCTACTTAAACTGTGTTTATTTTAATGAGTTTGTGAATTCCAAAACCATGTTGCAACAAAGGTGTACGTAGTATCGGCAATGATCTAAACTGCATAAATATTTTAAATTCTAGGTGTTCTAATGATCTTCAGAATCTCACATGTGTATCTCAAAAAATCAAAGCATTACTTAAGGCAAGGAGTACAAACAATACAGGATATAGAAAGAATAAAAGTATTCCTGATTAGTCGTATGGCACTCAGTCCAACAATATTAGATGTGTGATAGATAAGTTTAAAATAAAATTTTCTCAACAGTACAACAGCGATACAACTGCATACTGTACACCCAATCATGCGATATACGATAAGATAAAACTCTTTGTCACAGTAACTGTATGTTACGATACACATGGGATGAAGATATTATATTTTTATTCAATTCTTAGAAAAATCAACCTAAATTGGATAAGGTGACCTTGTTTTACCTATTTATGAGTTTTGTTTTCCTTTTGCGTCTATTTATAGAGGTGACGTTTATTTCTTCTAAGCTGAGAGTATTGTACATATGTGGTGAGTTTCCCCACCCCTATTTATCCCGTGGGTGTCGTAAGATCCGATTAACTGAGTAAACCACGCAGGACCACAGCACTACAAAAAGAAGGAAAACTTGAAATGAACCCTATACCAACCTGTCTGAACAGCGTGGTATAGCAGGCCAAAACCTCATTTCTAAGGAAAAGACTATGTCCAGCAGTGGACTATTAAATGCTGTTGATGATGATGATATTATTGAGGAAAATACCTAAATAATATAACAATAAAGTAAATGCATGCTTAGTAATACAATTATCATAATGTACGTATGTGACATTGAAGTCAAGTAGTCCCAGTAAACCCAAGTCAAGTAGTCAAGTTTAAGTGTAAACACCGGAATTATGGCAGTAAAGTCAATATAATTCCGTTTACAGAACTTTAAAGCCATAAACGTTATGCTACCGACGCTCAACTATTTCCTGGGTAGCAGAAATTCTCAGATAATTTCTGGAAAGGAACAGCTGAACTTTTATAACATTCATTCATGAAGAGCTATTAATTGTCCACTGCTGGACATAGGCCTCTCCTTAGTAAGGAGGTTTTGGCGTACTATACCACGCTGGCCAGACGGGTTAGTATAGATTTTGTTTCAAGTTTTCCTTCTTTTTGTAGTGCTGTTGTGCTACGAAGTGTGCTTCCTTAGTCGGCTCTTACGACACCCACGGGATGAATAGGGATGGTGACAATCCGTATTTAAATCCGTCACCTCACGGACATTCGGATAACATTCTTTACCTAGTAGAAAGCCACTTTTAGACTTCGTGGGATGTGGGATTTTGACTAGCTTTTGCCACAATTATTTCCGTTATCTCTTAGGAACAGTGATTTTTCTGGATGAAAAATGTCCCCTTATATACTCATTTCAGGCAAAATTTTACGATGAATTATTAACTAGTTCAGATATGACAGCGTAACAAAGAAATTACGTTCGCAGTTTTAATATTATTTGATTACTTATGAGGTCCTCCTCATAAATCAAGGATTATAGAGTGCCAAGACAGGTGTTAAATGTGCTTGTGGCGTACTTGCGGAGTCAACACCCGTCAGACACACGATTCAAAGCTGAAAATTTGGAAGTGTAAATATATTTATCAGCGCGAGAACTTTAAATGTGCGATGCAGGATTAGTAGTTATTCCGAAGTTTGGTGTGTCTTCGTTAGATGGTACTGCAGTACTTTTTTGTTTCGCCACATCATCGTCATCATCATCATCAGCCTATCGCAGTCCACTGCTGGACATAGGCCTCTCCCATTGCACGGCACTTAGATCGATTTTGGGCTTCTCGCATCTAGCTCCTGCCAGCCATCTTGCGCAAATTGTCACTCCACCTGGCCTGTGGGCGTCCTACACTACGTTCCCGAGACGCGGTATGTACTAAAGAACTCGTTTTCCCCAACGGTTGTCGGTTTCCACACTATTGTTAAAATCACTTTTAATTGCGCAATTGAAACAATTATTACCTTTATATATTTCATAAACTTAATTTCTTTGATTTCAACTCAATTACTAAAATCAAGGTTGGTTATTTCCATAATTACAACGGTTCCGAACACTATTATTAAGCGTGTGACATTTTCCACTTAATTTCCAACACTTTCACATTGTACAATGGTTGACCGCCATAATCCTTACTTCGCGTGATGTAATTTATTTTCCAACTTATAATAATACCTAAAACTTTTGTAATTATTCCTCAATTTACAGCACATAACTCATTTTCCTTCATGTTAAAATATAGTTGGTATAATAACTATCGTCACAAGTGTCACGTGTCGTCAAAGAATTTTATTTTGAGAAAAGGCTGTGACAAAAATCAAGAACCAGATTTATACATTTCGGATTTACAACTTTGATCCCTAAATGTACAATCGTCTAAACTTATTTCGTACTAGCTGACCTGCGCAACTTCGTCTGCGTCTCTCAATAGTAATAAATTTTCTCCGTTTTTGAAACATTCTTCATTGGTGCTCCGCTCCTATTGCTCTTAGCGTGATGATATATAGCCTATAGCCTTCCTCGATAAATGGGCTATCTAACACTGAAAGAATTTTTCAAATCGGACCAGTAGTGTCTGAGATTAGCGCGTTCAAACAAACAAACAAACAAACTCTTCAGCTTTATAATATTAATATAGATCAGTGATTGATAACTCAGATGAAATGCTGTATCGACGCAGTTTTTTTATTAAGCAGAAGCCACTGATCACGCTCTCATATTTGCAGCGTTTATCGAAAAATCTTTCAATCATAATTAAATTTGACGTTAGTCCATTTTTTCATTTATTTCGATATGAAAATTCAATTACCTGTTACGCTAAAGGAACACGGTATTTGTTCATTATCTTGTGTTATATTTTAATCTTTTGCTAATCTTGGGCAGCGCATGAATGTTTATAAATATATGTAGATATACATTATATATTCTTTTTTTTATGGTATAAGGGGCAAACGACCTAATGGGTCACCTGATGTTAAGCAACTACCGCCGCCCATGGGCACCTGCAACTCAAAAATCACAAGTGCGTAGCCGCCCTTGGAGTCCCTCCCGCTCGAAACAGCGCGGGAGGGGGGGGCGATTTGGGCTTGGTAACCTCACTCACTCAGTGAAAGGCAACGACAGAATTGCTTAACACTGGCTTAATATATATATTTTTTTATATATATTTTCCTACATTCACACAACGCCATCTAGTCCCAAACTAAGCAGAGCTTGTACTATGGCTACTAGACAACTGATATAAATACATATATACTTTTTTTTTGTAAATACATACATATTTTACATAGAAACACCCAGACCAATTCAAACATTAAATGTTCATGCACACAAATGTTTGACTTGAGCGGGAATCGAACCCGCGACCTTTGAAATAGGAGTCCGTTACACAAACCACTATGCCATCCGGTCGTCCAAAATCTACTTAAAATCTGGGTAGGTACGGAACCCTCGGCGCACGAGTTCAACTCGTACCTGACCGGTTTGTTTTTTCTTCAAAAAACAATATTTGTGTTTAAGTATTCCACATTTTTAACTTGCAATAGACGCAAAATACACCCACAATCAAAATGACTATCAGTAGATTACATAAAAAGTTTTCCATATAGCAAAGAGGTTTTTTTCGAATATGACACTACGACCACGCAGTCAATTAATAAACATGACAATTGAATTTGTATGAATAGAGAAAGAAATAAATGAAAATTATCCACAAAAAGATTATTTCTATTGTAAAGTAGAGAAGTTAAAATATTAAACAGGAGATTAAATATTTGCTTAAACTTCAGATATTTACCAAAACATATATTATAAGTTTCTTTTAAATGTTAGGTATTTTATTGCTACGATCAGTTAATATTATTATCATAGTGGTCTCCAAAAACAGGATCGACATAATTATCTGTTTCAAGCTACAGCATTTTTTCTCTATTCCCGTCCCTCAACATATTTTCTTTGCGTTACCCTTTTCTTTACCACAGTTTACCTTTTTTCTTTGTTCCATCTGAGAGAGATTACATTCCCAAGATAACTTCGCCTCGGAGAAGTGGTCGAATATTAAAATAAAATACCCCAAAATTCACCGATCGTGCCGAAATCCTCTGCAATATTAAACGTTTCGCCGACCTTAAAGCTTATTATGATATTGATGAGTTACTACATGATAAAATTTATAACTGATCCACTGATATTGCTTTTTAATTTATGGACTCTGCAAAGTATTATAAGATAATAATGTAAAATAATTTGATATTTTTTAATAATTGTGTAATATATAATGAAAAATATTTATTACATCACATCACATCAACAGCCTTTAATAGTCCACTGCTGGACATAGGCCCCTCCTCAGAAAGGAGGTTTTAGCCTACTATACCACGCTGGCCAGACGGGTTGGTATAAGGTTTGTGTCAAGTTTTCCTTCTGTCTGCAGTGCTGTCGTCCTGCGTAGTTTTCTCCCTTAGTCGGCTCTTACGACACCCACGGGATGAATAGGGATGAATAATAATAATAATAATATTTTTTATATTTTTAAATGTATTTTGTTATAATTTTTTATAAAGTGTATGTTTAAAAATGTAAATAATATGTATATAAAGTAAATAAAGAGAATAATAATAATAATAAAAAGCTTTATTTGATTCCGTACAAATTACAAGGTAAAAAAGTTTGAAAAGTATAAATATTTATTTATGAGATTTGTGCGGACCCCCTGTGGGTAAAAGCCTCCACCAAGGCATGCCATTTTTCTTTGTTGTGAGCTACTGTGAACCAATCACGACCCGCCGTCTCCACGACTTCGTCCACCCATCTCGTGCTAGGTCTGCCTCTATTTCTAGTGCCTCTTGGCCCAGACCATTTCGTCACTCTCTTTGTCCATCTGCCGTCTGTGTACCTGGCCACGTGCCCTGCCCACTTCCATTTCCTGACTAGCGAAAAGGAGAGAGCGTCAGTTATTTTCGTCCTCTTGCGTATTTCTGTGTTCCTGATTTTATCTCTCAACTTTATACCTAGGTAACTTCTCTCCATTCTTGTTTGAGTCGTCCGGATTTTATTTCTGGTTTTGCGATAGGGATGAATATGACAATTATAATATTAATTAATGTAATAATGTCATTAATAATATGAATGTAATGAATAACGATAATACTCAATTAATTATGCATTGCATAAATGTAAAAAAATATTATTATTGTACTTAATGCTTATAATTATATTTTTACGCCACAATGGCTAAACTGGCTATAACCTAATTTCTGACGCATCTTGCATGCCTGCATATATATACTCATGTTTGAAACAGACAAAAATGTCTTTGTCTTTGACCCTTTTTTTTCTGTGCGGAAATCCCCTTGGATACCACTTACCGGTGGCAATGTCGGACTCGAAACGCCTAAAACTGCACGCCGTCTCAGGTATCAGTAATCGGGGAACCAGGTGTACCCTAAAAAGGAAATCCCTGGTGATTTGTCTTTGACCCTTAGTTGCATTTGACAAATAGCTAAAAGATGTTGAAAATATGATTCCTATATTTAACACTCAAAATATATACGCTGTCAGTGTGATTTCTCACTCAATACACAATACGCTACTAGCTATCGATACCACCTCTAAGGTTAAGAGATTGAGTCATGAAAATGCCATAATTTTATACAACTTCCAAATTCCATAAAAAATACGGCTGTAAGAACCAGAGTACCTACAAGTAGTTTATAATACACAAAATATACTTTGAAGAATTTACGTAAACAGTTCAATGTTATTTGTTCAAAGAATTAAATTATTAGTTTCATTGAAGAGCCGTTTTACTATTTTTGAAAATTGTTTATTTGATTTTATGCGAAGTATGAGAATTTTAGTTCCCAGCTGGGTCTTGTCCAAGTAAATGACGTGTTACCTAATTAATTTATGTTTCTATCATAATGTTTTTGATGATAGAGATAACAGACGTTCATGCATAATAACATTTTTTATGCAAGGAACTATAAGCAATCCAAGTTGTAAAAAGGTTATAAAACAATATACAAATGGTTTACAAAATTGACTGCGCGGATGGCGTAGTGATTCAAGCGGTCGCCACGCCGCTTGATATGTGGATCACACAAAATAGTGTCCCATGTGGGGACATAAGATACCACTTTGTGTGATCCACAAATTGTTGTTCAGAGTCTGGGTGTTCTATGTGTCCGTTTAATGTATGTTTGTAAAGTCCCCCGTGACACAGGAATATACGAGAATATTCCTAATGCGGAGTTGTCTTTCTAGAAACAATTTTTGAGACAATTACTATAAAGAACTTGAAAAGAACTGTTATAATTCAATACTTTTTAATTTAAAAAGTTGTAAAAAACGCTTGATAATTTAATTTTTTTGTCCTAATCCTGATATCTTGAACTCCTTAACTTTTTATCTTAATCAAGATATTGAAGTTTTTCAAATCATCAGCAGTTAGAACACTTCTAAGGAAAAAAAAAGATGTATTCTTGTTCAGATTTTTGATTTGTATAATTTATACTCCAATCAAATAAAAAAGAGGGTACTTAAAGTAAATAAAACGAACAATGATTGCCTGAAATGTTGACCAAGTTGCACTGGTCGTGGTCACAGGTGAGTTAGTCCGTTATTAAAGGCAGGTTAGGGGTATTTTTTTTATGATAGAGGGGACAGACGAGCAGACGAGTCACCTGATGGAAAGTGACCATCGCCGACGTTCATGGGTATAAACGTCTGCAACTAAGGAGTCACAAACGCATTGCCGGGCTTTATGTATGTATGTACTTAATACATATCACGAGCGCGTTTAGTTAAGTTAAAAATAATTATAAGTTGGAAAATATATTACAACAGCACTGCAAAGAGAAGAAGAACTTGAAACAAACCCTATATCAACACGTCTTGCCAGCGTGGTACAGTAGGCCAAAATCTCCTTTCTAAGGAGAGGCCTATGTCCAGCAGTGGACTATTAAATACTGATGATGATGATATTTTCGAAAGTAAAGAAACACTTACAGAAACAGTAGCACTTGATTTTTTTGATAAAGATTTAAAGGGAATAGTTTGATCTTGAGAATTGTAATCTCGAGTTTATCTATATCATCTTATCTCTCATAAAGATACGTATAAGTGTTTAATAAACACATTGTAAATTTTATCTTTCTATATACATATAGCTTAGAAAATATTTATAGTGTCGACAAAGAAATATTTACACAAAACGGCACGGAAAAGGACCATATAGAAAACCGAGGCCGAGGCTTCATCTTTGCCAGAGGTAAAGAAAAAGAAAGAAAGAAAAAAATTAAGTTTTCCCTTTCATTTGTTCGTTATATTTTTGTTCCAATTTGATTATGCTATTCCAGTAGCAAGCCAACTTCGTGACAAACATAAACAAAAGAGCCCTTTTTAGGTATTTCTTCAGAAATAATAATTTCCTCTATAAAGTTGATCCTTCCTCCCAATTTTGTTTTGGTGTTTATTTTGATAATGGTTAAGAGTTTTTTGATGCCAAGTATTGCGCTATATAATCTGAAATATAATCTGAATGTATAAATAATGAATTTATTAATGAAGTGTACTAGTATAACAGAGAAATCGATTTGTTCAATAAAGTCATTGTAGAAGCAAACCTTATAAGGTTAGCACGTGATCAATGAGCATTAAAGATGATAGTATTTTTAATGGGTAATTTAATAAATGTTCTTTCTCTAACTTACATGATAATCATCATAATCAACAGCCTTTAACAGTCCACTGCTGGACATAAGCCTCTCCTTAGAAAGGAGGTTTTGTCCTACTATACCACGCTGGCTAGACGAATGGGTAATTTAGCTATCTATTTAGCCATCGCATTAGATTTGCCTGTAATGATAGTAGTAAGGGCAATAAAATAAATAAATAAATATATATTTTTTAAAGGTAACTCCTGCACCTAAAACGTATCCTGTGTTTCGAGGGACTTCCCAAATATTCATGAAACAGAAACAAAGAACACTCATACTCAAAACTATGTGTTACAAAAAAGCTCTTTGCACGTTAGTCTTATTATTTTAAAGTTGTTAGTCGTCTCAAATCTGAAAACTTGAGCAACATCTGTGATCTAAAACTTGGAGCGGACAACTTAGCGGATTTTTTTTGGGAGGAGAATTTATTTATAATTTATTTAGGCGTGAAACCGTTCCAAATAAACAAATAAACAGACTCACTTTCACATTTATAATATAAGTATGGAAGTATGGGTAACAAAAAAGCTCTTTGCACATTAGTCTTATTATTTTAAAGTTGTTAGTCGTCACAAGTCTGAAAAACTTGAGCGACATCTGTGACCTAAAACTTGGAGCGGACAACTTAGCGGATTTTTTTTGGAGGAGAATTTATTTATAACCTGTAGGTATACTTTAACGTAACCCATAAGTTCAACTTACAACTTCATGTCCAACAAATTACAAAGGCATATTTTTTCTTCATTATTCCTTCTAAAACTTATTTTTACATTTCATTTTTATATTTTTTTTTTTAAAAAAAATTATTAACATTTTCATAGTTTTTTTGAAACTTCAATCTAATATATTTTATTTTATTTCAGCCGCAGAACAACATGGACAATATTTCATTTCAGGTATGGGCATTTAGAAAATGCACGGTTGACATCATAATAGATTAAATCACTAACCATGCATGAATTAAAAACTTCTAATCGTTCTTTAAAAATGACTTACAGTCCAACTGTACATTTTTGTAAATATAACCCCGAATCCCCTTCCCTCCTCGTTTTTATTGGGTGAGGCTGCAAGGGTGGCAACGCAGTTGTGACTCTTGAATTGCATGGGCGGTGGTTGTCACTTATCATCAGGTGACACGACTGCTCATTTGCCTTGACTGACTTGACTCATCTCACATACAGCCGTCTGATCTCAAACTAGACAAAGCACAGAGACAGACAGGCCTGTTTAATTTGGCGTCAGACGGCTGTGGTCTCCAAACTACTTATGTATATACTTATACGCATGTAATATACACTTCAATGCTTAATAAACATACTAAAATTATTATCATTGAGAATCAAACCCTTGACATCATGTTCTGCACTCAGGATCGCTCACTGCTAGACCAACAGCTCAGTCAATATCTGTTTATTTATTTCATTTTTTGTCAGTCTGGTAATTACTAAATAGGAAATAAAGCAAACAGATAGAAGAGAAGAAAATAGAATGCAGTACCGCTACATATATTATACGTACGTATACTATACGTACATGGTCATTAACTTAGAATACTATTGTGTGTATAATATCCTGAATTGGTGTACAATAAACATTATTCTATTCTATTCTATTCCATTCTATTCCATTCCATTCCATTCCATTCCATTCCATTCCATTCCATTCCATTCCATTCCATTCCATTCCATTCCATTCCATTCCATTCCATTCTATTCCATTCCATTCCATTCCATTCCATTGTTTTCTATTCTATTCTATATATTATGCCTAGTTTACATGCGGGCCGAGGCTTGCCAAACGTCCACAAGCTTGAAGATTTTACAAACGCTTGGCTGCCATTTACACGCTTGCGAGTGTGCTATTATGTCCCGGAGAAGCAAACATAGCAGACGTGGACATATTTTTATTCAAAATAAAAACTGCATCACTAAACTAAAAAGAAATATTTTCTAAACCTACTGCTCAACTAAACTGCTCAACCAGTAAAGCATTGAAACTTAATGTTGATTCCTGACTGCTCAACTACAATACGACGACCGGATGGCGTAGTGGTTTGTGTAACGGACTGCTATTCCAAAGGTGGCGGGTTCGATTCCCGCTCAAATCAAACATTTGTGTGCATGAACATTTGATGTTTGATTTGGTCTGGATGTTTCTTTGTATAATATGTATGTATTTACAAAAAAAAAGTATATATGTATTTGTATCAGTTGTCTAGTACCCATAGTACAAGCTCTGCTTAGTTTGGGACTAGATGGCGTTGTGTGTATGTGGTAGAATATAAAATAAAATAAAAAATAAATACTTGTAATATCAAATTGAGCAGTAGGGAATAAGCACGCGTCAACGTGTAAATACGTCGCGAACGCTTGCCGCGAGCTTCCTTTGATCTGTTTTTTAAAAACCGACACTAGTACCGATCGACGACGTGCGTACGCGAGCCGAGGGATACACCCCGTTTACATGCTTGTGTTTGTGGACTCTTGCCGAGGCTCGCCATGCGTGTAAACGGCCTTTTAAATTACGATAACTTAAATATACACCGCGTGGTGACGGATCAAGAATACAAAGTGTCACCACTCCTATTAATCCCGTGAGTGTCGTAAGAGGCGACTAAGGGCACAAACTACGCAGGACAACAGTACTACAGGGAGAAGGAAAACTTGAAGCTAACCCTATACCAACCCTTCTGGCCAGCGTGGTATAGTAGGCCAAAACCTCCTTTTTAAGGAGAGGCCTATGTCCAGCAGTGGACTATAATAGGTTGTTGATGTGATGTGTGATGAAATATACCCCTATTTAAAGTATTTGTGTAGATATAATTATTGATTGTAAGAAAGATATTTTCTTACAATCAACAATGAAATTTTTAGTCATTTAAATGGTAACATAGTCAAACAATCCCAAAAAAATATAAAACCAAAAATATTTTAGCACGGTCTTACTTTTACACAATTTGTTTGACTTTTCTTCAATTTATTTGGAAAGCTGAAACTTCATTTCAGAATCCACAAAGAAATTATCTTCTAAAATGGTCTGAATTTATTCTATAAAAGCTCAAATCCCATTTGCCAGTTTTATTCGGGAACGGCAGAGTTTTGTCGTGTGGAGACTAGACGGCACAGATTTATCAAAAATTCTTATGAATACTTTATAAGCATGAAATTAAATATTCCAAAATTATTTTAAAAACATGAACATTTTTTAACAATTTTCTGCACAGACTTGGAAATTCAATACTACATTGTCTCCAAATTTGCTTGTCGTAAAAGACCCGTGAAATAAAAACGTCCAATATCCGTTTAACTATCGACTAGAGAACGATAGACGAAATACATATATTGGAAGAAAATAAATGTCAAACCTACAGTACAGTCCGGTTGATAAGCAAATAAACAACAGATGAAATCCCAAAAGGTCAAGTTTAAGGTCAACTTTTACGTACAGTATGGTCGGCACGTATATAATGGTACGCCATCAACTATGTTTTTATAAACTATATTTGTTATTATCTCCGGTTATCTGAGAGAGATCGCTCTAACTATACGGCTGCAATTGAACTTCCCTTTATAAGATGATTATTTTTTGAACTATACTTTCATAATGGTGTTTAAGAAAGAATACTATTTTAGCAATGCGTGCTTTTTCGTATTTATATCTAACATTATCTTGTTTTTAAATCCATAACATGAGCTATCTGAGCTTCTGGTCTTTAAAGAGAAATTAAGTCAAGCCAGTTGTGAACAAACTTTAATAATCCACACTTATTTATAATATACTCGTTAGTAAAGTAAGTAAAATGTAAATGTATGTAGAGTATGTTTGTTTGTTACGCTTTCACGCGTAAGCTACTAAAGCTACGGGCAAAAATTAGTGATAAAAATAATCTGAATTTAAAGTGACGGTGGCTTTTTGATTGTCTATTTATTTATTTACCACTTTCACCTAATGCACAAAAGAGGATAATCAAACTCTAACAGAAATCAAACAATATTAAGTAGAACAAAATAAAATAACTAGCATCATTCCAATTCTGAAATGTTTTAGTAAGGAAAAAAGACTTGTAAACGACCAAATCATTTGTTTTTATTCGACTGTTTCTTTTAAATGGGAAAAAACGTTCCATTTCAGATTATTTATGAATCCCAAAACGCACATTTAGAGGCAGGAAATGGTTTCGTTTTGTGTACCTAAATGTAATTATATTTTTGCATCACTAGGTATAGCAAGTAATGGTTTCATGTTGATGACAACAATAATCTTTTTCGTCTTTAGAATAGTGAGGGTAGTACTTATTATAAAATATACAGGCGATATAGGTATCTGTGCAAAGTTAACACTATAATCCTTCCCGTAATTTCTTTTCTTATTATCATCTTTTTTGTCCTTTTTTCTAAATCTTTTTGGAGTCCTTTTCTATCACATCCTCTTATACGCAGGTCGACCATTTATCATTTGGTCAATCTCTACACTTGTATCCGTTAGCCTCATAGATAGAACTTTCTTCACCACATTTTATTCATCTCTCCCCAACACTTGTTTGTACTAAGAAAACCTAACATCATCAACATCATCAACTGCTGGAAATAGGCCTCTCCTTAGAAATGAGGTTTTGGCTTAATATACTACGCTGAAAAGACGGGTTGGTATATAGGGTTTCTTTCATGCTTTCCTTCTCTATGTAGTGCTGTGGTCCTGCAGAGTTTTCTACCATAGTCGGCTCTTACGACTCCCACAGGATGAATATGTGACACTCCGTATTCTTAATCCGTCACTACACGAATATCTCTCTCAGTATTAGAATCTAGTTCTTGCATAGAATATGTCCTCTGTTAACAATTATTTTTATCAAGATGCAAGATACTGCATGTTCCTACCCTACATGTATGTGAACCTAACAATGATTTGTCAAGTAGCTATAGTTAAACCGTCAAAAAGAAACTTATTTCCATTATTTATGCCACAAAGGAGAGGAGAGGCCTATTTCCAGCAGTGGACTATCATAGGCTGTTGATGTGATGTGATGCCACAAAGCCGGTCTTTGTAAATAATATTATATTGATTTTCTTATAGGTTATGGATTGCCCTATAAGCTAATTTGGCATGGCATTTAATGGTGAGCCATCTTGATTCCATTTAGTATCTGGTGAGAGACTTTAAACCCTGCCAAAGGTTTTATCTTTACTGTCACCATAAAATTGAAATTATCAAAATTGAAAGCACAGGGCATATTATTTTCCTTTGCTACTGCGAACCCTCAAAGGCACATTTTTCATATTTCTAGAAATCATTTCAAATCAAATCAACATATTTTCTACACAGTAGGCAATATCATCACATAAATTCAAATATTTGTAAACATAAAAGACATCAACCAGTTTCAGGATTCCTTGGTAAAAACGTGCAAAAATTCAAAGATTGACTAACAAAATTTTATTACCTACGATTCGCATTCCTAAATTAATAGGTTTGCCAATAAAATTGTATGGTACTTAGCATTTGTTTATTCTGAGCGAAATAAACTGGCTAAAATATTTGAACAGTTGCTACAGGGTAATTCTCTTACGGAGGGGAAAATTCTGTTTGAGTTTTATGGCTTTGTGGGTTATGAACTTTTTCACTTTCATGTTAACAATTCTAACAGAGCGGTTGACTACACATCATAATTATTTTCTTTTTTATTACACCTTTTTTTTGGTGTTACCTTGGGAAATTACCAGTGAAGTGCTATCGAACTCATTAAAATATAAAGATGTTTCCTCACGGGTTTTATTACTATCATCAAGGCATAATATTTCCAATATTATACAATAGACGGCCTTAATGTAGAGACAGCTTTATTTTAAACAGTTTAGATGGGTACCTAGAATGACTAGTGCAAACTATAGTAAGTTTAACTTTTATATACGAAAAAGCCAGCAATTGTTACTCAATATCCAGAGAGAAGCAATTACTCTAAATCGTGGAAGATATCAAAATGTATATCCACACTGACTTTTTAACATTTGTTTTAGGTCATACCTATAATATTGTTACAATCCGGGTTATCAATAAATAAAAGTAGTCGATTAATTACTCAAATTGCACTGTATTTACAAACACTCACTTTCATAAACAATAATTATCTGAATAACTCCTAGGTCGCATTACAATATCGCTTCGATGTTAATCCACTCTCTTGTAAAACTATACTGTCCCGCACGGCCAATATGCTCTGCTTTTATAGGGCTATCGAAATTACTAGAGTAATCCCGAGGTTCCGATCGAATGCTCCGGACAGACCCACGTACATATATTACAGAATCTACATATTTCCATGATCTATTATTTTCCGATATTCGACACTAGATGGCGCAGCAAGTATCGGAATTATAAATCAATATTACTACGCGTAGATGGCGCCGTCCTCCAGATTTCATACGACTTTCGATTGTTCATGAACGAACTACACAATACAAGTACCATTTAATTCTATGGCGCAACAGTATAACATAAGTATTATTACTAACCGCAATTAACATGATTAATATTATATTAAATACTCTTAAATCGGCTGTCGTTTCGACCATGTTGGACTGGCTTAGTTAATATAATTAAAATTACCTATGTTTTAACTATACTATCTTGCATCTAAGTTAGACTAATTAACATATGTCTCAAACTCAAACTTTCTTTATTTCATAAAATTTCCAAAATTGTTTGAAATCGTCTTCCATGTAGACTCTAAAGTCATAGATCAACACACACAAAAGCAACAATCTCTGTTTAGTCAAATAGTAAGCAAATAAATTTAACAAAAATCAAACCCATACAAAATCTATGATATGCCTGTGCCGATCTACAACCGCCCGTTTCCAAGGGGTTGAGCCTTATGAGAAGAAATAAAAACCAACATGACCAACACAGGATAATGTAAAGGCTGAAGTAAATTTAATATGGTTGGTATTTTTGTTAATTTTCTTTACTTAGTTATCGGTTCAAACGATAACCAAACCCAAAACTGTTTTTACTGCTGTTTTTTTGGATTGAAAAAAAAAACATTGATCAGTGACAAATCACTTAAAGACTCGCCTAGCACTCACTCCTGGCCAAATAACATTACACGTGATTTATGTTCAACCAAGAAACTTCAAGCTTAGTTAAACGAAACGTAAGTAATGGTGCCACAATATTTACAGCTGGCGTTGTTTATTGAATTACTCTAAGTAGCATGAAAAAAACTTTTTTATAAAAATTACGATTCTTACACAGTTCAATGTTATTCGTACAATAGCTTCAATAAAACATAATAATAAGGTGATATCGATGTTCAACGACCGTGACGGCGCGGCGGCGGGTATAACTGTCATTAAAGTAAATGGAAACCAAGTTGATTGTTTATTGATCCATGTCAAAAATATTTTCTTTCATGTCTGAAAATGCTTGTTTTTAGGATTTGTCATATTCGAACGTGGCTTTCATAGTTTACCACTGTTAAGAGATATTGGTATCTATTTATACATGTAGACAATTCTTTGCATTCTTTGGAATATTTAATGTTTATAAATTAATAATAATACAAACTGCGGTATTTCCGGACCGATACGACCTTCAAAGCTTCAAGAAAAGAGCGTACTTCCTTTAAGGCCGGAAAAAAAAACTAGGCAGAGCCTGTGCTATGGTAACCAGACTGCTGATAAACATACTTATATATTTCTAAATACACACATATTATAGATAAATTACACCCCGACACAGAACAAATGATCGTGCTCACCGAACCCACGTCCTCTGGCTTAGTAGTCGAGCAGTTATATTATATAGAATAAGCGCACAAATGTTTTAACTTAGGATATGGGCAGGCTCTACCGGAGTAATATCTCGGCCAGAAAACCGGTATTAATAAAAATAATAAAGTTTCAGACATCTGACACACAAGGCCATCTAGTTTCAAACTAAGCAGACCTTGGTCAGCAGAGCTTCATCAATCTAGCTTTCATACATGGGTCAGATAGAAAGACTGATAGAATCCTTATATACAATATTTTTGTAAAACATAGTATACATAGAAATCACCCAAACTCCGAAACAAATATTTGCAGATCATACAAACATTTGGGCCGACCCGAGAATCGCACCCGAACCTCAGCACAGCAGTCGCATACGCTACCACTGCACCATCGAGGCAATCATTTTGTGTTGCAGGTGTTAAGCAGTTTTTTTTCTCAATTCCAGCTGACCTATGTATGCTTCTGCATGGCTTGTGCACGGCTCCAAAAAGCACATTTTTCTTTTCTAATTTTTCTTACAATTTACACCCTATTTTCTAATACAATTCCCAGAGAGTCCCGTAAGTACTTCAGTGATATTTCACCTGCTTTTTTTTTTTTTTTTTTTTTAAAAGACAACTCCCGCATTAGGAATATATCCTGTGTCGCAGGGGACTTTACAAACATACATGAAACGGACACAAAGAACACCCAGACTCAGAACAACAATTTGTGGATCACACAAAGTGTCGTCCCATGTGGGGTTTGAACCCACAACACTAGGCGCAGTAGGAAGCGGCGTGGCGACCGCTTAAACCACTACGCCATCTGTGCAGTCTGTTTTAAATGTATAAGTAAATTCTGGTATAAATAATTACAAAATTATTTATTCAACTAGCAACCCCTAGGCAAGAAAATCACCCGTCAGTTACTTGATATAACAAAAACCTTGTCTGGAAATAATTTCTTTTAAGAAGTTTAAGAAACTAAACTAATGAAAATAAATATTCATGACTGTGAGTGATGACTTGTTTGTCGGCTTGAGTACAAAATCATTACAAAGGATAAAGGACCAGCTGGAACTGTTGATGATAAAGTTTTTATGTCATGAAACATTTTTAGAAGATTTTTTAAGGATTAAATAATTTACAATGTTGTATATGTTGTCGATTGGTCGGTTGAAATTCCGCAATACAACAAACATTTTGTTTCTTGTGATATCTCCATCTCAATTGGGCTCAGTACCAGTAAAGTGGTATGTAGGAATGGAAGAGTCTATTGCAAGGGATTCGGGTATACCCTAGTAAGAAAGTCCCCAAGACGCACCCTACAAACATGTACCATGCGTACTATGTACCTGTATACTTATCGTTAATTTATCATCACAGTTGTTTATCACTCCATCGTTTTTATATTTATTAAATACTAACTGATTTAAGTTGACAGTATGCTACCAGGCAGCCAAAAAATATATTAAAAAGAAAAATATCCTAAATTATCACTTCCGTTTGTGAAATTTGATTATTTCCGCAGCTATCTAATTTGTATAGCACCTAAAGATTACTTCAAATTAGAACGTTTATATGCAAACACAAGGTATATAGAATAACATTTCCCTCAGATATCCCGTGAAATTTGATAAGGTAAAACCATAAAAAATCTTACTTAAATGGCATTTTAGCAATGATTCAGGCAGGATAAAAGTAGAAACATCTTCAATAACAGATTTTTGCAATAGAATACTACCAGGCTCGCGTTCAGTAAGCAAAATTGTGATAGGCTCATAAAAATATGTAGGGTTATAAACTTGAATGTTTACAGGCTGAAAGAGTCATAACATAAAACTGTAAGTCGAATACAAGTATTTCGAAGTTCGTGTAATGTTAATAAACCTCTAAGGTGTTTCTGTTCACGAGCGTCATAAATATTGTAATATATTGTAATATTCTACCACATTCACACAACGCCATCTAGTCCCAAACTAAGCAGAGCTTGTACTATGGGAACTAGACAACTGATATAAATACATATTTACTTTTTTTTTCTAAATACATACTTGTTATACATAGAAACACCCAGACCAAATCAAACATTAAATGTTCATGCACACAAATGTATGACTTGAGCGGGAATCAAACCCGCGACCTTTGGAATAGCAGTCCGTTACCCAAACCACTACACCATTCGATCGTCAATGATCATATGGATCTCAAGGATTTGTAGGTAGTATTGTGGTAAACCACAACTTCGCAACAGAACATTGCTCATATCTAAAACGTAATATTCTACGCACATAATGTTACACAGAATGATTTAAGAGGCCTTTTAAAAAAGACACTTGATTTCTTATTAAGAGTACAAGTTTTTGTCTTTTGGTTTTGGAACTTTAAGCAGAGAAAATATATTTTTAACCGACCTTAAAAAAAAGAGGAGGTTATCAATTCGTATGTATATATCTATGTATAATACGTATTTTAGGAGTTAGAAAATAACGATTTCAAAAATCTAATCTAATGTATTGAAATTGTTTAATTCTTTCAAGATAATTGTTAGGTGTTTGTGTGGGGATACAGAGATATGTGCACAAGAGAGTAAAAAATGAGATTACAACACATTTCGACAAATATATATATAAATTTATACGTACGCATACGACATCTAGACACAACTAGAAAAAAATAGTGATTCATACCATGGGTGTCGTAAGAGCCGACTAAGGGAGCAAACTACGCAGGACAACAGCACTGCAGAGAGAAGGAAAACTTGAAACAGCAACTTGAACTTTCTAAGGAGAGGCCTATGTCCAGCAGTGGAATATTATAGGTTGTTGATGATTGATGATGATGAGGTAGATACTTAATTTATAAATTCAACATATTATTTTGTCAATAGAGACGTGTTAAAAAATGGTTATTGAGAACTGAATAGCAATACTCGTAACATGTGATATCTTTCTTGATAATGTATCACAGATTTGTTAAATACCAAACTTTTGGTGAAGCATATTACTAATTTATGGCATTTAATATTTATTTTTCCGTTACTATCATCCGTTCTATGTTTCCCCGTTTCTAAATTTAAACAAATAGAAGCCAAAAACTTTTTTTATTTAAAAAAAATGTCGGGTGACCACTATTCTGAAATTAGAATTACTTTTCAAGGTGACATTTCCTCAAGCCTTTAGGCCAATTTTAGTCACAGTAGTCACTTATTCATTAATATATTATGAAAAACAACATTTGGCGTTCATAAATATTATATTTTATTTTACAAAATGTCTAATTTTCTTAAAAATGTTTTGTTTATTGAGCGTTAGACAAGCACGCCAACTCGCCTTATAAATATCAGTGTTTTACGACTTTTTTATTACAATTGTCATATAAATTTGTTTTTTTATTACAATTAAGAATTTCTAACAAAAAATCAACCCACCTTTCTTTTTTAAATGAATTATTAAAAAATGTTCAACAATCGTATATTACCCAGCTTCGGGTAAATTTTGGACACTTATTTAAAAATAATATTGTTTTTGAACATATAGGAAACAGACAAATAGGTAAATAGGTACAGAAACATTGTTATTTAATATACACTGTTCATAAAGTACCGTTGCAAATACCGTTTATCCATATTACAAATAACAAAATACAATGAGTTGTACCATTTAAAACAATATCTACTAGCCTTAGGTTACAAATAATAATATATACAAATAATACAATGCACGGATGGCGTAGTGGTTTAAGCGGTCACCACGCGTTTACTACTACATTGAGTGTTGTGGGTCTGATCCCCACATGGTACGACACTTTGTGTGATCCACACATTGATGTTCTGAGTCTGGGTGTTCTTTGTGTCCGTTTCATGTATGTTTGTAGTCCCTACACAGGATATATTCCTAGTGCAGGAGTTGTCTTTTTAAAATAAAGAAAGAGAAAAGAATACAACAACACTTAGAAGCAAAAAAAAATCATAAAATGATGTACTTATATGAGAATTTAGTGGTTAGTTGATGTCAGTCTTAGTGATTCTCTTATTACAGAACATCAGGGATCTCGTCCTCTTCTAGCATTTCCACATTTATTTTCCAAAACTAAGACTTCTGATATATCTTACGCTAGCTTTTTAGTGGAATCCGTTTTTCTTTATCACAATTAGCTTCTGTTTCCCTTAAACTCTTCTGAAGGCAATTACATTATTGCATAATTAAATTAAGGTCTGCACGATGCTGGTGCAGACCTTAATTTTCCCAATCCTCGACTATGGTGATGTGTGTTACCTCGACCTGAATGCAGATCTGCTCAATAAATTAGACCGACTTCTCAACAACTGCATTCGGTTCATATTCAACCTGCGAAAGTACGATCATGTATCCGCTTATCGCAGGCAGTCATGGCTACCTATAAGACAGCGCCGCAGTTTGCGGGCGCTGACTATGTTGCACTCCCTTCTCCACACACCTACCTCACCTACTTACTTAACATCCCACCTGCAATATCTCTGCTCCAGCCATGACAGAAGCCTTCGCTCCGCTGATAATTTCCTCCTTCTTTGTCCTTCACATAGCTCCCGTATCGTACATTCTTCCTTCACTGTCCAAGCGATCTTTGGAACGCCCTTCCCCTAGAGATCAGGACATCCAATAACCGAACAATCTTTAAGACCAGAGTACGCAAGCTTTATGGAGACTTGTTGACGGAGTCATCAAAATAACCCCTTGTGTGTTCATCAACGCAGGCATATATGTATGGATGTATGTGTGTATGTTAATGTTTTTGTTTTTTTTTTTTTATATTTATAGCATTATATAGTATGTATAAATGATATCTGCATTTATATATGTATCCATCTTGCAACCGACTACAATTTAAATAATTTATCTCATTATATACCTGCCATACACAAATCTCTGCATCACCCCAAGGTTGACTGGAAGAAAATGCCTATGGCATTAAGTCCGCCTTATGCAATGTATTTGCAGGAAGTATAAATAAATAAATAAATAAATTATTAAGGAAAGGCTGCGTCAGGCGGGCGACCACAATACATAAAGAAAACTAGCTAAAATCTTTGCGGTGGCCCCAAATAAAATTGACAACAAGATAGGAAAATAATAAAGCACGGCCATTAACGATGTTAAATTATGTTTGGTCAGAATTATTTAATTTTAGGCAATTATTTTCACATCACTGCCTATTATTCAAATATTCTAAATTGAAAATTTAAAAGACATCCGCCTTTTAAGGACTTCGTTAAAATGCGTCTAACAAAATTGCCTTCAAATTGAATTTCACTAATGCGTCTTATTAGCTTCGTGATGAGGCGTTAATGGGCGCGGACGTAAATATCAGACTGATTTTGTATAAATTATAAATTATAAATTTTACCGTGGGAGAGCCATGCTTCGGCACGAATGGGCCGGCTCGACCGAAGTAGGTATGTAATATCATCGACAGTGTAGCATAACTATATGCTTCACTGTCGATGCTTAACTTTGGAGCGAGTCACCTCCTATAAATACCTAGGGCTAGTGGTGGATGACACATTGACATGGGACCTACACGTAACCAACGTCTGTAATAAACTTCGTTCCATCTTAGGTAAATTAAAAAACTTACAATATGTTATCAGTAGAAAATTAATGTATACGTTGTATTATGCCTTGGCTGATGCAAGCATCGACTACGGTTTGGGTGCATATGGACTCACATTTGATACACATTTGAATAGAATATACAATTTGCAGATAAGGCTGCTAAAATTACTTATTGATAGAAAAACAAAACAAGGCGTAAAAAACGATTACTGTAAACTATTTATAATTTGTAAGTTACTTCCGGTCCACCTTAAACTCAAGTTAAACATTTTAGTTACACAATATAACAACCAAGAGCACAAAATACAACGTGAACATATGTACCCAACCCGTCTAGCCAAAAAGAGGAAACTTGTCGTTCCAAAGATCACGAACTACTTCGGTAAACGAACAAGAAGCCATATGGTACCGTTTCTACTCAATGAATTGCCTTCAGATTTTGTAAAACAGGTACAGACAAAATTTCAATTTAAAAATAAACTTCACAAACATTATCTCTCGTTATGTCCATAACAAATAGCTAATACCCGCATTGCCCGTTTCATTACTTTTGAGACATAGTCTACTAGTATACGAGTACTTGACACAATAATTGGAAATGTTAACAAATTTTGTATTAAAATACCTACATTTATATTATTATGTATCCGTAAATGACAACTACTGCCGACAAACTGTTTTTACAGTTTGGCAGACTTTAAGCATGAAAAAGTATGTATTATAAATGTTTAATAAAGAGAAAAAAAAAAAAAAATACCACCGTCTCACAGAAAACTGGTGTTAAGCAATTCTTTCGTTGCCTTTCACTGAGTGAGTGAGGTTACCGGAGCCCAAATCCCCCCTCCCGTTAACTCGAGCGGGAGGGACTCCAAGGGCAGCAACGCACTTGTGACTTTTACTTTTGCTTATCATCATACCATCAGCTTGACTCGTATGCTCGCTTGCCCCCTTATACCATAAAAAAAATATAATTTGAAAAGCGACAGTAGCTTAGCGGTTAAGGTGTCTCAATCGCGATCTTGTGGCTGGTCAGTACTCTCGCTCTATATTTAGTTTAGTTTGTGACGTAAGCAACCTAACCAGTATACTGAAAAAATAATTGAAATCAAGATTAAATGGAATGAGTTTTTAAGAAATTCATTTGAAATTCTCGTTTGTGTTATTTTATATCTATCAAATATCATTGTCATGTAGTGTAGTGTAGTAATACATATATAATACGTATATCTCTCTTAAGATAGACATACGTATTATATATGTATTACTACACTACACCCCCCTTCTTTTAAAGATTTATTCTCCAGTAAATACAATAGTGATCACTACTTTTATCTTAAGATAGACATACGTATTATATATGTATTACTACACTACAGTTGGATAACACACACTACTGGACACTAATAATATGTGGAAATATTAATTTCTGCTGTTGCTTCAGTAATGAAATAATTTCTTGATGTTTTATTTCACTCAGAAATATTGATTTTAAGATCATAAAGGCTATGTTAACATGTGATTAAATCGCAAAGTTATAGTATTGTTTTTATGGGTAATTGTATTCATTCCAAGAATATGTAATATTTTTTTTTCGAACCCAATGTTGTTTGGGAATTGTTCAAAATCTAACTGGTAAACATCTTTAGATCAATTTGCCAATCGTGATACGGTTCCATCTACTTTTTCAGGTATTCTTTATACGCAGCCATAGTCATAACTTACGATATTTGTAAAAAAAATCTTACTTATCTGTACTACATTTTACATGCACGTGTATTATAATGAAACATTGCAAATATGGTAATAAAGAATAAATAAATTTCAAAATTTCAAATAGTCATAACTGGAGAACGTTTATGAAAAAAACAAAATTGGAACACTAAATTTATAGACAATTTTTTTCAAATTTGGAAGTGATAAAATAGCTTGGTCAGTCTTCTCACACTGACGAAGACGACAATAATTTATTGAAAGCAGAATATTACATGCACTGCAAATTTGTGTATAGACACGCACGAACCATAAAACCGATGTTTTTACTTTGTTTACATCTAAAACCTGACTAGGAAAATGCAAATCCTCGTTATATCAACATAAACCAATGAAATTAATTTATTTTATTTGCAATAATAAACTTCATAAGGTTCATAATAGAATTGAAAATGTAAAAACGTCCTAAATATTACAGTATAGGGAAGTGTGTAGACACGGGACCAAATCACAGTGAACTGTGATTTATCATTCGGTTTTTACGTACGCAGGTTAGGGTTGCTAGGTAGTTAAGTTAGACGCTATTTAACAGTGAATCTAGTATTTTTTTGATTATAATGTAGGGAATGGTAGCTATATATAATAATAATAATAATAATATTCTACCACATTTACACAACGCCATCTAGTCCCAAACTAAGCAGAGCTTGTACTATGGGTACTAGACAACTGATATAAATACATATATACTTTTTTTTTTGTAAATACATACATATTATACATAGAAACACCCAGACCAAATCAAACATTAAATATTCATGCACACAAATGTTTGACTTGAGCGGGAATCGAACCCGCGACCTTTAGAATAGCAGTCCGTTACACAAACCACCACGCCATCTAATAATAAAACAATTACTAGGTTTACTGTTAAATAGGCGAAATAGGGTCTTTATGCATCGTCTGAGATCAGCTTATTGGCAACAAGCCGTGAGTAAGTAGTAGGCCTAACGTATTTAAAAATCGAATGATAAATCACCGGTCTTTCACAGTTCATTATGATTTTGTCCCATGATTAGAATTGTGTTTAGATGATAATCATAAAAATAACATAAAAACCAATTTCAAACTAGGCAGACACACTTACATTTTAGTAACCACTCATATTAAAGATAAATTACACTCAGATCCAGAGATCGTACAATCATATTATTTGCCCTGGGTATGAAATAATTTTATGATTCGTTGTTCAAGAGTTATTGACAACCATTACATGAACATTGTTGTCTAAAATGTCAATAATATTAATACGTGATCATTGTTTATAGCTGAATGCTATACATGTGTAGGCGTGGTCTATATTTGGCGTCGTTTATCGGATATGTGTGGGCAGAAGAAATTATCTATAGTTTCAAATATTCGTAGGGTAAGTAAATCTGAGACTTCAATGGGATCAATTTAGATGGAAACTTTAACCCAATGGAAATTTCTGAGAATTTGTTTCAAATATTGGTGGTTGCTTTGAAGTAAATTTAAGAAATTTTGGAAATAAAAACATGTATATAATGTGATTTAGGTAAGTAATAATAATCGTATTTCGTAGAAAAAATATCAGAAACATGAAACACCCAACGTGAACACAACAATACAAAGGAAATTACAGGAGGCGTTGAAGCATAAATGGAATAATAAAAATATGAAAAATGGTATAAATTGGTGTCGGTGAAAGCAATTCATCAAGGAATGACAGTGACAATGATTAGAATGGCTTTGAATCGAATTTTGGTGAATTATCGAAATGAAAATGATGAAAATGAATATTATGAATTTGTTGATGAATGAATGTATTGAAATGTGACTTTGATGACTCTTATTGATAAATTTGTTTTCTTTATATATTTGCTTGATCTGGCTATTGTAAAATATTGTGTGAGTATATTATTATCTGTATTAAAATTATGAAGCTGAAGGGTTGGCTTGTTTGGTTCGAACGCGCTAATCTCAGAAACTATTGGTTCGAATTGAAAAATATTTTAGCGTTTGATAGCCAATTCAACGAGGCTATAGGCTACATAACATCACGCTACGACCAATAGGGGCCGACTATCATGAAAAATGTTGCAAAAACGGGAAAAAAATCATGCTTTTAAAAAAAGAGGAAAAAGAAGTTGCGTGGGTAAAAAGTAAATCGTTATTTATTCGAAATTAGAATATATTCTCATTTGAATGTTCAAAGAGTTGCCATAGTTAATTAATTTATAAGTATGCTAATATACGAGTATGATCCTCATATTACCAAACTCTGTGTTTGTGGTATAACAGAATAGGTCAATTAAAAACGTTATCATATCATTTGTATTTTAATTGCAATGAGAAATCCAAATCTAGAACTTAAATTTTATTATCGCTTGTTTTTTGAACTTTTGATCTGCAATCAAATTTAGACCAAAATATGAATTTGCTGAATCCTCGCTAACCAATCATAGCATAGGATTCTTACTCTTTAAGTTCTACTTAAAAAAATATAGGCGTACCCAATAGGTACGCCTATATTTAGCAATATTAGCAAATATTTATTTCATTCTATTTTCTACCTTTTCCATTTAATATACTTCCAAATACGTCCGTATGGTGACGGATTAAGAATGCGGAGTGTCACCACCTCTTTTCAACAAGCGGGTGTCGAAGAGCCGACTCAGGCAGCAAACTAGGCCGGACAACAGTACTGCAAAGAGAGGGAAAACTTGAAACAAACCATATACCAACCCGTCCAGACCGTCTGACCAGCGTGGTATAGTAGGCTAAAACAACCTATATAAGGAGAGACGTAAGTGGACATGGACTATTAGACACCGTTGATAATACTTCTAAAGTAAGGCAATGGGCTAACCCCTTTAATCTACCAAGACCAAATTGGGGTAAAATATTAATTTTTAATAAATCTTCATACCTTTTGACAATATGTAGTTAACTACGTATGTAAATACGTTTGACTGAACACTTTCGTAAATCAATGCTAAAACTTTCAGCCATATGACTATAAAAGCTAATAATAACAGTGTATATTGACCCATTTATTTGCAATTTTCTCCCACGAAATAAGGTAAACTTTATACATCACGATTTATGATCTAGAGCGTTAACCAAGCTTACAAAATTAATAACTTAGCGTTGTAATATCGGATATAAAGGTTGTTATTCACTACCACGTAACATTGCGCTTTCGTAATGAAATTTTGTACCATCATTTCAAAGAGCGTACACAAAGCCATTTGTGGATTTCTTGAACTCGTTACGAGTTCAATAACTATATGTTAGCATTAGTAGCTGTTTACAATCTTTTGTAATGCATGCTTGTTTTTAGAGTTAGAGTAGCATTTCAAGTATGAAAATTTCTGAAATCATATTTCTATAATAAATATGATTGTAGTAAAAATCATGATCGCCTTACTTGTTCACTAAATATAGTGGCCAGAATAGTAACGTCGTAATTTTGTGGTAACTGTGTTTGTATAATATTGAAAACTGTCTAAATCAGTTTTAATCATCAATCTTTAACACTTTTTTTTAAATCATTTAATCAACAGCCTTTAATAGTCCACTGCTGGACATAGGCTGGCAAAGGAGGTTTTGGCTTACTAAACCACGCTAGCCAGAGGGGTTGGTATAGGGTTTGTTTCAAGCTTTCCTCCTTTTTGCTGTGTTGTTGTCCTGCGTGGTTTGTTCCCTTAGTCGGCTCTTACGACATCCACGGGGTGAATAGGGGTGGCGACAATCCGTATTCTTAATCCATCACCACATGGAACCACCACCATGGAATATCATTTACCTACTAACATTACATGAAAAAGTTACAAATATACTTATTAGGTCTTTTATAGATGGTATGTATGCTTGTACGTGTTGGGCTTGTCGACTAATCTTTTTCAATAAACTAACAGATGCCTCGTGTAACGTGTACCACTAGTCTAGTGTTACCAAACCTTAAGAATTCCGTTTGTAATATAATCATAATTACTCAGACAATTACCAGACGCGGGGTGTTGTGGTTACAGTGAATTCACTAAGATAATTATGAGATTATTTATTGTCGATGGTTGCTATTGAATACTTCTTAACATTGAAAATTAGCAGTTTTTTTTTTGCTTTTTGACATAGTCAGCATGTACCTGGCCTGTTGGTCTAGTAGTTAGCGACCCTGACTGCAAAGCCAAAGGTCGTGCGTTTGATGCCCACTCAGGACAAATATTGTGTGATAAGCACGATCATTTTTTGTTCTGTGTCTGGGTGTAATTTATCCAAATATGTACCTAGATGACCGAGCTTTGCTCAGTATTTTTTTTGGTAAATTTTCCAAAAATTAAGCCTAGCTAGATCGATGAAGCGCCCCTGAAATCCCCTGCATACTAGATTATTTTTTTATGTTAGAGGGGGCAGACGAGCAGAAGGGTCACCTGATGGAAAGTGACCATCGGCGACTTTGAACGTCTGCAACTCAGGAGTACGCTCTTTTCTTGTAGGTTTCAAGGTTGTATCGGTCCGGAAATACCGCAGACGATAACCCGTTCCACAGATTGGTGGTGCGAGGTAAAAAGTGAAAATGAAAATTTCACGAATATCGTTGGAGTCGTTTCCGAAATTCAGATTACATATATATACAAAAATTGCTCGTTGAAAGGTATTAGATAAGTACGTGGCAATATCTTCTGGCCGAACAAAGAAAGAGGAGAGTTTTTGATACAAAAATAAAAACCAGGAGTGACATTAGAGATGCCTAAAATCAAAACGATATTATTTTAAGATAACTCCTGTGTCGCGGAGCATCATAAACATTTATGAAACGAACAACAAAGAACACCCAGACTCAGAACAACAATTTATGAACAATAATATAATAACCACACATCGAATCCACTACGAGTTGACCGCTTAAACCACTACGCCATTCGTGCAGTCCATGTCATACCAATTGCCTTACCGATAACCACTACCACTAACAGCCGATAACAGTCCACTGCTGGACATAGGCCTCTCGTTAGAAACGAGGTTTTGGCCTACTATACCACGCTGGCCAAACGGGTTGGTATAGGGTTTGTTTCAAGTTTTCCTTCTCTTAGCAGTGCTGTCGTCCTGTGTAGTTTGCTCCCTTAGTCGGCTCTTACGATACCCACGGGATGAATAGGGGTGGTGACATTCCGTATTTTTAATCCGTCACCAGATCGCCTTAATCATAGAGCTCAAAATAGTCCAGGGTCGACTATGGTAAACGTTTTGTTAGAAACTGCCTGCTCTTTGGATCTAGCTGTATTGAATTACAATATCAAATGGTTTTCATTTAAACTTGAGTAAGTCTATAGCATTTGGTTGTCGTGTAAGACCCATACTTGGGCACAATGGACTAAATGGCAATTCTTTTGTTTCTTTCACCGGCTGAGTAAAGACAAGCCAAGCCTTAATTCTGGGGGAGGACTCAAAGGAGTTCAGATTTCCATGAGCGGCGGTAGCGCGTACCAGCAGGTGACAAAAAAATGGTAACAGTATTGAAAGAATACAACAAAGATTACCCTCAACGTAGTACATCCTACATACTATATTAGTGATTTAGATTTAAATCTGCTCACAATAAATCACATCATCATCTTCAACAGCCTTTAATAGCCCACTGCAGGACATAGGCCTCTCCTTAAAGAGAAAGTTTTGGCCTACTATACAAATACTTTAATTGCTTTAAATGAGGATACAAAGTGGTGGTTGGTAGTAAGTAAATAAAATGTAGATACAAGCTCATTTAGCCTTTCAAGTAACAGCATGCAATTTTTCCTTAAATGCAACTAACTAAACTACCACGCTAGCCAGACGGATTGGTATAGGGTTTGTTTCAAGTTTTCCTTCTCTTTGCAGTGCTGTTGTCCTGCGTAGTTTGCTTCCTTAGTCGGCTCTTATGACACCCGCAGGATGAATAAAGGTGGTGACACTCCGTATTCTTAATCCGTCACCACACGGATGAATGTGTAACTAACATAAAAGCAATCATTTCAAGCCAAAACCTAACACAAGCACTCCTTCCATCCTAAATATAGAAAACTATATCTTCCTTTTATGTCTTTTTATCATGAAAGTTGATAAATATTGGTTTGGTAATTTTAATATCTTGACGTTCTTATGTAGGCATTCAGCAAGTAAGATACAATTTAGCAATGTCCATCCCGCGTTATCTGAGTTAAATTTTATCTAAAGAATGTCTTATTTCATTGTCTTGATAAGACTTAAGATAAGATTAAGATTCAGGGCTTCAATAAATAATTTTATAATAAATACTGCATACAGTCTTACATAAAATTAATTTAGGTCTTTTTTTATGCCTTGCTTTTTATGCCTTGTGTGTAGCGCTGCCATTTAATTTTGTAAAACTGGATAAGTAGTTGACAAAATTAAATTGTGTTCAGGTGAAATTGTTGGTACTATTTTTAACCTGATACTTAAAAATGTGGATATTCTGTCAATAATTGTAGTATTAAATACTTGTACTAGGTGCCTGTTCCTTACCAAATTTTATTGGATATTCGAAATTTAAAATTTAAAATATATGTTTATTTATTTTCAATTTTATTTTAATATCAATTAAGAATTAAATTCTTACATTAAGAATTATGTTTCTACCTAAATCAGAAGTTTACGGTGTGCACAGTATGCAACACCAAAACAGACCACCACTTTCGTTAACATTCTGTGTACTGCATATATCTCATTGAATTCATAAAAGTAAATAATGGTTAACAGTTGCTATTAAACAGAATTTATAAGACATCATCAAAACACTTATTTGATTAAGCTACTCTTGCAACTTAATAAAAGTAATACGTTACACGAAAATTTTCTGCTTTAAATCCTGAGATTCCTTGTTCTTATTACAATAGCATTAAGACTTGATAACATAGACAAGCACTGTTTTACCAAACGACTTCCAGGGACTATTCTGAAATCCTTTAAGCTCAATGATTAAAGAAATAGCCCGAATTCCCTGATGCGGAAATTTTCAACGACCAAAGTGCCAACTATACTAAAATTTTCGGCTGACCTGTTTCATCGAACGGGTTCTTTTTTTCATTTCTCCAGAATCTAACTTCTAACTATTATATTTTGTTAACATTAAAATTAGTAATTACAACTATGGATGTATAGGAGACTTATCAGTATTACATAATAAGTATTACGGCCTTGGTCATGGGCCAATACGACCTAGTCGAAACGTCCGACAAGTGTACATTTCATTATGACGTATGTGCATTGAAGTTGAAGTTTCTATGGAAAACAATTAGAGTTTTGAAATCTCAGTAATTTGTAATAACTTAAATGGAAAAAAAACCTAGAAAGATAAGTAGACAAGCCCTTACTTGCTTTAAGCAAATTTATATCAGGATGAAATTGTAAAAAATGATTAAAAAGGTTTTGTGCAACTGCTTTAGAAGTTTTATGAAAAAATGTTGAAAATAAAGAAAAATGTATAGATTAAAATCCAGTGTTACTTATTCAAAGCCAAATCATTTTTCAGCGACATCATAAAGTATTCAAAACATATTTTGTTTTATACAACGCTTTTGCCTTGGAAACCCTTGAAGAGGATTTGGACGTGACTGATGAGAAATGAGTAGGGATTTAATAATATACCTTTTTATATAATATAATAAATATTTCTACGAAAAATAATTCTAAGCATATTGTTTCTTTACATTCATTTACATTGATTTCATCGTTCATCGAATGCTGTATCAGCTGTTACTCTTATGTCAGAAACGGAACACCCAAATACTCCGAAATATTTCATTCCGAAATTCGATGTTCCGATTTTCTAAAGTCCGATTTTCATAATACCCAAGAATTATAATGTCTATTATTAAAATTCACGAAATTTATTTTACCGAGAGTCGTAAATGCGATGTGTTTTCCGATTATTATACGTTCGAAGAATCAAGTGCTCGATGGATTCTCGGTCCAAAAAACGACATTCGATTTTTAATTCTTCGAATAAACTGCTAAAATTAAGAGTCTGGTTTAATTCAGTTAGTATATTCAGTTACGCATATATATTTCAAAGCTAAACGTCGCTAAAAGCAAAAACGTCTACTTTGTTATTAATATTTGTGTATTAATATTTTTTTGGGTTTTCTTCATCTCCTATATACCTGCGTCGGGTACCATCTACTGTTATGTACCAGCGAAAAAAATATGCAAAAAAAAATAGAAATAATTCGAATTTTTGATGTTTCGAATTATCATTAAGTAGGACGTTTTGTTATATGATCTATTGACACTCGGTATTTTGAACAAAGTAATTACAAAGGTTAGGAATATTGTCATTTTTGATATGTTAGAAATTTTGAACCATTCAGAATTATGAAAATCGGTATTTTGAAATTCGTATTTGTGACTGACGGAATAAAGTTTTGTGTATTTGTGTATTGTACCCGTCAAAAACATTATTTATTTGAGAGTTTTAACCTTGTGACAATTACCGCAAGGGTACGTTCAGGTACTTTCTGACACAGACATGCGCAGTGTCTTTGTCATCCGACAGGAGATGTCTGCTATCGACACTCCAGTTAAAGCTCCTTGATAAGTGTTGCTACTTCGGCTACGGCATCCCAAAGATCTTTATTTTGCTTAATTGTAAGCGTTTAGTAAATTGAGCTTCAATTTAACAAGACACAGGTCCTAATACGAGTACTGAGGTAGCATTCAAGTCTGATTTTCTATGGCGTCTTGTCTGAGAACATTTGTTCAGTATCAACCAAATTTCTGTTTAAAGATCTTTATTTCTCATGAGCTGGTGCCCGCGACTTCGTTCGAGTGAGTTTGATTCCCAGATCAGTTAAAATTTTATGGGGTTTTTCTGAGAGAAAAAATAGCCTAAGTTACTCCTTATATATACAGCTACTTGGTGGTAAAATATTATCAAATTCGGTCCAGCCGTTTTGATGATTACTCGATGATGATGATTAACAAATAGACAGACCGACAAAAAATATTCAAACTGGTTTCATAGGTGTCATAGTTGTCGTGCAGATAATTGTGTAAGCATGAAAAAAAACCAATTATTTTGACATTACAAACACACTTAAATTTTATTTTTTTGTATAGATTAAGATATAGTCACTTATATGAGAACAATAAAAGAAAAAATAAGTTATGTTTACAATAATCCGGTGCAGGTAGATTTAAGTTAGAAAACACTCATTAAGTGACAGTTGTCCAAGAATGCGAGCTCGGTACTGAAAGCATGTGATGTCGAACCATAGTGAGCGGTGGTACAAGTTAAGAGCGTTTTTACTTTATAACAATATTATTTAAAATGCAGAACGCAATTATTACCTGGGGCACATTGTTACCGGAGACCTTAGAGACGATGCAGATATTGAACGTGTGCGAAGGTCTCTGGCGGTCAGAGGCAACATGTTGGTTCACAGGTTTGCTCATTGTAGTCGAGAAGTTAAAATCACGCTCTTTAAAGCATACTGTCAGACACTTTACACGAGCAATCTGTGGGCTAGGTATGCTAAACGATCGCTAGAGACATTAAAAGTACAATACAATAATTGCTTTAGGATGCTGTTGGGGCTGCCGCGTTTTTGTAGCGCATCTGGTATGTTCGCCATGGAGCGAACAAAAGATCTCCACACAATTATACGTACAAAAACCAACTCGCTGCTTGCAGGAACGCGGTCTAGTTCCAATAGCATCCTAACCATGTTAAGCAATAAGCATGATGCACCCTGGTTGCGTCATGCAATGAGGATACTAGTAATAATAATAATAATAATAATATTCTACCACATACACACAACGCCATCTAGTCCCAAACTAAGCAGAGCTTGTACTATGGGTACTAGACAACTGATATAAATACATATATACTTTTTTTTTTTGTAAATACATACATATTATACATAGAAACACCCAGACCAAATCAAACATCAAATGTTCATGCACACAAATGTTTGACTTGAGCGGGAATCGAACCCGCGACCTTTGGAATAGCAGTCCGTTACACAAACCACTACGCCATTCGGTCGTCAAGGTCGTCAAGTCGTAGTAAGGTCACGATAAAAAAAAAAAAGTTATGTTACTAACATTAGGCTTAAGGTAATTGTTACTAACACATTGGGCCCAGTTGCCACCTAATAAAAGTTTATTATTATTATTATTTTTATTATTTTTTTATCTTAAGCGAGTTAGCTTCTTTAACATCCGATGGAAGCTTGTTAGTTTTTTTTTAAAGGTCTACTAGCAACCGAAATTACTAGTATTCCCGTTAACCCCTCCCGCTAAGCTTAATTGCCTGTGTTAGGAGTGGGTTCACGTCGATAGTGTACTGGGCAGGATTTGAACCCACGACCTCTTGATCGCAAATCCAACGCCTTAACTACTAGGCTACCTCCGCTAATTGTGCTCACTTAATAGTCACTGTATTTTGTTCTTACACTATATAATTATGGTGAGTTGCTTGTTTTAGTAACGTAATGTGTGACTTAATAGTTTAATGTTTTTTTTTTTTAATTTTGTGAATTTATATTATATATTAATTAAACAATGGTTAAGTCAACCTTCCTTCGAGCCTTTTTTTAAACTACTACCTTTTTCTAAACTACGCACAGGAGTACGCCGTCAAAGGACTTAGTATATGTTTTAATTACAACCATTTAAATGAAACTAATAAATGCTTCAATGTAAGCTTAATTTTTACTTTTTGTACAATTATACTTTAAGTATCTACTTAGCTATTAAAATAGTAAGGTAATAAAGAATTCGTTAAGTTCAATCTAAAAGATAAAAATTGCAACTTGGTATAACTAGGACGTCGTAGCTAATACTGAAATAGTGAATTCAGACAATCATTCTGAGACGAAAATCATTTTAATTTTCTGCCGGAAAATTCGTCTTTCTTTTTCCTTTTTTTGGTTAAAAATGATATCACAATGTGTAAACTGAACATTTTACCCAAAATAATTCAACAAATAGCGCATACGGTTAAAAACTGCAATGTAATTCTGGCTTCGCCACCGGCCGCCATCTCTTGTTAGTGCGCGTAGACTGTTTGCACGAAACACAAATATAGTTATTACTTTTGTGCGATATCTACTGGAAATTACCTTTAACAGCTGATTGCATAAAACGTTAAATTTTCCGGTAGAAAACTCTAATGAGTTTCGACTCAGAATGATGGTCTGAATAGACAACAAATCATAGAACTACAGTCACGGTTTTCGGCGATATTACGATAATGATACAAATAAATCATCATCATCAGCCTATCGCAGTCCACTGCTGGACATAGGCCTCTCCCATTGCACGGCACTTACTCGTACACTATTTCAGTATTCGTTACGACGCGTCCCTTACAACCTGTATCAAGACATACGCTTTAAAAAAATGCGCATTAAAAAAAACACGAAAAATGCCAATTATCATAATATATTTGTGTTTTTTTTTAAAGTTATTTACTTCAAACGCTGGAGAGAGAGGGCGCTATTATTATGTTTTGCCCCAGTTCGAAAAAATCGTAGATCCGGGGCTGCATTCTACACAGTTGAATTCAATTTAAGAAAAAAAAAACAGTCAATCTATTACAACAATCAAATACGACAATCTTCAATTGACACACTATTATAGGTAAATACACTGAATGGCCGCTTCCGTTCGCTTCGCTTATGTTCTTTGTTGTCAAAATCATAAAGTAAATTGTGGGAAAAAGGTAACGTTGGTAAAATAGAAGTTCATCCGTGAACGGAGATAAATAAAAATATGAATCGCCAGGCTTTTGTTGTTTGGTTTCACTTGACAGACCAATTTGTACTGAAATAATTCTTTATCCTCAACTAAAAGGAAAACATAAAAGTATGTAGGTAAATAACACACACAACACAATAACAACAAGCTCTGTGTATATTATTGCTGCAATGGCTACGTGAGAGAGAAAAAAAAAAACTATATATTTAATACTAGTTTTGTAAAATATATATTACTAGTTTTTGCCCGCGGCGTAGCTTAAGTGTATGTCGGTTATCGTCTATATCCTTTCTCAATAATCAAACTATCTTCCTACCGAATTTCAACTAAATCGGTTCAGCGGTTTAAGCGTGAAGAGGTAACAGACAGACAGATAGTTGTTAGTTGTTATTGCTAATCATTTTTTGATGCATTAGTATTGTAGCGAATTCCAAGAGACGAAAACACTTCAGTGTCTAGGTACCTCTCGCGTATTCGAAATATCCCTGGTAGACTTGCCACCTACTGAACAAGGTGACCTTACTGGTATGTGAGGAGAGTCCTGTGCCATCCTATTTAGAGACGTGCAGGCGTGCCCCTTAGACCTACTTTGTAGGGTCACGAGTAACATTATCCGCCGCACTCATATGGAGGCACTTTCCCGGCTCTGGTGCACCTATGCTGACGGAAAGTAGCCGTCCTCCTTTTAGCCGACACCTCCTTTATTTTTTTTTATTTTTTCCGTGCGGAAATCCCCTCGGATACCACCTGTCGGTGGCATGTCGGACTCGAACCGACTAAAACCGCACGCCGTCTCGGGTACTAATAGCCGGGGAACCAGGTATACCCTAGAAAGGAAGTCCCTGGTACAGCCGACACCTCCTCACAACATGAGACGATGTTACGCATATCAATTACAATTCAAAAATACTGTATGATTTACCTCACAAAACTCTAAACTGAGCCGCGGTATAAAAAACATTGTTACTGAGTCATTCTTCAATGAAAGTGTTAACACAAACATTATCTTATCTAGAAGCAATATTGATACAAAATAATTTACAAGCTAAAACGTTATAGATAAGAAGTCCGTGGCATTTTAGGCGTATCATTGTTGATAGGGGTTCATATTTAGTAGTTGACATCTGTTTGCTGTGGAATTGATAATGTTATATGGCTGCCTTTCTACACGCTTTATATTAGGTTCACTTGTATGTTTGTTTGTAACCGATTCCTTTGGGCGTGATTTTGACTGACTTTAAACGGTCCGAATTCGTTCAAATTTTATAAATATATCGAGGACCCATGACAATACACTAATTTAAAAAAAAAATTAAGCGTGGGGTGTTTTTTACTAATGACAACAGGAACCCAACGCTTTTTTTCGAATTCATTAAAATTTATTTTCCTTTTTTTTTTGCAAGACATGTTCTAAATATGGAAGTGTAAAGCCGAGTGTTTGAATAACCTTCATAAAATAATAATAACCAGAACCATCTCTCATATTATGGCTGTCTGATCTTAAACTAGGCAAAGCCATGGGCACCAGACTGCTCGTAAACATACTTATTTATTTCATCCACAGCCTTTACTAGTCCACTGCTGGACATAGGCCTCTCCTTAGTGAGACGGTTTTGGCCGACTACACCACGCTGGCCAGGCGGGTTGTTTTGTGTCAAGTTTTAATTCTCATTGCAGAGCTGTTTTCCTGCGTAGTTTGCTCCCTTAGTTGCCTCTTACGACACCCACGGGATGAATACGTGTAGAGACACTCCGTAGTCTTAATTCGTTACATACAAGTAGGATGTAAAAACTAATAAACCATTGTTTATATCGTTTTAAAAAGATGACAAAAAAGAGAAACATTTCTTAATGAAAAATGCCGGAGTAGTTCACATTATCTGGTACATAAGCTGTGTGGGTACTAATGTTGCTAATTCAGCGGTTATGAAGAGAGCTCCGGTCACTGGTAATGAAGACGGAGGCGCTAGATTGACCCAATTTGAAAAGATCTCAGGGCAGTACCTACGTTTTTTTACTGTGCTTTGACCTTGATTAGCTTTTCATTACTTTAACAAACTGTTGTCTAAGTACGTTCGTAAGTATTTTGGGTTTTTGACTTATGTCACAGTGGTTTATACGAGTCTTGGCAATTTTATGTGGAATGTAGAATATCATTAATGTAGGGAAGTGGTCCTCAGCTGACGTTAAGAGAAGGTATACACCGAACCCAAATAAATTTCGAAAGGGGTAAGAGACAATGAAGATGGTGATGAGACAATATTAAACAGAAATTATTGATCAACTTTTCTGTTAGCTGTTAGTTGTTTAAATCCTTGGTGAAACTTGGATAAACTGCTCTAAAAGCGTGATTTATTAAACACATCCATCAATGTCACAGTTTGGACATCCCATCAAAAGTGTGTGTTATACCGGGTGTGTTATAATAACCTCAAATAATAATGTTAAACTATAGCAAATAATGGCGGATTTTGATGTCGGAGAAAGCGAAGTAAGTGAAAGTACTTAAATATTACCCGAAGGAAACTTTAGTTTTACTCAAGTAAAGTGAAACATGTCCGCCTACCTTTGGTACGAAATATATCAATATTAAAGGTCTTGCTCCACTGCACTCATGTTGTCCCATTACAAGCTCTACAGAGTTTCTCAGTTATACCGTATTATATATCCGTATAGTGATTATCTTTAAAAAACGTTAATAAAACTGTATGAAAAAAATCTTTATAATGGGTAAGTTACACCTAAACACAGAAATACACACAAACAACTGTGTATTGTGTGTTATTTCTGTGTACAGAAAACAACAACACACAACAAAAGAAAAAATATCTTGATCATCACACCATTATTTGTCCTATGTGGTAATCGAATCCACGACCTCCACTTCACCAGTCAGGAACACTAAACGCTAAAACAACAGGCGACTGAAATAGATTTGTTTATTTTACATTATCAATAGTGTAGGGTATCTATCTTAGATGAAGACTATCGCTACAGCTTTTTAGAAATATAACAATTAACATGTTTTTATTATATACTTAAGGGACAATTATCCATTTAAATATACTTTTATTTAGTTCCACGCTTCTTAAGCTTGCTATGTTCCAAACTTATTTCGATATTTCATGAAGCGCTGTAGTGGACGTATACCTTTACTTGGCTTTGATGTCAACTTAACATCATCTAACTTACTTTGAAACTGGGTCGATCAATTCTTGAAGCCAGAGACGGTCAACCGATACTTTTACAGATTATGAGATGTAATATTTCACGGAAATTGTTTTAAAATGGTAGAACGTCGTTTGATAAGACCTATTTCTTAGCGTTCCATGGATTCACCGTGCGGGTGCCGGGTCTATCGTATGTCCATGATATATGGAGGCAACACATGCGACCTCGACAGCACCTGGGAATTGCGACCATGGGATAGGTTTAGGGTTATGAATTCACCGACAGATTTACATATTTTGTAATGTTTTTTTTCGTCTTTATCACAGGCGATTTTCATACTACACCGCGCGTCATCATGTTGTCCTAGGCGTGCTTGTTTACACGCGTAGGACACACGCATAAAAATTGAGATACTTGCTTCCGTTTACGTTAAAATCTGCTTCCCTGTGAAAACGGCCTTAGAGAGAAAACGTGTAGACGGGATAGTAAATGCCTACCACCTCTCATGTACTCTCATCATGCGCGGTGGTAGTCCCTAAGGAGGGTGGGATGGGGGCTTACTGAGGTAACTTCACTCACTCGATGAGAAACATTAAAAGAATTGCATAACACCGGTTTCTGTAATGGCTAACATCACTGCGATCGAGTCAACTCATTTCTGTCGAAGTATACCTCTCCGACAATTAAAAAGTAAAAATAATGGCAGTATTTTATCGACCACAATATAGTGGTAGACTTTCTTTGAACATTGCTATGGATACCGGTATCTATAAGAGGAAATTAAAGAGAATTTCGTTATAACTTCAATGGGTCTATGGTCATTATTCTTTGGCTAAATGATATACGGAGGATCTGCTGTCAACTTTCAATGCTAGAACTTATTAAAATACTTGATATTGATTAAAAATACTTGATTTAACTCACGGAAACGCCCGATTAATTTTGTATCCATCAGGGACCATTTATAATTAAGAAGTAAAGATGGTGTCAGGAATGACGCCCAAAATTTTTGAGTAAACGTGCGTCCGTTTAAATTTTTCTATCAAAAAATAAGTTCTCAAATGGGAATCAAGCCTAGTAATTTGTAACTCCGGTTCTTTAACGAAAATAAAAAAAACATTCCCATTAAATATTTATTTTTAACTCCATGCACAAGTTGACTGTAATGCCCAGGAAATTCTCTCCCAGTCGACCTTCGGGTAGTCCAGAAGAATGTTAGGTTCAAAGATAAAATGTTAAAAATAAATATTATTGTGGATGAAACATTGTTTTAACCGACTTCAAAAACACAAAAGAGGAGGTCATCAATTCGTCTGTATTTTTTTGTATTGTACAGAATACCGCAAATACAAATGTGTGGTACAATGTACGAGTACTCTTAAAACCAAAAAAAAAACCGGTCAGGTACGAGTCGAACTCGTGCGCCGAGGATTCCATACTTACCCAGATTTTACGTAGATTTTCGCGAAAATTTTGTAAGTACCAAAATTTATTTTTCTTAAATTACAATTTTTTTAATTTTTTGGAATTATTCCTTTATTTGTGCTGTAAATCTTGGTACTTACAAGTTTTCGCGAAAATCGAAATTTGCCCATATCTTTTTATCGTGTTGACTTAAGACCTTAATTTTTATACACTTAATAGGGACCATAGCCCTCAGTATCTAGTATAAATTTCAACTTGCTAGGTCTACCCGCTCTTGTAAAAATCGGTGGTGACACACAGACAGACGGACAGACAGACAGACGGACAAGAAAGAAAGATCTTATAAGGGTTCCTTTTTTACCTTTCGAGGTACGGAACCCTAACAAAGTATTTTTTAGGTGAAATCATTTGTGTTTTAAGTTTCTGTGCTCTTATTTTAGCGTTATTACAAAGAACTTTTCTTAAGTGATTGGGTACGAGCCAGGGCTTACCTACTAAATAAATTGAATATTCCGTTGGTCATGTCGAGAGCAATTTAGTTTATTGGTTTTTACAAAATTAATTATTCAGCTATTATATTTATTATATTTATTATTCAGATACTACAACGGTATTTGATGTGGAATCAGCAATTTACTGATTAACTTTAAAATGACCTACACCTCAATCAAGTAATCTTTCGAACAAAAAGAAAGTAAATCGAAATGGGCATATTCGTATACAGATCCTCAGTTAAGATACTGTAGTATTGGAGTTAGATTTATGATAGTTTGGAATTTCATCAGATTTCCCACCTCATTTGTTATTTCTGCTTTCCTGCCCCATAGCAGGCATTCAGCAGCAACGATAAGGTACAGTTTCTGCCATTCAGATTAACTTACAAAAGCGGTTAGTTTGAGAGTGATGTTATCTGATAGAAATTAGGTATAAGGAATAGCATTTTGCCATGAATGATGAGTGTTCGCAAATTTTAGTGCGACACATTTGCAGCTGGCTTAAACTGGAATAAATGAGTAAATAATTTATGTCAAAATTAACACATTACTGGAATAAATTACGGGAGCAGATGTCGTTTCACATTAAGAAACTTATTCGTCATGAATTTATCTGCTCTCTCGTATTATCTGTGTATATGTGTTTTTCAATTTCATGATAGCTTTTAATTTAAAATTCTAAATACACTTTAAGATATGGATAACACATTTGTTCCAGATTTCTACGGCTTTAACTAAATATTGAATTAAAATTGTTTAGATATGAAAAATGCATAATACCTCGCATAATAGCTAGTCCTAATTTTAATACCACAACCTCACAGAAAACAAATGTTAAGCCTCCCCTCATCGCTATTCTGGGAAGAGAGACGTCATCATGTAGATAAAAAAAACTGACAACTTTTTAACGTTCTGTAAAATTCATGTCTCAATTTATAAGCTTAAACTAATATTTTCCAATTGCCTAAATTATCTTACTTTTAACAGTAAAGTACCCTATTCAAGTCACGCAAAGCATTACTTCAAACAGAATAATTCATCTTTTTTTCTTCATAAAAATATAATATGAATGTATCACAGTTTGTAAATGACCTTTTAAATACTAATTTACATCAATTTACCAACATGACAGTGACCGATTGAAGATCACAACGAATGATTATGACAGTAACTTAATGAGCTTTCAATAAGTTCATAAAAACCTATATTTTAGTAACTTTCAAATTGGTACCCAACTTAGTAGCAATTTGAATATCATCAACAGCCTTTAACAGGCCACTGCTGGACATAGGCCTCTCTTTAGAAAGGAGGTTTTGGCCTACTATACCACGCTGGCCAGACGGGTTGGTATAGGGTTTGTGTCAAGTTTTCCTTCTTTTTGCAGTGCTGGTGTCCTGCGTCGTTTTGCGCCCTTAGTTGTCTCTTACGACACCCACGGGATGAATTGGGGTAGTGAGATTCCGTATTCTTTATCCGTCACTACACGGACTGTTTATATATCGTGTCAAAATTTGAGTTCGATCGATGCAGAACTGTTTGAGACAGAACGAACCTTTTTAACATTAGTCAGCAATAATTATCAATACTAATATTTTAAACGCAATAGTAATCCTGTCGGCCTGTTACGCTGTTCGCTAAACCACAGACCCAACAGCACGCGCTCAGAACCTATAGTTTATGTATATATAGCGTACTATAAGGTATTAAAAATAATGTAGGTATAACTCAAAACTCAAAAGGCCATAAGCAGTGTTCTACATGCTTCTTGGAGGAAGGACAAGTGACGGTTGCGGGCTGGCGGCATCAGTATTGGGTGATATAAGTTAATGCTTGTAGGGGACTGCCCTGATCTTGCATTATTTCTAGTAAAATACCACCAATGTAATGGTAACCATCGTTCCCTTGATAAGCAGCAGCACACCGGTATAGTTTTTAGACAGTAAGAGTCTGATAAAGCCCTTCGTCCTCTCAAAGGCGGAAAACTTCTTCTCGGAAAACTCTTGTAAATATAAAAGGATATTATAAATGTATCAAATACTAAAAGAATCTAATTACCTGAAAAAAAGAATTCTTTACTTTTTAATTTCAAATTTAAAATGGAAGAAATGACATCGAGCCAAGGTAACTTAGTAATAATTGTACGAGTAAAAGGGACAAAGGAGCTAAAGCAAAAAGTTAACGTACAAAGGAAGGGTTCAACATAAAATGTAATGGTTATGTGTGGGTGCATAGAATAACATATAAGTAACAAAGTTGTTTCAAAAGGGGAGGTCAGGGTTATACGACTGCCTTAAACATGCAAAAGATATGAGCGAAAATAGTACAAGTCATAATGGAAACCTTTCTAGAACGAAAAGAACTTTTGTTTTCTTTTCTTTATTTTTCTACAACTGTAGTCAATGCTATATTACAGTGTATCACTTCTAAATGCATGTTTTTAATTTTAGGCTATTACTTTTTTGTATGTGAAGCAACTATTAAAGGCTGTTGATGTGATGATACAAACAGCTTCATAAATTGTCATCATCATAAGCCTATTGAAATCAACTGCTGGACATAGCCTTCTCCCTTTGCACGCCACGTAGATTGATGCTGGGCTTCTCGTATCCAGCTCCTGTCAGCCATCTTGTGCAAATTGACATCTGACCTGTGGGAGTTTTAATTACCCAAAATGTACCCGCTTCCAGGGTAAATCTAAGAATACCAAAAATCACCACCGCCAACAATTAAAACACAGGTATTTCCGAAGATCACATAAAATCAAAAATAATAATTTGCCTATAAGCACTCCTTTGCAATAAAACCATGCTTCGAATTTAAATCGATGAGCACTATATTCTATTGAGCCACAAAATATATATCACAACTCAATGGTAAGAACAAATTGCTACCTCGCATTAACCCATGAGCGCCATCTAGTATCAAACGTGATAACAAAAATCTAAATTTTGTTCTTCATTTCTCAACAATGCTACCACAATGTACCACAGCGAATCTTGGCAGGGTACTGCTAGCATATAATATAATTAATAGATTAATGTAGGACAAGGAAATTTGTATTTAGGTATTCTATCATAATTATTACGTATTCTATAAATCCGTGTGGTGACGGATAAAGAATACAGAGTGTCACCACCCCTATTCATCCCGTGGGCGTCGACTAAGGAAGCAAACTACGCAGGACAACAGCACTGCAGAGAGAAGGAAAACTTGACACAAACCCTATACCAACCCGTCTGGCCAGCGTGGTGTAGTAGTCCAAAACCTCCTTTCTAAGAAGAGGCCTATGTCCAACAGTGGACTAGTAAAGGCTGTGGATGATGATGATGATGATGATCATAATTATTATTAACCAGAATACAACAAGAATTCAAGACACAAACATCATCAAAATTTCCACCCCATTTTCTATATTAAAGAGACCGCACAAAATATAAACATCCTCATTACGTTGATCAAAACATCGTAATAAACTAGATAAGGGTTTTGCCCAATTTGTAGGCGAATACTCAAAGGACAATGGCAGGTCCCCATACATAATTTTATTTGAACTGAAATGTTAGCGTTTAAATATCAAAAAATCCTTAACACCTGAGAATTTATTCTTGACCATTCTCATATCAAAATTACTTGCGAAAGAAGTCTAGGAAAAAAGATATTGGATTTTGAATGTTTCGAGGTTAAGTACTAACATATTGTTAATGTTTTGTTTGAAACTAGATGGCGTTGTGTGTCAGATAGCCGAAAATATTATTTTCATTATTATTACAGTATATGAAATAAAAAAAATAAAAGCATAAGATCTATTCGAGTTTAACACTAAATTAAACAAAAATAAAATAACAAACGTGGTGAGTCCGGAACTTGACAGGATCTAAACCACAGATTAAGAGATATGTACTAAACGACGACGTATCGACATTTTGAAAATATCGATGTATGTCTATTTATGTGCCGTTATCAATGACAATGTATTTTTCTCATCACACTGTGTAGTGGAAAATAAAGTAACTATATTCCATTTCTTTAGTGTGTTTAAAATCGTTTAAAGAGAGGCAAAATATTTTAAATCATTTCTAATTATGTTGATTCAGTCACTCTACCGTACGAGTGAAGACGTGGGCAGAAGCAAATTCATAATCATAATAGTGAACCTTCGGTAAATATTTCAGCCAAAGCTATAAGAATCGATTTTCGATAAATTGTTCCATAATATAATATTGCCACCACGCATCCCTAGTCAGTTATACGTGATGGCGAATCTGACATTACGTACTTAGGTCAAATAAAATCTTCAAAAATATCTTATCTCTTATAAGACTTATACAACACATGATGGTGTAATGATAAATCATAGAAAAAAATTTGATTAAGTTTACTGTGACTCGATTTTTTAAACGCTTAAGTTTTAGGTAAATATGTTTCTGCCATTGTTCTTTCGGCTTGTTATGATGTTACGAGTATGTTTATTTATAACTAACTAATATTTAATATACGAATTCAGTTTTTCATTTGTTTGAAAGGGAGAGAAATGCTTGTTCGACTAGAAAGATACCACGGCTTCTCAGAGAAGTGATTATTCATTTCTTTTTACCGAGTGAGTGAGTTACTGGAGCCCTGGGGCCTTAGGGCTCTGGTAACCACACACTCAAAGGGTAAGAATGCACTTCTGACTCTTATAAACCCTTGAGCATACAGATTTCTCCTTCCAAATAAAGTAAATAAAGAAACCCAAACTTTTAGTATTTAATTTAAAGATTATTTCTACAAAAGTTGCGAAGAATATTTTAGCAACGATTATTTTCTATTGCTTTTTGCCAATAAAAAGAGATTATTTGTATTAAAAACATTAAGACTTTTGTTAAATAAAAAATTGTCGCTTTGACACCAAAGATTCAAGTTTCAACTTTTTGTCTTATTCCTTTATTTTTAGAACATTACTTATAAACCTACGATCCATTTTAAAAATAAAATGTCTATTTAATTACGAGTACACTTCAATTTATTTATTTTCTTTTGATAGAACAGTTGAAACAAAGGTTGTCTTTTAAATTGTGTGTTCTTATTATAATGATGTAGTTTTTAATTAGATTTCCAACAAGCGTATTGTATTATGTTTGACACGTCGGTTCTTTTGCTGAAAACTTAAAAATACTTTTTTTAGTGAGGACGTTTGGTGGAGAAATAATAATAATAATCTTAATTTGGAACAAGAAAACAATTTTTAATTTAAAGATGTTCGATAACAGCTATATTAGTTAAAACTGTGTCATGGCTATTAACGTCCACCTCCAGGAAGGAAGGAGACGACAGCATCGTTCCATTGATTATAATAAAATTTGGGTATAGTGTGTGTGTGTGTGTGTGTGTGTTTGTGATTGTACGTATTGCGCGCAGAACTTCCTCACCATTTAGTTAGTTAGTTAAATAACACGGATTATACAAAAAAAGATATGTTAATTGTAAAACCTAAGATTTCAAAAGTATAGTTAATTTAAAAATGATTGAATATTGACGCCAAAATCAAGATCTGCTTCACACAAGGCTGTCTGATTTCAAGGGTATTTTAGGTAGAGCCTGTGTATATTATATACTATATATTATAAAGTTGAAGAGTTCGTCTGTTTGGTTAGTAGCGCTAATCTCAAGTACTGATTCGAATTGAAAAATTCCTTATTTGTGTAGTGTTAGATGGTCCATTTACCGACAAATGCTGTATACTACGGCCAATAGGAGAATAGCGTCAATGAGAAAGGCTGTATACTACCACCAATAGGAGTCGAGCGTCAATGAAAATTTTTGCACAAACGCAGAAGATTTATTCCTTTTGAAATTGTATTAATCAGAAAGCGTTAAGAAGTCTATTTATTCAAAAATTCATTGTCCTGTTATGGTGGATAGCTTTTGTTAAGCTTACAATCGCCGCTCTATTAACTTAGACGGGCTTAGATCCACGAAAAAGTTCCCTAAGTTACGCCACATCTAATTAAACAAACTGTCCACTAAAGTCACAGATAAGTCTTTATTTCAAGTAACGTACAATAATAAAGTTACAACTTGCATAGTATACGGTAATATGTCTGTGTTTTAAAAACTTAAGTTGGCTTACGCAGTTTGTGTCTACTTAAGCTAAAAGGGGGTAATGTTCTCTCAGCTACTAAAGTACCTGTTTAGGAACTTGTTGTACAAAATACGAGGAGTTTTGACACGCTGGTACTTAACTTAATGTCAAAAATAATTACTGAGTCGGTCTTGAAATTTGTTGTCTTTCTCTTTTATGAATATTAAATTTCGCAAGCTGCTGTGACGTTATGTCATCGAACGTGTAAAAAGTTAAGCAAATATGGTTTAAAGTTTATTTTAGAATAGTTTATTCGTCATCAACAGCCTTTAATAGTTCACTGCTGGACTATACCATGCTGGCCAGGCGGGTTGGTATAGGGTTTGTTTCAAGTTTTCCTTCTCTTTGCAGTGCTGTTGTCTTGTAGTTTAGTCCCTTAGTGGGCTCTTACGACACATACGGGATGAATAGGGTTGGTGACACTTCGTATTCTTAATCCGTCACCACACGGACCATTTATTCATCCACACACGGACGGTTTATTCGTCTGTTATAGTATAATAATAATATAATTTTCTACTACATTCACACAACGCCATCTAGTGTCAAACTAAGCAGAGCTTGTACTATGGGTACTAGACAACTGATATAAATACATATATACTTTTTTTTTGTAAATACATACAGATTATACATAGAAACACCTAGACCAAATCAAACATTAATGGTTCATGAATACAAATGTTAGGCTTGAGCGGGAATCGACCTTTAGAGTAGCAGTCCGTTACAAAAACCACTACGCCATCAGGTCGTCTCAAGTATGTCGTAAAGTACGTCTAAATTAACATAGGCAATGGTTTTTGCAAAGACAAAAACAGAAATTCATCACGAATAAATTTGCTATAAATCACGATTTAAATTCTGCAAAATGAAGGAATGTTAAAACATCGATCCAGTTACATGTGTGCTATCTCCCTCGGCTAGCATAGGGATGATAACTTATTAGAAATTTAGGATAATAGCTATAATTTATTACTAACGCTATGATGTTATGACAAGGACGCAACATAAAACAAAGGTAGCGACACATGTGTAAAGATTTAAATTTCTTTATTTTCCATTTACATAGCTGGTAGACACAATTAAAACAGGCTGTTCCCCACGCCCGTATTGTCCGTGTGGTGACGGATTCAGAATACAGAGTGTCACCACCCCTATTCATCCCGTGGGCGTCGACTAAGGAAGCAAACTACGCAGGACAACAGCACTGCAGAGAGAAGGAAAACTTGAAACAAACCCTATACCAACCCGTCTGGCCAGCGTGGTATAGGAGGCCAAAACCTCCTTTCTAAGGAGAGGCCTAGGTCCAGCAGTTTACTAGTAAAGGCTGTTGATGTGATGATGTGATGTTCCCCACGCCCGGCGACCCAAGCGACGGGCGTTGGGCACAGAAGACACGTCAACCCACTTGTATTCCTTAAGGTACATGTGTCGTACTTACGATCAGGTAACCTTGCTCTGTGGTCAGCTCATTTACTACCTATTCTATAAACAATATCCGTGTGATGGCGGAATAAGAATACAGAGTGTCACCACCAAAATTCATCCCGTGGTTTTCATAAGAAACGACTGAGGGAGCAAACTACGCAGGACAACAGCACTGCAAAGAGAAAGAAAACTTGAAACAAACCCCTTACTAACCCGTCTGTCCAGCGTGGTATAGTAGGCCAAAATCGCCGTTCTAAGGAGAGGTCTTTTAAAGGCTGTTGATTTTTTCTTTTATTTCTTTTTTTTTTAAACAACGTCCTCACTATGAATATATCCTGTGTCACGAGGGACTTTACAAACATATTATTATATGGAAACGAACACAAAAAACACCAAGATTCAGAACAACAATTAGTAGATCTCACAAAGTGTTGTCTCGTGCGGGGACGAGGTGACCGCTTAAAGCCGTGCAGTCAACATAAACAGATTCTATACACAAAAGAGACAAAAGGGATGAGACCGACCTAAGCGCTTTAACCAATGAAATAGCAGGCAGTGTAATAAATCTAATAAATCTAAAAAATAACACTGACTCAGTATGGTAACAACATTCCACAGGAGCGAAACTTTTAAATATTTATGATCTGATGCTTAAACTAACCAAAATATTTAGTGATGAAGTCTGTTATAGACATAATAAACATTAGCCACATTGCTCTAAGATAACTTATTGTTTGTTTGTGCCGAGCCATAAATTGCATACTAATTATGAAATAATAATCATAGAACAGGCGAGGTTTTATGAAACAATAGACCTACATAACAAGTTAATTATAGTATAACTTTGGAAATCAATTATAATTTTTTTCTGAAAAAAATATTAATTTATTTGGTTTACCAACAGCGTATAAGCAGTGCATTCTTTCAGAAATTGAGGTTATTGAAAATATATTAAACATTAGAAAATAAGTAACATCTATTCTAAAGAGAGACCAATGTCCAGCAGTGGACTATTAAAGGCTTTTTTTATGGTATAAGGGGGCAAACGAGCAGACGGGTCACCTGATGGTAAGCAACTACCGTCGCCCATGGACACCTGCAATTTAAAAGTCACAAGTGCGTTGCCGCCCTTGGAGTCCCTCCTGTTGAGTCATCGGAAAGGGGGACTTGGGCTCCGGTAACCTCACTCACTCAGTGAAAGGCAACGAAAGAATTGCTTAACACACCCACAGGATGAATAGGGGTGGTGGCACTCTGTATTCTTAATCAGTCACCGCACGGATGATTAAATTGTTACAGATGTTATTTATTATTTATATCTACCCAAAAAGCAGTTGACTTGTTTTACCTAATGTCGTATATCCTGTGGACGGGGCAGAGGGCTCACACTGAACCTGAATTTCGATCAGACTTAAGCTCCGATCGATTTCGCTCTACGCCTTGCCGATGTTCTTAACATAAAACACAGCAGAAAATATAAAATTAAACAAACTATTACACCCAGTATGAGCAAACAGGTCCCATATATTCGTTAGCGATGAAAACAGCCTCCGGTATCTAATTTCAAACTTAACTTGTACCATATTTGACCTACGTACTATCAAAAATAGAAGCTTACATTTTCCTGCATTTCAAATGTGTTTATTATACAGAAACACCGTAAAAAATCAGAAAAGCTTTTATTAGAATACGTTCATTGTCTTGTTAAGCTTACAATGGGTGGCGTTACCATTTAATGTGATTTCTGCTCTTCAATCTTTAGACGGGAATGTCATGTCAGGAATGAGTTAATGAAGATTTTAATGTTAATTACTAATAACTAACTGTACATCCATACTTCCATACTAATTTACAAATGTTAAGTGTGTCTGTCTGTCTGTTACCTCTTCACATTTAAACCGCTAAACCGATTTAGTTGAAATTTGGTACAAAAGTGTTTCAGTTCTGAGAAAGGACATTATTTTGACGTTCTGAGAACCGACATACATGTGTTATATAATCATGTTTTGTAGATTGATGCCTATACTAATTCATAACGATAGAACTTTTGAATTACGTCATTTAAGATCTTATTTACTAAAGTGGATGGATACGGTTATCGAGTTTATTACGCTAATCTTAGTACAAATTTTTATTAAATGCACAATCTGCTAAGATATAAGAAGTAAATCAATTATCACATAACTGTATGGGGATTAGGATCATTTTCTCCATTTCCAGGTGTGATTAATTATCTGTAACTATTAGTTTCCCCAAGTTTCACCTGCGTTTTTAGTCACAGATCTAGTCAGCACCAGTGTTAGGCGTCATACATTGAGATTATCATTTTTTTTCATAATAGTTATTGTTCTAACATACTAATATTTGAAAAACTAATAGGTTAGGAAACGTATAGGAAACTAATAGTTACAGATAATTTATTACAATAATAATCTAAGATAAATCTAAAAAATCCAAAATCATAAAAATCGATCCAGACGTTTTTGATTTATCAATTTTGTAAGTAATTCATCTTTGTTTTATTTAATAATATATGTATGTATTTACAAATATTTAAGTACACGCGTTTGGGGATGTGTAGTAGTGTTGTATGTTAATAGCAATATTTTTATCAATCTGATCACTGGTATGAGCTCTGACTTATTTCAATGTTCATTAACAATTTTAAAAATTAAATACTAAAACCATTTTAATTTAGAACTAGAAAGAAAATTCGTGCCTTGAACCCAAAAACAAAGCATATCTTTGTTTAAATTGGCACGGATGGCGTAGTGGTTTAGCGGTCGCTACGCCGCTTACTACTACACTAAGTGCTGTGGTTCCGATTCCCACATGGGACTTCACTTTGTGTGATCCACAAGTTGTTTTCCAGAGTCTGGGTGTTCTTTGTGTCCGTTTTATGTATGTTTGAAAATCCCCCGCGACACAGAATATACTTATTCCTAATGATTTGTCTTTTGCTTTTTAAAGAAAAGAAAAAAATCTATCTGACTAACGAATTTATAGTTTACGGTTTGAGTTCAAAACAATAAATATGAATTTACCTAATACGAGCAATTTTATTAATCATACAACATTTCCCGTATGCACTAAGAACAAAGTCAAAGAAAACTTTTATTAAAATGGCTAAACTTTGTAAGGTATTAAACGTGAGCCTGCTAAAGCACGGTGATATTAAAAACTTTTATTGAAATTGTTCAACTATTTTTATTGGTCTTTGGAAAACTTAAAATCGATTAAAAGCAAATTTGAATTTTGTGGTTTCATAACGAACATTGGTTTAAGTTCGTAATGTGTTGTTTCAAAATCAAATTAAGTTATGCTTAAGTTGCGATCATAACTTTCATTATGGTAAAAATATTTTTTCAGTATCACTATACTTACTCCCCTCGTGAAACCCCCGGGATGGTGTTTCGGAATCAGGCCGACTAAAACCACACGGTGTGCCACTCTGGGCCTGTAATAGGAGGGATCCGGGAACTGCTGTTATTACAGGCGCTAAGAGCGGGCGGGCACCACCGGGTACATTGACTACTTAGGCGATGTCCGGCACCTCCTCGCGGCTGATCGTTATGGCGGGTAGAGGGGAAAACCCATTCCGTCCACCCGCGGCTACACTCAGACCGGCATGATAAGCGACCAGCGTGGTAAGCGCGCCTCCACCGTCCGATTCGTATCTGAGTGGAGATCATTCTCCCGGGCCCTCTCCGCCGCCTCCTTCTGCGAGATGACTTCTTCGCAGAAGTCACGCAATGAATTTTTTTGCGCTGATCAAACATCACCACTATGCCATGCCGTCGTAGAAGTGTCTGATGTAACACGAGCTGCATCTCCCCAAGTCCGTGAGGTTACCGGAGAAAAATCTGTCCACCCTTATTCTGAAGAACTTAAAGCACATACTTGTAAATTTCAAGTTGCAGGTGTCCTTAGGTGGTGGTGGACACTTACCATCAGGAGATCCGTCTGCTTATCTCCCCCTATACCTTATTACAAATGTTATAGAATTCAATATACAGCTTTTAAAATAAATCTTATTACACAAACACACAAACTATTCAAACTTTTCCTGATTAATCAATTTTCAATCTAAATCTAGGGAAAATACGAACTTATCAACTGTTTTAATTATATCACACCATTTATTAGTTTCCAACAGTAGATCTTTTCTATATAAGATGATATAGATTTTTATTATCCCCACAAAACTCAGCGCAGTAGAAAGCGGCGAGGTGATTTTTTAAACCACTACGCCATCCGTGCCGTTATACTCAGGGCATTCTGAAAGTTTCTGGATTCTAATAAATAAGACTAGATATAAGATTTAGGATACATTAATTGTTTTTCTAAGTATATTCCCTCTCAATTAATGCATTTTTGCATTCGCTGAAACCACTGTAAAAAGCAGTTGGACCAGTCTTCCTTAGGGACATCTACAAGTTTTGTTAGAACCCTACTTTCTAATTGATGACTCTGGATATTTTCTTGAATATATAAATATAGTGACTTTATTTTACCTTTTTCGAATTACAACAATTCCTTTCAAAACAAATCAATACCTTTTTGCAGGGAAATCGTGTTTTTTTATTTTTTTTATTAGTTTAACTATTGAGTGTAATTTTTACATGGTTATTTTACAAAAAGCGTCAAATAAAAAAAAATGGTAAAGTTTTTTTTTCTTTTTAGGATTCCGTACCTCAAAAAGTAAAAAAGAAACCCTTATAAGATCACTTTCTTGTCCGTCTGTCCGTGTGTCACCACCAATTTTCTCAGGAAGGGGTTGACCTAGCAAGTTGAAATTTATACAAATATACTGAGGTCTATAGTCCCTGTTAGGTGTATAAAAATCAAGGCCTTGAGTCAACACGATAAAAAGATATGGGCAAATTACGATTTTCACGAAAACTAGTAAGTACCAAAATTTACCTTAATTTTCAACTTTTTTTATTCTTTTCCTCTTTAATCTACGTAAAATCTGGGTAGGTAGGGAACCCTCGGCGCACGAGTTCGACTCGTGCCTGATCGGTTTTTTATAAAGAGTAAAAGAAGAGTTAAAAGAGTTTTGGTATTGCATAACCATACCATACCGAGTTTCGGTTTGGTTTGCTTGGTTGCGGTTTGTTCTAATTATACTACGATAAGAGATGTATCCCTACTTGATTTATGTCTAATTTATTCGAGTATATGAATTGTAATTTATACCTTACTATTTATTTATAACTTTATGCACTTTTGCGGACTTAATGCCCAAGGCATTCTCTCCCAGGTAGTGTTGAAATCGTGGTTATAACACTAACCACTAAGATATACACTACACAACACAACACACGTAATTTTATACACAAGCAAATACACACTAAACACATATATATACACATACATATACACACATATACATATATATATATGTGGGAATAGGAACGCAGCTGTAAGAGAGAGAGAGTGTGATGTGTGAGTGAGAGGGAGAGAGATGCCTGAAAGGAGGGCGGCAGGTGAAAAAAGCAAGATGGAGGATTAACATGTACGACGGTCAATGGTGCTAAGGAATAAAAATATTATTTTACTAAGAAGACGGTGTAAACCTTATTTGAAGAACCCTATATCCCACAATTTTGGGGGCTCGTCCGGGATATAGAAAAGAAGAGGCGACGATCGACGACGAAGTTTTATATCTCGCTGCAGTGCATGCAACACGTGGTTGGGTACGCAGGAGCAAGAAGGTGGCTACAAAAGAATATTTTACGACTTACGACGAATACAGGATAGGTAAAGATGCCGAAAACTACGGAGGATGTGTCACTAAGAGGTGTACAATATGCTGAAGACTTTATAAGTAATTTTTCGGGTCAAGACCATACCTACTCAGTGGGCCGCTGGATTCAAGATATTGAAGATAATACGGAAATATTCGAATGGACGCCGCTCCAACAGCTTGTGATTGCGCGTAGGTCGTTGACAGGGACGGCAGGGCTATGGCTAAGAAGCGAAAGACCGTTCAAATCATGGGCCGATTTGAAACAAGCCATCAGCAAAGAGTTTCCCGACGCGATTGACCAGAAGACGATTCATGAGATGATGAGTGCACGTAAGAAAAAATCTGATGAAGGCTATATGGATTACTTGCTTATTATGAAAGAGCTCGGCAAAAGGGGTAAGATTCCCGATTACGTTGCGATCAAGTACATTGTAGACGGCATCCAAGACTTAGAAACTAATAAAATGCTATTATACGGTGTTACAAGCTATAGTGAACTGAAGGAGAAGCTGAAAATTTACGAACAAGTTAAAGAAAAAATGAGGGCGCGACGTGACACGCAACGTAATCAGGGAAGTGATGGCTATAATCGAAATGCAAAGAAGTATTCAAGCAGTGAAATGCGGTGTTATAATTGTGGAGAACTAAATCATTCATCGCAAAGCTGTCCTCATAAGAAAAAGGGTCTCAAGTGTTTCAAGTGCAATGAGTTCGGCCATATTTCATCAATGTGCACGGCGACGACGAAACGCGAAGACGATCGGAAGCCTTCGGAGAGCTTCGGCAGCCGATCGAGTCGACCAATCAGCGGCGGGGACGACCGACAGCGCTGCCAACATGAAGGACGTCGTTCGGGCGGAAATCCGACGAATCTGCTGGGATTCGTCGGATTCGAAGGACTTCGAAGTCCGCCATGTTCGCTACGGATTACGTTGGCACCACTGACAGCGATGACGAAAATGACAGCTATCACTGTCAAAAAAATAAAGATGTTTTGCTGATCGTCAACAAACCTAATAAGAAGCCGGTTTTGAGTATTTGTGTTGAAAATACCGAAGAAATGGCGCTCGTTGACTCGGGAAGCGATGTAAACTTAATGTCGCAAGACTTCTATGAGGTGATCGGCCAGCCAAAGACAACTGAAGATGGTATTGTATTGTCGGGTCTCGGACTGAAACCAGTGCGTTCATACGGAGAGTTTACAACCTGTGCTGTGATTGACGGACGTCGTTACGACGAAGTTACATTCCATGTTGTGCCTAAAGACTGTATGCCTTATCGTTTAATATTAGGTCATGAGTTTCTCGCTAGTGTGACAATGATTATGAATGGAGGAAGTGTGTTGTTGTTACCCTCAGGTGAAGAGTGGATGAGACAAATGGATTGTTTTACTGTAGGTTCGAGTGTTGTTGTAGGTTCCACAGTCAGCCCAACTGTCAGAAAGGAGGTTTTACAATGTGTAGATGACTACAAGCCGGTCCAAGTAAAAGAAGCACCCATACAACTTAAAATTATCTTGAAGGATGACATCCCAGTAGCTCAAAAACCTAGAAGATTGTCACTGAAGGAACAGCAAATAGTTGAAGACCAGGTAACGGAATGGTTGGAAAAGAATATAGTGCGGGTAAGTTTCTCAGAATATGCTAGTCCTTTGGTGTTAGTTAGGAAGAAAGATGGTTCTACAAGGGTCTGTGTAGACTACAGACAACTCAACAAGAAGATGATAAAGGACGAGTATCCACTACCTGTCATTGAAGATTTAATTGATAAACTGCGAGACTCTAAAGTATTCAGTGTTATTGATTTGAAAAATGGTTTTTTTCAATTGAAGGTCAGTGAAGAATCAATACACTACACCTCATTTGTGACCCATCATGGTCAATTTGAATTTACGCGTGCACCTTTTGGGTTGTCAAACTGCCCTAAGTATTGAGATGAGTATTGATGAGTATGAGATTTGTATCAACAGTTTTTAGGGATTTAATCAACAAGGGCATAATGTTAGTTTTTATCGATGACATTATCATTCCGGCTAAAGACGAGGTACAAGGAGTGCAAAGATTGAAAGAAGTTTTATCAGTTGCTTCAGAATATGGACTAGAGATAAATTGGAAGAAGGCAAACTTGATATGCAGTGAAATTGAATATCTGGGTCATCGCATACAAAATGGTGAAATTAGCCCGAGTTTGGAAAAGACAGATGCTGTGATGAGATACCCGGAACCAAGAACAACTAAGCAGGTACATAGTTTCATAGGACTTACTTCTTACTTCAGAAAATATATAGAGAATTATGCTGCAATAGCGAAACCCTTAACAGACTTATTAAAAAAAGATGCTATTTTTATTTTAGAAGAAGATCAACGTAATGCTTTTAACATTTTGAAACAGAAGCTGGCGTGTGGTCCAGTGTTGAAGATATATAATCCTAAGCTGCCCACGGAAGTACATACAGATGCATCTAGCATTGCATATTCAGCAATACTGTTACAGCAGCATCCGGATAGTGGTTTACATCCAGTCCAGTATATGAGTAGAAAGACAAATGATGCCGAACAAAGGTACCCTAGCTATGAACTGGAGGCTTTAGCTATAATAGAAGCTGTTAAGAAATTTCGTCATTACTTGTTCGGCATACATTTTAAGATTATCACAGATTGTCAAGCCTTTGCACTAACATTGAAGAAAAAAGATTTATCATCTAAGGTTGCGAGATGGGTGTTGTTTTTAGATCAATATGACTTTGAAGTTGAGCATAGAAAAGGATCAAGGATGAGGCATGTAAACGCATTGAGCAGACACCCTTATATTTCAGTCATGGTAGCAAGCCTTCATGACCAAGTTAAGGAAGCCCAAACCCAGGATGAAGGACTGAAAGCAATGATTGAAATTCTAAAAGAAAACCCCTATTTAGACTATTGGTTGGAAAACAATATTCTATACAAGAGTGACCAGAAGCAGCTAGTAATACCTAGAAGCATGGAAAAGGAAGTCATACGAAGAGTGCATGCCAATGGTCATTTTGGTAAGAGAAAAATGAAGGAACTTATTGTTAAAGATTTTTACATCAAAGACATAGATAAGAAAATTGATGACTTTATAGCAAGCTGTATACCATGCTTACTAGCAACGAAGAAGCAGGGCAAACAGGAAGGTTTTCTTAACCCTATTCAGAAGGAGGGAACTCCCCTGCATACCCTTCACATGGATCACATCGGACCAATGACTGAGACTAGAAAGAAGTATAATCACATTCTTACAATAGTAGATGCCTTTACCAAATTCGTGTGGCTTTTCCCTACAAAGAGCACCACCAGTAGTGAAACTCTAGATAAGCTTAAAATACACCAACAGACATTTGGGAACCCAGAAAGGATTGTCACCGATCGCGGTACTGCTTTTACTAGTCATGAGTTTGAAGAATATTGTGAGAGTGAGAAGATACAACACATAAAGATAACAACAGGAGTGCCACGAGGAAATGGCCAGGTGGAAAGGGTACATGGAATCATTGAACCAACTCTTACGAAGTTATGTGCAGAAGATCCATCAGTGTGGTACAAACATGTAAGCCGATTGCAACGGGCAATAAACAGCACTTTCCAAAGGAGCATTAACACTAGTCCCTTTGAGCTATTGACAGGTGTCAAGATGAAATCCAAAGAAGATATACCTTTAATTAGTTTATTACAGCAAGAAAGTCTAGAACAATTCAGTGAGGAAAGAGAAGTATTAAGAAAAAGGGCTAAAGAACAAATATTAAAAATCCAGGAAGAAAACACTAGTACTTATAATAGTAAAAGAAAGGAAAGTACTAAGTATAAAGTGGGTGAACGAGTAGCAATACAAAGGACACAATTTGGCTCAGGACTCAAACTAAAGCCGAAGTACTTAGGACCATATAAGATTACCAAGGTGAAACGAAAGGACCGCTATGATGTCGAAAAGGATGATGTCACATCTGAAGGTCCCATAAAGACTACTTGCTCAGCTGATGGGATGAAGAGGTGGCCTGACAAGGATGGAGAAATTGAGTAAGTGTGTTTTGATTTGTAGTGAGATGTGGATGTAAGACTGAATGTGGATATTCAATTTTTTTTTGTTTTATTTGTTTTATTTAAGTTTTCTGTGTTAATGAGAAACTCATTTCATCTGTTGGTAAATGTAAACTGTAGTTTAATCTCATAAGTCGGTTAGTATTGTAAGCTGATTTACTAATGTTTTGTTATTAAATAGTGCTTAAGTTTATAACATGTGTAGAAGTTAACCTTTGCATTGTATTCGCATAAGACCTTTAGTTAAGAACTGTGTAAGACAAGAATTTTATTCATTTTGTTGTTAATATTTGTGATTAAAATATTTAAGTTGTTTGATGAATGAGTGAGAATGTAATAAGGAATGAGAGTCAGTCTAGCATGTCTGAGGACAGACATGGATGTCGGATGGCCGAATGTGGGAATAGGAACGCAGCTGTAAGAGAGAGAGAGTGTGATGTGTGAGTGAGAGGGAGAGAGATGCCTGAAAGGAGGGCGGCAGGTGAAAAAAGCAAGATGGAGGATTAACATGTACGACGGTCAATGGTGCTAAGGAATAAAAATATTATTTTACTAAGAAGACGGTGTAAACCTTATTTGAAGAACCCTATATCCCACATATATATAAATACACATACGCATACTATACATATATATGTATCTACACACATACAGACATATATTCGCATTATATTCGTACACCATGAGTGTAGGCAAATTGGTTGCTGCACTCTGGAGTCGATGATTCTGCCGTCTCATTAAAAATAAGGTTGTGTACTTTATTTACCTCGATAACCGAAAAACACGCGGGCGGAGTCGGAGTCTCTGACAAAAGCTAGTATTTAAATATGACTGAAGTTGTCTGTAGTCAATAATTAAATTTGTAATAGTTGGTTCAAAAAAATACTTAAATGAAAACAAAATACATAAATTTAGCTATTCGAATACAATAACTTAAAATGGTATGTGACAAACACATTTTATTTGAACTGAACTCTGAATTAAAAACATTCAATGTAAAACACTCAACAAAAAAATTGTCAAACCTAGTAGCCTTTGTGTGTGGCTTCGTGTTACACACTACCGTCCCATGTTCGTCAAAATATGGAAAAGTGAAACGAAAAAAGTTAAAGATATCAACTATAAAAGTGTCGTTTTATGTTAACTCTCTTTTTTACACATGGCCATCCTCCTCCTATCCTCGATTCTAAACTAGGCAGAGCCTGTACTAGGGTTACCAAACTGCTAAAAAAATACTTTAATATTTTTAAGTAGATACATATATAAACTAGACACAGAACAAACGACCGTACTCATCATAAAATATTTTTCCTGGATGGAATTCGAATCCACGACCTTCGGCTTACCACCAACCACTAGACTCACAGTCCCGTCAGTCTTTCATATTTGCTTTTCCCAGTAAGTTTAATTCAATATTTTAAAGGATATGTCTCCCGTGGCCTTTTATCCTCTCAACTCGTAAAGAGTAATGCTATTTACTTATTTATTTAAATTTACATGTTTCTATTTGAGAATGGCATGTCAAGGAAGGCTAAAGAAATGCTTGACGTTGTCCCTAAGGATATTTGTCGGGAGAGGCTTGTGTTTAAATATTTAATGTTAGGAGCGTACACAGCGGGTTCGTGTATGGCTTTCATTAAATTTTATTCATTTTGTGAGCATATTCTTCTTACGACCTTTTATTTAACTTGTAATATTCGATGTGGGTATGTGGCTCTTGGAAGCTAAATTAGAACCACTTCCCGATGTCGAATTGAGCTCAAATTTAATGTACCCATGTACATTAAGCATACAATAACATAATATATAATAATAATAGATAATGCAATACATTTTTAAAATAAAATACGAAATAACCGGTGTAAAATAACAACAAATAATACTCGTATATGGTTGTTAATTTATTTATACTCAAGTTTAAAGTTGAATTGAATGGAAATCAAATATTGTAATTGTAATTGTAGATGGTCATATATATTTTATTGTAATTGCATTTTATTAAGGAATAAACAAGGCTTAAAATAAAATAAAAAGCATGATATGGCTTCATGGTAAATGAAGCTGTTCTGATGATGAGGCTAAAGACGGCCATAAGAACTTACTAAACAAGATTCGATCACATCGAGATTGGGCTCATTTGTTTTTTCTTGATAAGTTTGGTGGTACATGATATCCACGTTCTATAACAGCTAGTTTAAAAAAATATATACAATTCATTTATTGTAAGTTATTTGTGTATTCGTGATGAATAGTTTAGCCAGTAATTAACTTTTAAATAGTATTACCGACTTCAATATGACTATACCGTCATAAATTTTGGTAATAAGCTTTATTTCACCCTTAAGGATGAAATTTTTGTTTCAAATTTGAATGAGGTCAAATGGAAAGTATATCTATTTAAAAAATCCAAATCTGATCATGGATTTATCAATTAACAATGGAGTTCCAAGCTAAATAACAAAACAAAAATACAGTGGAATTAAGAACCTCCTTTTTAAAAGTCGCTTATAAATCAATCCATTTTCCGTTACGTTACGTTACTATTTATTTATATAATTTGATGTTATGTTTACTAATCTAATGTAAAATTCTTTATGTTGCAACAATTGCATTTTTACAAGAATGTGGAGTGATTATGTTTACATACACTAACGTTTTCAGATGGCTAAGTGCGAGTTTATTTCACTTCTACTTGATTGTCACTTTGACCGCGTTCAGCGCTGCTATTGGCCCGAACTAAAATCTCAGCCTGTCCCAACACTAAACGCGGTCGCCGTCGAGCGAATCGATGTGAAATAGACTCGCACTTACGCCACACGGGATTAATATCAGATCTTATACTGGTTATCAATACGGTTCTATTTTTAAATTAATGTGTATCTTAAATCCCTGGTATTATTATATATTTTATGGAGGAATTTTTTTAATGTGGAATCTCACACCATATTTTATAGAAAAACATAGTAATTTATGTAATGTTATGATAAAACCACGGCGTACTATTTATAGTTACCTCAGAAAATAGCCATGTCTATAACGAAGTTTAGTTTCAAATAAATTTCATGATTATTTTCATGAAATTATGCTATTAAATAGTTTCAAAAGTAACCAATTTTAAGAAACTCGAGATAGAACAAGATATGGAATTAATTAATATTTATAAAGTAATAATAATGACTCGGAGGAAGAACCAGAACTTTTTTTTTTAAATAAAATCCACAGCCGGAGGATTGTTAAGGTTACAATCAGTAGGAAAGTTCTGGTTTACCGGATATCTAGTAAATACAGATGGAATAAGATACCAAAAAAAACTGCAGTCAAATTACATTAAGATGTTGATTTGAGTCAACAATAATTTTGTTTTTTTTTTTAATGTAAAATACTGTCAGCCTATTCTCATTCATCTAAATGATAAAATTCTAACATTTTTTTCTATTTCACTAAACTTTTACATTCACTAATATTATTAAGAAACTACATACGAAAAGTTATTTAAGTTTCGAAAGAAAAAAGTTCATGACACTTTGAAACAGTTAGCACATTGATATTATCCAGTAACCAAGAAACTTTATTACTTTTGTGCGCAAATATCAATAGGTACATATATATGTAATTTATAAGTTTGTATGAAGTATTTAGAATGTGGATGTGTAGGCCGGTTCAATCAGCGTGAGTGAGGTAATCTGAGCCCAACCCTACCCCTTTTCTTTTTCGTGTGCTGTTGCCGAAACAAACGCAGAAAACGCCAGTGATAGCAACAATGATAATTGCTGTTGTGGGGATTGTGGTTGTGACTGTGGTGACTGTAGTTGGTTTGGTGATTAAAAATAAGATTCTGTTATTATAGCACTATTATGTACTATCATATAAGTGAACTAAATATTAATTACTATATATATATTATATGATTTTTATTTTGTGTGGCTGATTTTATTTCACGATCATAATAATGATATTTTAAGTCCAAAATTTGTGTTGTTTTGATATTATTCGGCACAGTGGTCCAAAAATTGAATCCTTAAGATGGTAAAGTAGTAGTAAAAGTTTTTTGTGGGACGATTGGCACCATATTGTACTGTATTAAAAATATGCTTAAGTAATATATCTAAGAATACCTATATAGGTGTTTTTTTTATTATTTCTTATTGCTGCATCCGTCCGAGGTTGTGGTTCCAACCCACAGAAAAATAAAGGAGTAATATTAGAATTTCTATCGATGGTACATCCGGAGAGAACCTTGGTCGCCTAGACGCGCACATAAACGACAAATAATATTTTACCCACACAACGAAGTGTACGCTATATCGTCCCTGAAGATTTATTGAATATAAATGCTAAACGCCACTTATAATGCTACTGTATAGTGGTGACCGACCCAAGTTTTTCTTAATTTTAAGTAGTTGGCATTGAAAGGGCAACAATACACTCGTGATTTTGGAAATACAGATCGCCACTAGCGACGGTGGTCATTTATCACCAAATGTCCGCCGTCTGCTCCTAATTTATAAAAACCCACATACGTTTTTTCCCCTTTTTGAAACTAAACTTAATTACTTAATTAAACAACTATTCTGTTTCTTACTTATCGCTGCAGACTTAGGTTTTTTAAAAGTTTTAAAATATGGCCAGACTCTGTCCAAAATGTCAAAATCATAATTTAACTGGTTTACATTGACTTTATTTGCTCATCAAAATGAGAGCTTTTAAATTCAACACACGCTACTCGTAATGAAGTCCTCTTAGGCGAATACATACTCAGACATGTACTTGAATCAAGGAACCTCCTAAAAGTCATTAATTTCACGTGTTTCTTCAAACTCAGGAAATTAGTTTGGTTTAATGAGAGGTTTCAGGCAAGGGCGTTACCTAAAGCCAATACATATATTATTGTTTTTTAGGGTTCTGAAACTCAAAAGGAATAAATGGAATCCTTATAGGATCACTTTGTTATCCCTCTGTCTGTCTGTCTGTCGAAACCCTTTATCTCGGGAATGCGTGGAGGAGGTATCGAGTTAAAAAAATACGTAAACAGTCTATGATAGTCCACTGCCGGACATAGGCCTCTATTCTGAAAGGAGGTTTTGGCCTGTCATTGCTTCGCCGGTACAAAAATAACTTGTGCAGTTCAGAATATAGGAGTCAAATGAATCTCGGAAAAGTTTATTGCAGAATAATTTTCTACAACCTTCCCCCGATTCGTTCTAGTAGCAGCGGTCTGCTACTATTAAATTTATATTGTTAAATATTGTTAATACATTGTTTTTCATATAAATTTATTGATTGATTGAATGCAAGCTTAAACTCTAAAGCTCCTAGTTTGAATGTTGTCATGTTTAAAAAAAAATATATAAATCATAAAGAATTTTACAGCTAAACACTGACAGACAACAAAAGGACAGCCTTAACCGTTGGGGCTACAAACTTCAGTTTTTGACAGCTGATACTTTTTATCTGTTAATCATCCACTAAGAAAGGGTTTTTTTTTTTAATTTTTTCCCCTACGGGGTAAAATAAGGGATTAACGGTTGTAAGGCAGTTCGTCGTTTTCATAGTTAAACACACGAAATGAGAAATAGTAACGCGAGGGACGCCGCGGGAAACAGCTAGTACTTTAATATGTGGTGATAAAACATTTATAAAAATTGATTTATGAGTCCAAAATATAAATTCGAAAATGGTTCATATAAGAATCAAATTAAAGTCTTAAATATGACAACCAATTTTATTGATATACGTTGATTTATCGTTACTTTGCGCAGATTGAAACGGTTTAAAAACAAGCTGTGGAGACACTTGTATTAATTATTGAGTCTCACAGTATAGATACAATATCGACACATAAATATTGTGATAAAGTGGACAGTGTCGGACACCACAGTGACTGAAGTTTTTATCATAAAAGTTATGACGCGCGTCAATGGTTATCAAATATTGAACCATAAACTTTATGGATGGTTATTTTAATTAATTAATGTGTCTAGCTTGTTGTTGATGTTTTGCAGTATGGGAAATATGACCTCTTTAATGTGTAAATATATTTATAGTCCATTATAGCATCTGTTTTTTACACTACAGTCAAAAAAGGGCACAATTTAACATTGAATCTTTAATCGACTTCAAAAAGTAGGTTCTGAAGTCAACGAAATATTTTCTTTTTCGTTTGTGCGTATGTAACGTGATAACATCGAAAGATACATATAAACCACTTCCAATAATGTTTTAAATGCAATAGTTGTAATTAATATTTGGTTGAATCAGTTTAAAGTGAAAAGATGGTCTCATCTCTCCTCCTAAGTTTGGAAAATTAAGGGATGAAAAAAAACTTATTGCAATTTGTCATGGTTTACAACCATTAACGGTTACGAAGACGTAAAATAAAAAAAAAAAATATGATTTATTAGTTGAGCGGTTATTTATCTACAATATAATATATATTTAGAGACAAATAAGTATGTTTATCAGCAGTCTGATCACCATAGTGGCTTTGTGAGATGTCTTTTCTGATACATTTCTATTGTGACAAAGAAAGCAAAACGAATTCTTCGTAAAACCCCGGTAAGTAAAGAAAAAAGGACTGAATAAAATACAAATTTATTCAACGTACAACATTAACACAGTTTGCATAGAAATGTAAACTTATCCGAGTTGTATTGTACCGCATGATGAAGATAAAGCTAGCATTAAAAGAAACGTATTGTTCTGGCTTTAAGAGATTAGTTCGTTTGCAATAAAACAAATCTACGCAAAATGTTCCTATTCGATCTTTTAACTTAGACCTGGAAGGTTCTATAGTCACAGTTTTAGGACTGTAGTTTTTTCTTTTACATACGTATGTAAGTAAAATATATAAGCGTGTCTGTATAGTCCCGCTTTTATATTTTCGAAGGCAGCGGTGTGTTAGACGTATACACTATGTCAGGTTTAGAACAAACCAGAAACGATTCGAAAGAGAATTGGAGTATTTGAAATCGTACAGAGAATCAGTATGCTGAAGTGGAAGTGTGTTATGTCTCCAGAAGTGATGGTTGCTGGAGCCTGCTGGTAGTGTAGGGCACCCTACTGCACGATGGACCGACGACTTGAGGAAAATGGCTGGCAGCGGATGGATACGGACTGCCCAAGACCGGGATGGTTGGCGCTCTTTGGGGGAGGGGGTCATTCGGCAGTGGACGGGAATAGACTGAAGTATACTTTGCCAGCTATAGGTTTAGGGATGGCAAACCTAATGCCATCAATATACTTTAAAAATATATAATTGACTATTATTAATTATATCACTAGTTCTCGTATTGGAAGTTTTATCATACCATATATTTTGCACGTTATACCAAACCACAAAAATAATAGATGCTTTGGAAAACTGTCGAAAACTAAAATGGAAATGTTCTGATTATATTGCACGTATGAACAATTTATAACAATAGCAAACCAAATTATTTACATTTCAAATCTACGTTATTTTGTAGGCTACATTTAATAAAGTCCATGCTGCTTAAATTTACACAGTATTTTCAATAGCACGTCCATTCTGATATTCAATCAGCATACCGCTAGCCATTAATTTGACGTACCTCGTTAGCAATTCTAAATCCAATTTATTTGAAGTGATCTACTTAAAACCCGACACGAATAAATTTTTTTTTTTATTGATTAAAAAAACATGAATTTTAAAACCATTTTGCATGTTTCCAGTACTTTAATTCTAAGTACAGGTATTTTTATTTTTTTTATTTTTTCCTTTCTAAGGAGAGGCTTATGCCCAGCAGTGGACTATTAAAGGCTGTTGATGATGATGATGACAGGAATTTTAGAATAAACGAATTTGATAGCGGTGCTAATTATGTTGTTCGAAAAGTCTTGTCAAGTATTACGCCCATTAGCCAGTGGCAAGGTGATGACCCTTTGAGTCTCAGGCTTTCTTCACTGCGAGTCTCATTAAAAGGATTCATAAATTCAAATTTGTACTCAGCAGAGAGAGAGAAAAGGAAAGCCTGAAAGAAAGAATCCTTAGAAAGTACTCGAGTTAAATAAGCTAATATTTGATTTAATTATATGCGTAACAAAAAGCACTGTATACCTAGGAATCCAGACGAACTGAATAACGGGTCTATAAACTGTTTATAACTGATTTTTCAAGTTGCTGGTAGCCTGGATGGATACAGACTGCCCAAGACTGGAATAGTTGGCGCTCCTTAGGTGAGGCCTTCGTTCAGTAGTGGACGGGGATAGGCTTATGATGATGAAACTGCTTATGCGTTCATAGGAATATCTTTTACAAAGATTGGTATATGTGTCCAAACATAGATTATATCCGCCAGTTGACGAATAACGTGGATATTAATTAGTTAGCTTAGTTGAGATGATTAATTATGCAAGAAACTATTAGTAACACCAGCATTAGTTATCTTAATAAGAACATAATACGCTACTTCGTATTGTAGGGATATATGAAGTACCAAAAAAAAAATGAAATAATAATAAATATAATGTTACATGAGATTATAAGCGATATCGACAAACATGATTCAGTGAAACCTGTTAGCAACAGTAATCAACTAAAACGGCTCATGCACTAACAAATTGACTAACATTTATTTCGGATTATATCGGACTCGAACCGACCAAAAACCGCACCCCGTCTCGGGTACCAGTAGCCGGGGAACCAGGTGTACCCTAGAAAGGAAATCCCTGGGAGAAAAGAAATCCCTGGGACAGGAAATTTTACCCTTTTTTTTTTTTTCCGTGCGGAAATCCCCTCGGATACCACCTGTCGGTAGCATGTCGGACCCGAACCGACTAATACCGCACGCCGATAGCCGGGAAACCAGATATACCCTAGAAAGGAAGGCCCTGGTGCAGGAAATTTTAACCCTAAGGAGGTAAAGTAAGGCATGAATAGTTGTATGGAAGTTCGTCATTATCAAAGTCAGAAACACGAAATGAGAAGTAAATAAGCGAGCGAAGCCAGGACAATAGCTAGTATCCTATATCGCCTAAAACACAGGTTTATCCTAGTTTAGATAGGCATCTATTTATGTTTTTAAAGTAAATTTAATTATCACATCAACAGCCTTTAATAGTCCACTGCTGGACATAAGCCTCCTTAAAAAGGAGGTTTTGGCCTACTATACCAAGCTGGCCAGACGGGTTGGTATAGGATTTGTGTCAAGTTTTCCTCCTCTCAGCAGTGCTGATGTTCTGCTTAGTTTTCTCCCTTACTCGGCTCTTAAGACATCCACGGGATGAATAGGGGTGGTGATACGCTGTATTCTTAATCCGTCACCACACGATTTCATTAGGCAACAGGTTTTTTAAGATCTATTTTAAATCAAAATATCCAACACTGATTACAGTGTAATATGTATTAACATATTAGTCAAAAAATATTATTACTATTATTACTAAATATGATCAAATAAACTCAAAAAGCATTACCCGTGTGTAATTTGTATAAAATTTCTTCGAATTCGTAACTTAATCAACACAAGAAGAATAATAAACGAAAAGTCCATTTGTTCTTGTTAGTCACACTTGGATGATGTTTTTTTTGTTATTTCTGAGCTCTAAAAGCAAAAGTTAGGGACTAAATTTTCTTGGATACGCTAAGGTGCCATTTGTCGCTTATTACAATGGTACCAGAGTGTAATCATAAGTTTTTCGTGAAAGTTTTATTAGTATTTCTAATCTATTTCTTCGTGAAAGTGTGCCACGTTACATATTAAGTATCAAAAGGAACGAGGGACATAAATGACACAGAAAGTTAGACCTAAAAAAAAGAGTATTAAGGTATCATATTCATCATCATCATCAGCCTATCGCAGTCCGCTGCTAGACATAGGCCTCTCCCAGTGCACGCCACTTAGATCGATTTTGGGATTCTCGCATCCAGCTCCTGCCAGCCATCTTGCGCAAATCGTCACTCCACCTGGCCTGTGGGCGTCCTGCACTACGTTTACACTCAAGAACTCGTTTATATTAATAATTATTATTGTTTCTATAAATAAGTGCTTGTGCTCGTCGAACCGGGTGGAGGGAACGGCAATCACATGGTCCTGGTAATCCCCAAAGTACCTGAGACTGGCCTAAAAAAACAGTACTCAAAATAAAGATTTAATGTCCTGTTATTTAATGGTTAATATTTATTATGTATGCTTTTGTAGTTGGAATAATTCCAACGAATACTACTCGTTGAGATTGTGGTTTATAATTATTATAAACCATAATCTCAAAGCGTAGTATTCGTTGTACCCTACTCAATACTAGACGGCGCTGTCCTCCAGATTCCAAACGACTCTCGATTGTTCACGAACTAACTACACAATACAAGTATCATTGCAATATTCAATTTTTTTTTGTCTGTTACTTCAAAACTCCATCCTTTATGAACCGAGTTTGAAAGCTTTTCTTTTTATTTAGGATGAAACGAGAAGTGGTATTCATGCACTGATGATCCCACTTATTTTTTTTTAAATCCATCCTTAAACTCAAACTTAAAATATATTTATTTCATAAAAAATAAATAATTGAAATCGTCTTTTATGTAGACTCTAAAGTCGTAGATTAACACACACACGATAGCAACAATCTCTATTTTGTCAAATAGTTAGCAAAATAAATTTCATAAATTTTTTACTAATACATAGTCTATGATCAATCAGCAACTGTGCCGCTCAGTAACTGCCCGTTTCCAAGGGATTAAGCCAAGAAATGAAGAATATGGTTTATGAAAATTTATCAAAAAAAAACTGGTCAGGTACGAGTCGAACTCGTGCGCCGAGGGTTCCGTACCTCACCATATTTTAAGTAGATTTTTGCGAAAATTTGTAAGTCCCCTAAATTTATTTTAATTTTCAACTTTTTGATTTTTTAGCATTATTCATTTTTTTATGCTGACGTTTCTTTTTGCCGAATTTCGTGATTCTAGGTCAACGGGAACTACCATATATGGTAGTATATTGGACATAAGCCTCTCCTTAGAAAGGAGGTACACACATTAGTGGAGAGTAAAATCATATTCAACAAAAACATACTACAACTAATTCTATTAGCGTTGATAAACAAAATGTTTTCGTAGATACTCGTATACTATTTGTAACTAAACCCGAACACTCAATATGACTAAATGGTGCTTGCTATCTTATAATCTTTTAAGCTATTCTAATCTGGTTATCGCTATGAAAATCCTGTCTTCCATTCGCACGATAAAAATATTATAACGAAAATTTTGGCTTATACCCATATAATACTAATACTTCTTTATCTGAATAAGGTATTTGTTGGCAAGGGTAAGTATAAAAATGGACTTTAAAATGTGTAACGTTAAGTTGATTTTCTTTTCTTTAACATTGTTGTTTATTATCTTAGAAAGGAGTTCACTGATTTTCATATGGAGTAGAATTCTCTATTATAGCGTAGATTGACTTAGATTCTTTTAAGTTTTTACTAAATATTTTATTTTATTACGTATTTCAGACTTTTTTCTTCACAATAAGCTCAATTTATAAAATCTGCTGCATTTTGAAAGGGATTTATTTTTATGCTATGAATTTGTCGAGTACCTCGCCAGTTTTAGAGTATTATGGGTCCGATCCCCACATGGGACAACACTTTGTGTGATCTACAAATTGTTGTTCTAAGTTTGGGTGTCCTTTGTGTCCGTTTCATGAATGTTTGTCAAGTCCTCCGCGACACAGGATATATTCATAGTGCGGGAGTTGTCTTTTTCAAAAAAGATAAAGGAATTCGGTCTCTATATTGGGTGTTTTTGATAATATACTCACAGTGTCAGCTAAAACTATACTCGTGGCTTCAACGTGAACCTTACCTCTCATTATTGGATACTTTTAATTAAGACAGAACACATTTCACAATGAAACAAAGGCTTCTCTGAAAACTTTGCCGCTTTGCTCGTGCCGTGTTTGAAATTTTCGTCTAGTTTTGCATCGCCTTTTGTATTCACTAAACCAATGATGAGATTATATTCTGCACTAATACCTCGTATAAGTACTTTCAATTTAGCTGTATCTAAACTATGCTGCAATTTGCAAAGCTTATTTCCAATACCATTTGGCGACTACAGCTGGTTTCACCTTAAAATATAACAATTTTGTGCATTTTAACAGAACAAATCATGTTTGATTACATCATCATCGTCATCAACAGCATTTCGCAGTCTACTGCTGGATATAGACCTGCCTTTAGAAAGGAGGTTTTGGCATACTATATCACGCTGGGCAGACGGGTTGGTATAGTGTTTGTTTCAAGTTTTCTTTCTCTTTGCAATGCGTCGTTTGCTCCCTTAGTCGACACCCACGTGATGTGTAGCCTTTACCCATCACGACACGGTCTTCTTTACCTACTTGGTAATAATCAGAAAACGAAAACATACGTTTTGTTATATTACTGGCAAAGAGTACACATACTACGAGTATAAAGTTGAATTGCCATTAAATTTTATTTTTTGCCGCCACGTCACATTCATAACAAAATGGCGCCGGACAACGATGGTTGTACTCGGCTAGAGGATATTTCTCATTAGTTTTACATAGATATTAAGACTGCAGTGGCACTCGAATTATGTGCTCTTTTGCATATTAATAAAGTCATTAATATGCAAAAGAGCACATGACTCGAGGTTTTGGGACTGGGAGCGATTTCCCTCACAGTCCTGCTGCTAGAGGCTAGTCGTTTACCCTGAGTAGTGTAGTTTTAGCGGTACAGTGAAAATCAACTTTAATACATCAACCACTTTAATACAATCAGACAGAAAAATAAGTTTGATACGTGGGTTACGTATCAAACTTATTTTTCTTCATAAGTCGTCTAGTTATTTCTTTGGTCTAAGTTAGTTATTCCAGTCCTCTTAAATAAATCTTTAAAATGGGTCGCATATCTGTGATTGTTGTTTTTTTTTAGAAACGAGCAGGTGCACATTAAAAACGTCATCAATTTTTATGTGAATTTCAATTACTTTTTTTCCATTGTTTATTTTTACATTTCTTTATGAAACAAGGCATAAAATGAAATTGTTGTTTTTCTTTTGTTTCAGGGGCTGGATCTTAACTTAAACCTGACACTTAATGGTTCGGCAAGATGGCTGATAGAAGCATCAAGAGGCATCCAGGATCCTAACATTCTTCTTGAGAAATTCTCACAAAACAAAAAAGTTGATGATCCGACCAGAGCACTCCTTCTCACTTTCTACGGCATCTTGGTAGTTATTGGCGCTGTTGGCAATGCTCTTGTTGTCATTTCTGTAAGTATTATTCATTTTAAATGTACCCTTTTAATCAGTTTTTTGAGCAATAAACTGGTATTATATTTTATAATAATAAACACACAATATATCACTATTGTTTTGGTAACCCTTCCAATGCTTGTGGAAGGCTTAGCCATTACGATACTACCGCTATCATCAACAGCCATTAACGGTCCACTGCTGGACATAGGCCTCTAATTAAAATGGAGGTTTTGGCCTACTATACCATGCTGGCCAGAGGGGTTGATAAAGGGTTTGTTTTAAGTTTTCCTTCTTTTTGCAGTGCTGTTGTTTTGCAGCTCCCAAAGTCGCCTCTTACGACACCCACGGAATGAATAGGGGTGGTGACACACTGTACGAGTAATCTTAATCCGTCACCACACGGATAAGCCTACTACTACTACCACTATATTAATTTTTATTATGTAAAGAGTATATTGTGAAAAAATGTGATAACAATCTCTTAAGTTACTAATCTAGATTCGTTTTTTTTTTTTAAAAAGACAACTTCCGCACTAGGAATAAATCCTGTGTCGCGGGGGACTTTACAAACATACATAAAACGGACACAAAGTACACCCAGAACAACAATTTGTGGATCACACAAAGTGTTGTTCCATGTGGGGTTTGAACCCTCCTCCACTCGGCGTAATAGGAAGCGGCGTGGCGACCGCTTAAACCACTACGCCATCCGTGCAGTCAAGTCAAGTTCTATAAATATTAGGAACACAAAAGCTTCTTGTAGTTTACGTAGTCGTAGTAGTGAATACATAATTGCTTTGCTAAAACGTTTTTACTCTATGGCTAACTTTAGCCGAAGAGTTGCACCATCTTATGATTAATGGATAGTCAGCTATGCTGTTGATAGCCGTTTGCTACACACATATGGATCCAATGACTATTCCTACCAACGGTAGTGTGTTTAATCACTCCTAGAAGCCAAACCTAATTGCAATGTTTATGGAGGTCTTTCAATCGTACATTCGCACGTCCTGTGCACCGTTCTCCTATGGATCCTACCTAATAACATTTTCCAAATGATTCCTCTATATAAGAAAAAAAAAATTTGGACATACCTCTATTAAAGTAATTTTATTTTTATTTTATTTTTTTATTGAATCTCCAACAAGAAATACACCTTACATGCTAGTTATAAAGCAAATAAAATTTTAAGTCTTGTGCTTCCTCAATTATAGGAGACCACAACATGGACATTACAAAAAAATAGATTAAAAACAGTGGCCGCAAATGGCCTTTGCAAATAAAAAAAAAAACAATGTAAGAATTAAAATAATCAATTGTGCAAAAAATTGTAAATCAGCAGCAGTTAAAATTCAAAATTCAAATGGTAAGGGGGTACGTCAACAATCACACAGTGTTCAATATATGAGTGCGAACATTTTTTTTTAAATTTACCCAGACTATTAGAAAAGATGTCTATGTCCTCCGAAGCAACTGAAATGGTGTCATATTCGCGAGTCATCCTAGCAATTGGTGCTCGCTTCCCTAAATTCGTCCGGGCTCGTGGGACCTTAAATAGCGGGCAAGGGTAGCGTGGGATTCTAGTTATCGTAGTCTAGTTATCGTATCATAATCTTATATATAAAATTCTCGTGTCACAATGTTCGTTCCCGTACTCCTCCGAAACGGCTTGACCGATTATCATGAAATTTTGTGTGCACATCGGGTAGGTCTGAGAATCGGCCAACATCTATTTTTCATACCCCTAAATGGTAAGGGTGACTCATCCCTAATTTTTTTTTGTTTTGCAATACAACGTTTGCCGGGTCAGCTAGTGATGTTTAAAGTTTCATCATCATCAAAATTACTTATATCCTTAAATGTGACTATTTTAACAAAAAGCTGCAAACGCCTTTTAATCTGTATCCTAATGATACATTTTAATTAAACGGTTTGTTGTTTTGTTAGAGTCTAATACTTAAAAAGATTCCTAATTGACCAAAAACTACACCATTTAATACCTAAATCGTTAGCAGTGATGATAAAGATTTATTTTACACTGAATACCCTCTAGAAACATATTCTTACAACGCACGCGAAATTGTCTAAAGTTCTTACAATTATTATATTTAGTTATTACAAAGATTATATTTAAAAAAAGAATGACCGTCTAGCAAAGGCCAGCGTGTGGCCAAAACCTCCTTTCTAAAGAGAGGCCTATTTTCAGCAGTGAACTAATAAAGGCTGTTGATGAAAAAGAATCAACACAGCTCGTGAACTTGTTTACCTGGCCAAAATATTTTTAGAGATCACTGTTCATAATCAAAATCTATTTAAATAGGTCAGTAGGTTTGGGATCGCAGCACCTGTGTGTTTTCTGGGTAAACTTCCCGTTCCATAAGACGGGTGAAAACATTTGAATGAATGAAAATAAAGTATATTTTTGGACTTTATGTTTTGTGAAGTCTCCACAATTTATATATTTTGCTTTAAGTAAAATTAACATCATACCGTGTGGTGACGGATTAAGAACACGAAATGTCACCACCCCTTTTCATCCCGATAGTGTCGTAAGAGCCGACCAAGTTAACAAACTATACAGGACAACAGCACTGCAAAAAGAAGGAAAACTTGAAACAAATACTATACCAACCCGTCTGGCCAGCGTGGTATAGTAGGCCAAAACCTCCTTTCTAAGGAAAGGCCTATGTCCAGCAGTGGACTATTCTATAATAGTCCACTGCTTTTGGCCACACGCTGGCCCTTGCTAGACGGTCATTCTTTTTTTAAATATAATCTTTGTAATAACTAAATATAATAATTTTAAGAACTTTAGACAATTTTCATCATCATCATCATCATCAACAGCCTATTGTTGATGATGATGATGATGAAAATTAACAATCCGTTATGATATGATCGAGTTAAATAAGCTGGATTGTCCTGTCGCACTTTCTAAGAATTTGGCAAGCTCCCGTACCACCAGGAATTGGGAGCCGTCCTATGTCGCTATTATAAATGATAATTAAAACTTGACAAATCTTACACACAGCCGTTTGATACCCGATCAGTCCGAGCCTGTGCTATGCTAACCAGTGTGCATACATATTATACATAAATTACACCCGATAACAGAACAAAAAATTGTGCTGATCATATCATATCAGCCCTATCGTAGTCGCCTTAAAGCTGACCCAATCTAGTTTAGGAAAAAGGCTCCGAGGTAAGATGAAAATCGTGCTGATCATACACATATTTGTCCTTGATTTAAGTCGAAACTACGACCTCTGACTCAGCAATAACGACCACAACCACTAAACAAAAGGGCAAATAAAATCAATTTATTGTTTTTAAATGAGAGTTCTAAACTCTATTATACATTCTTTCCTAAAATTAAAATCCATCTCAGCCAGTAGAGAAAATAACAAATATGTGTACCACAATCTATGATTGGTCACAGATGTTGTGAGGCCATAGGAAAGATAACTTTCAATCTATTTCAAGAAACCGGAAAACATATACCATAAGTAATGGCGATAAAATAAATAACACGACAACAAATAGATATTATTTCACACCTACAATCTGTCCTATGAGACGCAGATAATAAATTGCCAAAAATAATATTTGTACGGCTTTGAAGGAAACCAGATATTTGAGGCATGGAGCCGGAACCGGTATAATAACTCAAGCTGCCGGCCCAAAGTAATTGATATCCTATTTTTATATCCAATATGAGCCAAGTTTATAGAGAAATATACCTTAGGTCATAAATCGAAGTTGGTACAGATTTCTATAATACATAAGAATTACAGAAGCGCGATATTTCATCTTTGTAACAAAAATATGATCAACTGGCTTTTATCAGTGGCTTCGCTCTAAGTTTTGCTCGATATAAGAAGCCTATGTGCTATTCCAGTCTATAATATATCATCATCATAAACATCAACATCCTTTAATAGTCCACTGCTGGACATAAGCCTCTCCTTAGAAAGGAGGTTTTGGCCTACTATACCACGCTGGCCAGACGGCTAGGTATAGGGTTTGTGTCAAGTTTTCCTTTTCTCTGCAGTGCTGTTATTCTGAGTAGTTTTTCCCTTCGGCTCATACTATGTATATGTAAGACTATAATCTATACGGGCAATATAACGGGCTCGCCTCGTGCCCAGATGGTGGGGCCTGTCCTCCTCAAGAATGCACCCCATGAACACAGAGGGGCGCATTCCGCCACATTAGCATGGGGCGGCAGGTGCCCCGACCCACCGCCCGTGGCGACTCTCGTGGCCTGCGGGGCGGGAGAGCTAGTCCATCTCGATCCCGCCAGGAGAGCTAGTCCAGCTCGATCCCGCCCCTGCAAAGCCCCTCCTCTTGGGCGCCATCACCTCGCTAGCGCACGAGTCGACGGCAGCGCCAGGTTTTTAGCGACTTAACTGTCGGGTTTTAAAGTCTTTTCCTTGACGCGGGCCGGCCAGTTAAGGCAAGCCCGCGTACCGCGCTCCCGTGGACCGCAGTCCAACGGGGAAAGAAACGAAGAAGCCAACGTGGAGGTTACCCAACCCGCACCCCTATCTGTGTTGTGTGTTTCTGTGTCAAACTTTATCCAGGTCCGTCCAGCCGTTCTGGTATGACTGAGTAACAAACATCCATCGTAGGATGTAATATGTTACATATTTATTTTAATTTAATACTTTATGCACAAGTATGGATTGTAAAATGGCGGACTTAATGCCACAGGCATTTTCTCTCAGTCTAACTTAGGGTGGTGCTGAAATGTGTGACTAGGTGCACTAGAGATTGATATGTAAAGTAAGAGAAAATTATTGAGAAGTTAGACAGAAACTCTGAGATAAATACATACACACAAACGTACCAAATACATACACATACTTACTTACCTAGTTACATACGTACATAAACCTACATATTGATAATATATAAAACTTTAAGGTTGTAATGAATCTGCTAGGGTGTCCAGAATGCGAGCTCGAACTTTCCTCTTGAATGAGAGTCGGTTGGGTGCTATCCTAAATTCCAGACGGAGAGCGTTCCAGAGGAGCACGGATTTGGTTAGGAACTAGGAGTGGACACAATCGAAAGTATGAGTGGGGCATAGCAGAAGAGGATTGTTTGATAAACAGAGGGTTCTATCGTGGTTGGAAAACAGATATTGGAACGAAGCTAGTTGAAAGTCTGTCGAACAAAGTCACCAATCGGCGCTTGAGACGCTAGCAGAATCGTTTGCAGAATGAAATGAATCATCGTCAGAAAACATGAAATGAAGAATGATATATATTATAATGATGAAAGAAGTAAAAATTAAAAATAATAAATAAGTATAAATATAAAAAAGTTACTTATATAAAAAGCAATTTTTTTAAATTTAGTATAAAGTAAGTGAACTATGCTATATATTATACACTTACTTTAGCAGCTCAGCATATCTACACCACCCGCCAGCTTATAATATTATTACGTAGATAGACAGGTACAAGGAGAAATAAAAGAGACCAAACATAACAATTAACTATGCTTAACAACGCAAGATGTAGGCCAAGTATCGCAATAGGTGCGTGAAACGAAACGTCGTTTTATATAGACAGATAGTGTTTTATCTATGGTAAACAGTTTTGACAAGTTGTATTAAATCAAAGTGAGTATTGTAAGTTTGTTATTGTTAAACCACAGCTCTACATAAAATCCTTTGACAGTTTGTCTTTCAAATACACATTGGCGAAATTGTGGTTACACTCTACCACAAAGCCATTAACCAAAAGTTGAAGTTATTGTTAAATTTTGGAAAACGATACTAAAGAAATAAGAGTAAATAATGACATGGCCTACTTAAAATGAAGTAATCAAACTAAATATCTAAGTCTAAGTCTATCTTTCTTTGTTTTGTTTTATGGTTTGTTTTCTTTATACACTGTACTACACTAGTCTCTAAAAATATTGTTACTAACAAATTGGACACCATTATAAATAGGTATCTCTACAGACTATGCTGAACTGCAAAGCTGCAAACCGTGAGAACTGTAGTCAACACTGACTTAAGCAGGTTAATTATGTTGTTGCGTCAGGAGTTACCAGTCTTCCTGGATACAGCTGCAGCCTCGCCTGTCGCTTTGGGTTTTTTCTCCAATAAAGGTTGCAACTCCTCCATGGATGTGACTTTGTGGCGACAGCCGTCGGGCGCTTTCATCACAAGTCCAGACGGCTCTCATAGCAAAGTGCTGACGCGACTTGGTGAAGATCAACTGGCGAGTTCTTGTTAGGAATACCCGAACCTTACACTATTCCTAAATTTTAATAAACCTTAGAATGGGAAATTTTTAAATTAAACAAATATAAAAAATACCGTGGGAGAGGTATGCTTCGGCACGAATGGACAGGCTCGACCGGAGTGATACCACGGCCTTACAGAAAACCGGTGTTAAGCAATTCTTTCGTTGCCTTTCACTGAGTGAGTGAGTTACCGGAGCCCAAATCCCCCCTCCCGCTGACTCGAGCGGGAGGAACTCCAAGGGCGGCAACGCACTTGTGACTTTTGAGTTGTTTTTTTTTTAATTTACAAAGAACGACTGCCATCAGACCTCCACAACTCCAGTACACGATATCAAAGTTCTGTGGAAAAACTGTTGTCGGACTTTTTAGATAGATGTTTGTATGGCAACTGGGGTCCGAGGCACCGAGGGGTCTTAACGTGTTAAGAAATGGTCACCCATCCATATACTGACCTGGTCATTATCGCTTAACTTTGCAATGTGTTGGAGTACTAAGGTAACACAATTATACTGAATGGAGAACGTATTCGTTTTTTTTTGATTGGGTTTAACATTTAATGATAAGAATGACTAATTGTTGGTTTCCTTGTTCGGTTGCAAACAAAGATAATGTTTTCTTTGTGTGTGTCTCTTTTATAATAACTTAACCACACAAAGATAATTGGTTTTCTTTCTCCGGAGTCTTGAATGTTGTTTTTATATTTAAATAAAAGCTGTAGTTGTAAATGTGTGTAAAAACCAATGCAAAACACTGAAACAGTATCACTAAGAAAATAACAAAACATAGCTTTAGCAATTACACGCTTTATAATTATGGTAGTTATCGTCAGCTGGACCTGGACCTTTTTTTTTTTTTTTTTTTTTTTTTTTTTTTTTTCGTGCGGAAATCCCCTCGGATACCACCTGTCGGTGGCATGTCGGACTCGAACCGACTAAAACCGCACGCCTTCGCCGGGTACTAATAGCCGGGGAACCAGGTATACCCTAGAAAGGAAGGCCCTGGTGCCCCGACATACCTCGGGTCATCTACAGACGAGTAGACGACCCCCTCCCCGTGTGGGAACCCCATGTTCCCTGTGCTCCCTGGAAGCGAGCGCGCTTCGCAACGCGCTCGCCGCCACCCCGGCCTGCTTCTGCTAGGGTGACAGATGGCCTCACCTGTCACCCCAAGGCCTGCGCTTATGGAGGACGGAGGTCGTTCTGCGACCTCCGGCGCCTGAGTCGCCTGCGCTGCCTGGCCCGTGCCCGGGCCTGGCGGGCCGGGAGAGTTCTAAACCTCTCCCGGTCCCGCTCCGCCGTCTCCTTCGCGAGCATAACTTGCTCGCAGAAGGAGACGGCAGAGTTCCACGCACTCTCGCTCCGCACGATAGCCGCAATCAGGCTATCGAGCGAGAGAACTCCCACTCCGATGGCCGCCACGAGGTCTCGCCTCTGCTCAACCCACGCCGGGCACTCTGCCAGCGTGTGGAGAGCCGTGTCCACGGTCTGGCCATCGCAGTGGTGGCACTCAGGCGTTGGCTCCTTGCGGATCAGACACAGGTGATCTCCGAAACATCCCTTCCCAGTGATCACCTGCGTCAATCGGTATGAGAGGGTCCCGTGACGCCTCTCGAGCCAATCAGCTGGACCTGGACCTGGACCAGCTTGTTGATAAATTTTCTAACAATCCTGACTGCTAAGCCATTTAAGCCAAATAATTATTTATGAGCACAATCATTTGTTCTGTGTCTGGGTGTAGTTTATTTGTAAGTATGTATGTCAACGGCCTTTAATAATCCACTGCTGGACATAAGTCTCTCCTTAGAAAGGAGATTTGGGCCTACTATACCACGCTGGCCTGACGGGTTGTTATAAGGTTTGTGTCAAATTTTCCTCCTCTCTGCAGGGCTGTTGTTCTGCGTAGTTTTCTCCCTTAGTCGGCTCGTACGACACCCACGGGATGAATAGGGGTGTTGACACGTTGTATTCTATATACGGTTTCATTATACACTTCGTGTTTAAAAATGAATATTTACAGTAGGCAACAGGTTTTCTAAGATCTATTTTAAATCAAAATATCCAACACTGTAATACATATTAGTCAAATAAATATTATTACTATTATTAGCACATGACAGACAGGTACAATTTACACGTTTACAGTGTCACATACAGAGGAACAATGATCGAAGAACTAGTGTAGCCATAGAGCAATCCATGATAGTGACGCGACATATGAATCTACTAAATATTGAATAGTGATGAATAATATTGAATAGTGATGTTACAACTTACATTACTAGTTTTTTCCCGTGGCTCCGCCCGCGTGTATGTCTGCTACCGCAGTAAATAGTAGCCTATGTTACTCGCTGATAATATAGCTTTCCATAGGTGAAAGAATTTTTAGAATCGGTTTAGTGGTTTAGACGCTAAAGCGTAACAAACAAGGAAACTCACTTTCACAATTATAATTTAAGTACGGATTTGGGTTGGGGCTTAAGCTTTCGGTAACCTCATTCATTGCTTATCACCGGTTTTCTGTGAGGTCGTAGTATCACTCCGGTCGAGCCAGCCCATTTGTGCCAGTTCTCCCGCAGTTAATTTTTTGGATTTTTGAGATCAGAGAATATATTTGAATTTCTATGATGTACTATTCAATTATCCGTCCATGTGACGGATTAATAATACAGAGTGTCACCACCCCTATTTATCCCTTAGCTGTCGTAAGACCCGACTCAGGGAGCAAACTACGCAGGACAACATCACTGCAAAGAGAAGGAAAACTTGAAACAAACCCTATGCCTTCCCGTCTAGCCAACGTGGTGTAGTAGGCCAAATCCTCGTTTCTAAGGAGAGGCCTATGTCCAGCAGTGGACTATTAAAAGCTGTTGATGTGCTGATGATTATGTAATTTAGTTATCTGGCATATTTAATATCCATGAAATCTATTTCATAGAAATTAGTTAAGGTTTCTGTTATATTCAATTTTTGAAGTTACTTCTCAAATTTGCCATTATATATTCATCCTTCACTCATTTTATACTCCACCAAATTTATTGAACCGTTCTGTAAAAAACATTAGTAACCAGTTACCTAAGCCAAAATCCCCCCTCCCGCTGACTCGAGCGGGAGGCACTCCAAGGGCGACAACGCACTTGTGACTTTTGAGTTGCAGGTGTCCATGGGCGGCGGTAGTTGCTTACCATCAGGTAACCCGTCTGCTCGTTTGCCATATACCATAAAAAAAAATATCCACCATTAAACTCAGTTCAAGTGATGAAATTTGATGACAATTTGGACATGTGTTTAGATAAAACGCCAGCCGTTGTCTGTTTTTTGTAAATAATATTTTAATAGATCGCAAAACTGAAGTGTTGATAACATTGTAACATTATCTTTCTATGAAATGTTCTGTGAAAAATGGCTATCACTGTTTCTCCTGTTGTTTTCTACCCAAAAATGTCACTAATGTATTTTTTTCGAGAGAAATTTAATTTTAGAGAATTTTAGAAAGTATTAATACTTAAATGAATATTGTATTTGTTTTCACGAGTATATTTATTTCATAGCGCACTCAGTCTTAGATTTTAACAGTGTGATTTGGACAAAAACCTTTTTTGTTTTCTTTTTTTTCCTGTACGGAAATCCCCTCGGATATCACCCACCGGTGGGGTGATTATGTCGGACTCGAATCGACTAAAAACCGCACGCCGTCTCGAGTATCAGTAGCCGGGGAACCAGGTGTACCCGAGGAAGGAAATCCCTGGTACCCCGATGTACCTCGGGCCATCCACGGCGTGTAAATGACCCCCTCCTGTGTGGTATCCCCCATGTTCCCTTTGTGCTCCCTTCTTCTTCTTTTTCTTTGTCCTATCAAATGATATTGGTTTAATTTCACTTATAAATGAATGTGGTGACAACACATAGGATAACTTCAGCTAACAAAAACTAATTAAACTACCAAGTAACTTTTGATGGTTAATTCTCAAGACATTTATTAATTAACGTACTGTATTATAAATAATATCCGTGTGGTGACGGCTTAAGAATACTGAGTGTCACCACCCCTTTTCATCCCGTGGCGTGGGTGTCGTAAGAGTTGACTAAGGAAGCAAAGTACACGGGACAATAGCACTGCGGCATGGTGGCCAAAATCTCAAAAACAAAAAAATGACAGGTGTAGCAGTGGACTATTAAAGGCTGTTGATGACGACGACGTTCTATAAAACTCTTAAAGATTTAGGGTTCAGCCACGACTCTCTTTGTATCAAATAGACTTAAAACATTACTCCAAAAGCCGTCCAAATTAAATATACTAATATTAGAGATAACACCACACCACAAACGAGAACACTCCTCATAAATAAATTTAAATTAAGAGAATTGAAATCTGAGCTGGGTCTTATCGAAATCCAAGCTCTGACCTGACCGCATCTCATCTCTCTTTGTATCAATCACAGTCTGACAGGTGCCTGTTTTAATTAGATAAGATAGCAATTAGATGGATCTGATGCCTTTACCCTTAGCTGTCTGTATTTCACTAATAAACAGACAAACCATAACAGATTAGCCTAACTATATATATTATACTGACCGTATTAACGTTGTCTAGGAGAGATCGCTTGTAATTACAGTAATTGCTTTATTTAACTGTAGTTTATTTTACTTATATTTTATGGGCTGAAAAGTAACTGAATACCTAAGCATTTACTCATTAACATACCGAAATATTCACCAACTGATTAACTTGAATTTAAAAACTAAACAAATTTTTGGTATTTTTAGTTGTACTTTGGTATCTTACTTTATCGGAATATTTACTTAAATTAATGGAAAGTAAATCTCTAGGCTTAGCTTTATATCCAGATACACGCCTTTTTTTACACAATATTAAATATTTTATAATAATAGATTTGATTAGAAAGCAGGGGCATAGAGTGGAAACTGAAATTATCATTTGAATATTTTGGTTTTCATCTTATAACTTCTAAAACCACATAGTTTTAATCTCAAATAGGTCTATTGTAAGCTACTTCGGGATACCCTAAGAAGTAAACGATTCCACCTATTTTACGCGCGTCTACGTCTCAGCCTTGTCAATAAAACAGACAGTCTTCAACCCTAGCTGAGATCTAATGGATAGTTCTGGCCCTCTCCAGTTTCAAGTTCGTAGCTTCTTTAGCGAATATTACTACTTACACTAGCTTTAGGCACAATACTTATCATAAATCATATTTACTATTAATTTTATTAAATTTTTACCAGGTGCTTTAAATCTTTACTGATAAAACATTAGATTATAGATAGACTACTAGATAAAACATTTGAATTTTGTTTCAGGTAGTAAGAAAACCAGCGATGAGAACAGCAAGAAATATGTTCATAGTAAACCTGGCAGTATCCGATGCTTTAGTGTGCTCTGTCGGCACACCTTTGACCTTGATGGAGCTATTGACCAAACATTGGCCGTTACCAGACTGGCCAAGCCTTTGCAAAGCTTGTGGAGCTATTCAAGCTATTTCAATATTTGTCTCAACTATATCCATTACTGCGATTGCTTTGGACAGATATCAGGTAATTGGATTGTGTCTGTGTTTGTTCTTCAAAATTGAACCCTAGCCAGTGTGTGATTTTTGATCAATAATATAATAATAATAATATTCTACCACATTCACACAACACCATCTAGTCCCAAACTAAGACGAGCTTGTACTATGGATACAAGACAACTGATATAAATACATATATACTTTTTTTTCTGTAAATACATACATATTATACATAGAAACACCCAGACCAAATCAAACATTATAAGCTAATGCACACAAATGTTTGACTTGAGCGTGAATCGAACCCGCGACGTTTAGAATAGCAGTCCGTCACACAAACCACTACGCCATCCGGTCGTCTAAAGCCGCTTCTATGCCTTAGTGTAACTTGTGTTTAATATGTAGGTATGTACATATTTAGTATTTATTTAATATCTGTATATTTTTATAATAATTGAGATTTAGCATCCCACACTTTTTTTACGATAAAATGATTTTTCTTTTTGAACTTATAGAAAATTATTTCCTACTTTTTGGTTCAGTTAGCCACAAAAGCGTGTTTTTTTTCAGTTTTTTAAACTATAGTTTATTTTTCCTTTTTATTCAATAATGATGATTATTATATTATTATGAAAAGTAACAAGTAAGGAAGTCACATATGCTTCAGCACACGCCTTTGTACATGGCAAAAGACACTAACGTATTTTTTGGTAAAAAAAATTCCATTGATCCTGAAGGTCCTGCTCAGGAAAATGGGACAGACTATTTAAATTATTGCATTGTCATCGGCCCTCGATCAATGTGCATAGTCTCTATGTAATTCTACGTTTCGAAGTGAATCAAAATCAAAGATTCCGTTACATACATATATACCAAGCTAATAAAAGCGTGTTAAAAAGGAGGAGGTTCTTAATTTCATAGTATTTTTTTATGTTTATTACCTCAGAACTCCGTTATTCATGAACCGATCTGGCATAAACTTTTTTTGTTTCGAAGCATATCTATACTTCCCGCTTGGTCTAATCCAAATTTGAAAAACACTACTCCTGAGGGTAGAAAGTTAAGAAATGAAGAATACGGGCCATAATAGTTTAGCAAGATATAGTTTTTATAAACTCCCGTACTAGGAGTCAATCCTGTGTCACGGGGGACTTTACAAACATACATGAAACGGACACAAAGGACACCCAGACTCAGAACAATAATTTGTGGATCACAGAAAGTGTTGTCCCATGTGGGGATCGAACCCACAACACTCAGCGCAGTAGGAAGAGGCGAGGTGACCGCCACTACGCCAACCGTGCCGTTAGTCTCCTGAAAGTCGATGATACTTTTTAAAATTTAATGATATTGCCAACAATTCTGAATTATCATACTCCGTCGGTCAAGCTGCATCTTGAATACTTTTTATTTTTAATGAATTCTCTCATTTCTTTTCAGAGAATATTTCTATTCAAGTCCTATTTTCTATCAAACGATATTCTGTGGTATGAAATTATGATCAGATTGAATATAAATTGTGCATTGAGGCGACACAAATATTCTTGTTAGCGCTATTGAAACGATACAAAGCATTTGTATTTTTAGTTTTTATTATACAAATAATTGTCAGTGAGAATACTGTTTATTTACAAACTAGAAATACAAAGTATTAGTATAAAGAAGAGTAATTTTTAAAAGAAAAGAATACAACCTTGTACAGATACATTTCATAATTGCGTCTTAATTATGAAAAAGTAAATTTTTATCGCCGTTTGGCTTTTTTCAAGCTGCGATTAAAATTTCAAAATTTAGTTCAAGCTTATAAATCACACTATACATTGACCCTAAATCCTTGTCCGTGCCATTGACGACGTATTTGAAATATTCCATGATGATTAGTTTAGGAAAACGTGAAAGTGTAGCATTAAACTCACTGGTATTTACAATATAAGAAGTATTATTAGATATTTTATTAATGGCCTCACGTTTTGATCGTAGTTCGATAAAAAAGATCTAATAAAGAGATAATGATCGTAATCATGGAGCGGAGGAACAATGGACGCTGTAGCAAATAAGGGTAGGACCACTAGTTAGAAGGTTTAAATGAGGAAGAAAGAGGATCACGGGCTACAGTGCATGTAAGGAGAGGCCTATGTTCAGTAGTGGGCTGTAAAAGGTTGATTGATTGATTGATAGAATGATGGGAGTAATTGGGCCCTTTCAGTAACGTTGGAAATAACGAGATTTCTTTTTTTTACTTTCGTCATTAACTACAGTTAAAACGTTGACTGGAAACTATTGAAACACATGTATTTAGTACTTAATTAATTATTTTTTTAAAAGATTTCCATTCTATAAGCGATGAAAGATATCAAGAAGTAATAAATCTATTTTCATAGGTAAGAGGTTCAGTCTTACTGGTGAGATTGAAATTGCTGATAAACTCGATGCCTCTGAACCTTAGTAATGAGTTTCTGCATTCCATCAAGATTTAATAGAAATAAACAGGAACCAACATACATCTTTGATAAACAGTACTTAAAGGTACTTTAGTTCCAGGAACGTGATTAGATACGTCATCAATTTGCCTATTAGGGCTATTTCTAGCTGTCGAACACATTTCACGTAAACTATTCGATTCATTATTTACTATGATTACACATCCGGGTTTACTTCTAACGAACGCATAAATAAAAATGATTTTGAAATTGATGCCAAAGATTACAAAAATGGTTCATGGTTTAAAATTTGGATTTTATGGTATCTAAACGTATTTACATCTTTACAACATATTATTTAACCTTCGGGATATATATGGCAAAACCTTGGGCTACAGTAATCTCCTTCCTTCTTTATCCTTCACCACCTGTAGTAGGAGTATCATCAACAGCCTTTAATAGTCCACTGCTTTATAGGTCTTTTCTTGGAAAGAAGGTTTAGAGGTGCCTACTTTACCATGAAAAATATTTATCTTTGAATAAATTAGAGAATCCTTTTCTAATTTAGATTTTCCGACCGGTTTATATAAACTAATAACAATAATAGGCATATCAAAAGATAAATAAATCATCTGCACCACTTTTGTTTATCAGTATCGTATTTATCTCTGAAGTAACTTTTGTTTGATGAATTCTCGTAACTATTGCAATCTATAAAGTTATCTATTGAGAGTTGTAATGAACCCACTGTCCGCACTTCAGCGATAAAACAGTTAATACTTGATAACTATGAAGCTCACAACAAAAAAACTTAATATTGTATTGAAGCATAGTATTGCCTACAGCTTCGCTTTCGTTAAAGTATTTTTAATCCATCTGGGATTTTTATTTCTGGATGAGTGGTACCTACTTTATATTCTTTGCTATATCTCTGACAACGTTCTTGCAAAATTTCGCAATGATCTGTTTAACGTTACGGCATTGCATAAAATTCAGACCATCAAATATTGATTTTTGCATAAAACATAATATTTTAACGATAAGTATCAAAGATACACATTTAGTGTTAATTGAGTGGGAATTCATATACGCAAATCCAAAAAAGTGTCAAAATCTATCAGAATAGTTGCCTAATAATATTTTTTCCACATTTTGGTTAGATCTTAAATAGCAATAATTGCATAAGTATTAGATTATAATAATAGTAATATAATAATATATCTCACACATCTCACACATCTCGCTGTCTGATCCCAAACTAGGCAGAGCCTGTACTATAGTAACCAGACTGCTGATAAACATACTTATATATTTCTAAATACATAGATATTATAGATAAATTACACCCAGACACAGAACAAATGACCGTGCTCATCACACATTATTTGTCCTGGGTGGGAATCGAACCCACGACCTTCGATTTAGCAGTCAGGGTCACTAACCACTAGACCAACAGGCCCGTCAAGAATTATTGTGCTTAGGTCTCAAGCTCTCATTAAAATATTATTTAAATTAAACTATTTTAAATCTCTAATCTTAGTCGCCCTCCTCATATTCCTTTATTGATATTTATACGTAAATTATTTGTCAAAAAGTATTTACTTGTAACTGTAGTTTATCTAAGCTATTTAGACCCGAAAAATGATTTATCTTCATTTAAACAAATCAACACTGTCCCAATATTTCTATGAATTCAATTTTGTTTTCATCTATTTATTTGACTTATTCTACTTCCTTTGTCCACAGTTAATCGTCTATCCAACGCGACCAGGCCTGCAGACTATGGGTGCTCTCATCACCATGTTCTTCATATGGGTCACTGCTTTCACCCTTGCATCTCCACTCTATATGTTCAGAAGCCTCAAGACCTACTATCTCCAGCTCATCGAGTTACCCTCGTTAAGTTTCTGCATAGAAGACTGGCCGCTCGAGAATGGACGAGCTATGTACTCTTTATTTAGTCTCATCTTCCAGTACTTACTACCAGTTCTCGTAGTTGTTATTGCCCACGTTCAAATCCACAGAAGACTAAGAGGCCGAAGAAGGATGACAAGAAAAACTCCAACAATACTTATAGCGATAGCTGTAACTTACGTTATTAGCTGGCTACCATTAAACGTTTTCAACTTGGTAGCAGACTTTAGTGCACAACCTTTCATGGAGGAGAAGACGATGACAATAACGTATGCGATCTGCCACATGTTTGGGATGTCAAGCGCTGTTTCAAATCCGCTGTTATACGGATGGCTAAATGATAATTTCAGAAAAGAATTTATGGAAATATTATGTTGCTGCAAAAAGAGAGAGATGAAGAAAACCACAAGAGTAAAGAATAGAAAAATGGATACAGAACTCACGGCTTTGGCACAATTGGAGCACACAGTCACCGCCAACACGAAGACATCACAGTGTTCTCAAATTTTCTGACTAAAGGCCTGCTTTAAATAGCATGAACAAATAAGTGTAGAAATGCAAAGCATATAAACTATAACGTCAATTGTTTTAGAATAACGGTGTACAAAGTTCCTTTAATTTCGAGTTCTAGATTAATAATTTCTCCTGTAAATACTTGTAGATATATTATGTACTTGTTACGACGACAATATTGTACGTTACGTTTGCATGAGCCCTGAACGTAAAGTACTAATATTGCATACGAACCCATATTTGATATAGTTTTAAGGATGTTTTTTTTAAATAAATAATCTCTTTGAATAAGAATTGTATACTCATTTCTTCTTTTATATTAAGTCGAATGCATCAGATTCATTTTAATTAACTGTCATTCTAAGCGATGCATCTTTACTACAATTGGCAAAAGAGGTCCGATAAATCTTTTGTTTGAAAAAGTTTGTACTTGTATTACACTGAAGACTTGAAAACTGTTTAATGTGTTTGTGTTTCAAGAATCCAAGATAGTATATCTTTTCTCTTGAAAAGAAGAAGGAGGTTCTTCATTTATCAAAATTTTTTATTTCTGTTTCTTTGTCTGTTCTTTTTGTGTTTCTGTTTTTGTGTATTGTTACTCAAAGACGGCTGTATTGTTTTTTTTTTACTTTAAAAAAGGTATCTTATTTTTTTAGGATTTAATGATCAGACTCTGGGAAAAAATAGAAACTAAATATTTTAATTATAATTTATTTTAGACAACATTCAACATTTTAAAACGGGATCACCCTTTTAAAATGTTACTACACATAGTTAATATTTTACGTCAATTCTCTATAAAAAAATTAAGAAATAAAAAAATACTACTTTTGCGACTTTTCCATAAATGGGTAACAGTTTTCGTTTGACATTAATTTTAATTTTAGGATTATTTTAGGTCTCGGTGACCTCAATCACTTGTTGAGCTGCAACGAAGGAATTGCTTACACCAATTTCCTGTAGGTCCTACGGACCAATTTAGTAACTTTGGCCCATTATGTACTGCCTGCCAAAGTGAGCTCTCTCATAGATGAAATATTCGTCGACAATATGTGATCCGATAGACATAATCTACTCACTGAATTTAGAATTTCTTAATCCTGTAAATTAACCAACTTTTTGTTCTCATGTAGTCATTCAGTTAACTCCGGCACGTGACAACCTTTACTGAATGGAAGTAACTCTTAAACACTGAATTCGGTTTTTTAGGAAGAATTCCATGCAACTTTCACACACGTTCTACGTGTTGCTTTTTATTCCTGATTGCTCCAGAGCGATGTTTTTAGGGCTACATTAAAAGTTTTTATTTAACTACCTTTGAAGTTATATATATATGTATAAAACTAAAGTCCAATTCTTTATTTAAATTTACATATTTAAATTATCTGAGTAAAACTATTGGTATCCCCTTAGTAGAGGGATTCAAAAGGTTTTAACAGAGAACTCCTTTTGGCCTCCGGATAATTAAAGTTGCTTTGTTAACTATTAGCCATTGATATTGTATTTCCTTTCAAACTACTGCATAAAATTATCGTTATCTTAATTGCAGTCATAATAATGTAATTTTCCCACTAATTTAGTAGACTCATGGTTTTTCTAAAATTTTCTAAATTAGTAACTCGTGAATTGAGTAGCATGTAAAATGAAATATTACAAAAGATGTTTATAGCTGATATAATTATCTGTTTTTTATCTGGTAAGTATTGATTTTAGTTCTTTAGGATGATTTATATTACATATTATTACGTATGTATATCATAAATATATATTTCTTTATTATATAAATTTTTACCTGATAGTAAATGACTACTAACACCCAAGGACACTTTAATCGGGCCTTTGGATGCCCCACAGTTAGGGAAGTCTTAGGTTTCCAATCAAAACCATCACTCTACAATTACTCAGTAAAAAGCAACGAAAAAATTGTCAAGTCTTCAGTGAGGCCATGGCATTACTCCAGTCCAGCCTACGTATGTGCTTTCCTACAATAATGTACTATAACACGACCACACTATCATCGTGTCTTATTTCCCGCCTGCATTTCAAATGTCGTTATCTTAGGCAATGTCGTAAGATATGCTCTTAAGTAAAGATATCTTTTACATCTGTATCGTGTTTAGAGCCGACAGGCATTATGCTGTTTAGTTTTTGTAAAAATACTGATTATGTGAGGACAGCTATTTTATTTTCATTTGTAATACTGTGTACCTCAGTAATACTGTGACAAATGAATTACTGTTTTCGTAGCTTTTTATCGAGTGAGTGAGATTATTCTCTCCCTGATTCGCGAGGAGGGGGGGGGGGCGGGAAGGGTGGCAATGCACTGGTAACTATCGAATTGCCGTTACAGTATCGCCCTATACCATAAAAAAAGTATAGTAACCTATTACCAGTTAGTGTCTGTCTTCATTAGCAACTCTCTGGATTCCATAATACCCAACAAAACTTATTAAGGTTATATATATTAACACATACTTACGAAAGTAATATTGCAGCTCTAAATTAAACCTGAAATCCATTTAGTGAGTTTGGGGGATACTCCCATGACCTACCAGCTCCTTGATTCTCTACTCTAAATAAATACATATTGGGTGGTCACATTCATTTCTGGAGGATTTCTTTTTTCCCTATCTATTGTAGAGTTTCATAGTATATCCTTGAACACATTTCTGAGGGATTGAAGGTACTTCTTACTAGGAATATACTTATAAAAATGTTCCTGTGAAGGTATCTATACTAATATTATAAAGAGGTAAAGTTTGTGAGTTTGTATTTTCGAGGTAATCTCTAGTACTACTGATCCGATTTTGAACATTCTTATACTGTTAGAAAAGTAGTATAATATATTGCTTTAGCCTACTATTTACCACGATAATCAATACACATGTCATCGGAGCCGCGGGCAAAAGTTAGTTTTAGATAAAGGCAATTCTATTTCAGCTATAGCGTTGACACAAATGGAAGAAACTGATTACGATGATGAAGATATCAGATTACCCGAGGAGGCAACAGGGAGGCCAATGCCACCCGAACTCCTAGATATGTTTGGGAACAAATCGGCCAGGCACTTGGACTTAGAAGTTTGTATGGGTGAATTAGTTGATTGTCACCGGATGCAACATGAATTGTAAGTATTCATCATCATCATCAACAGTCTTTAATATTCCACTGCTTATGTCCAGCCGGGTTATGTATGGGTGTCGTAAGAGCCGACTAAGGGAAAAAATTACGCAGAACAACACCATTGCAGAGAAGGAAAACTTAAAACAAACCCTATACCAACCGGTCTGGCCAGCGTGGTATAGTAGGCCATAATCTCCTTTCTAAGGAGAGCTGACTAGCCGTGTTGGTATAGGGTTTGTGTAAATTGTTCCTTCTCTCTGCAGTGCTGTTGTATTAATTTTTACTTATGGAAAGCAGAATCAGAAAGTGACTTACTCAATATTCTGAAGAAGTCTCAACTACTAGCTATTGGACTAGTCTTTAAACCAGTGTTCAGTAATTCTCTTGTTGCTTCTCAGTGAGTGAGTGAGGATTCTGGAGCCCAAAGCTCTTCTCTCCTTGACTCTAATGGTAGAGACGCAAAGGGTGACAACGCACTTATGACTCTTAAGTTACAGGTGTCCATGGACTTCGGTAGTTCACCCTCAGGGTCACCTGGTGGTAAGTAACTACGGGACGGGTCACCGTCTGCTGGTTTGTCACCTTATAGGATGAAAAACTTCGTGAAGTCTGGAATTGTTCTTAAGAAGCTTTGCAGTTTTATAAAAAAATCTTATATATATGCAGGGTTTATGGTAATCCTTACATATCGTAATGTATGTAGGATTTAAGCAGATCGTTTATGGCGAGCACAGCCCAATGTTTAATACTAGCAAGTTGTGTATATATTTCAATTAGCGTTATAACTATCGTTGTGCGATACAGAATTAGTGGTTACTCCGTAGTTCGATATGTCTTCATTAGATGTAATTTCAAACAAGGTCAATGTGTCCAATTCTATAATAAAATCCCAAATAGTATACCAGATTTTAGTATAAACAACTAAATCCACAGTAAAACGTAAACTATGTCAGAAAGCCTATTACTCAATTGTGGATTACATAGAAGACAAGAATGCTTGGGATTCATTTATTAATTTAAAACAGGCTATTTCGTAGTGGAAATGTGATGTGGGCTACTGTGCCTTTTATTTAATTGTTCATTATTTAATGTTTTACTTCGCTTTCTTTTTTATTTGATCTTTTTATATATCTTGTTTTCTCTATATTGCCTTCTTACCTTTTAGTCCTTAAAACTTACACACTGGCACACATCAAAACAATGTTGTGTATATTTAATGATGCATTATTTTTTTCATCATTCGTATCTGTTAATTAAAAAGAGTGGCTGTGAGTTTTTATGTCCTTTCTTCTCATAAGGCTCAACCCCTTGCAAATGGGCGGTTGTATATCGGCAACGGCATATAAGAGATTTTGGAAACGTATAAATTTAGTTTGATAAATATTTGACAAAACATACTCGTAGATTGTTGCTGTTGTGTGCGTTGATCTATGACTTTAGAGTTTACACAAGAGACGATTTCAAATAGTTTTAATTTTTTTATGAAATAAAGTTATTTTGGGATTGAGTTAGATGACACTGAAGTGAGTTTTCTTTTATAGTATGTGGAAGTCGCCACAAACTTACAACTGTTTTGTTCCAGGTCTCAGATGGTCTGTGGCCGTCATACATCAGCGAGAAAAACTTTTAAGGATATTTGCGAATTGAACTATGAAAACTGCAAAGCCCCAATTATAGACCGTAAACGACTTAATTAAATTATTCGTAATATACTTCCTCTTTTCACCTATTAACGTAAATTTCAAAAGCAATCTACCTTTTGCCTTGACCTACGGGGACATTAGTTTTTATGTTGTAAGGGGTAAAGGAGTAGACGGATCATCTGATGGCGAATTTCGATGGATATTTGTAAGTCAAGAGACAACTATCTTACCACCTTTTAAGTGTCCCCCATTCAGAATTAGGGTGGTAAAACTTAAAGGGTTGAATTTATTGACAACAAGAACTGCTGCTGATAAATCCTTCAAATTACAAAATCCAGATTTTTTTGACATTTTGTTATTATTTTAATATGTATATTAATACTCTGAGGCTAAGTGGTGTATAATTTATCATTTGATACAATTAAGTAGAAAAGTAGGTGAAGGAGACTCATCAAAATTCTACTTTAGCAGTAAATATTTTTTTTAATTCGTATTTCAGTGTCTTTATTAGATGATATTATACTATCGCTGCAACCTCCTTGCTTTATTATTAATATACTTTTTTTTATAGCTGGTCTAGATCAATTGGGAGGACCTGAATATCTTAAACCAATAACAGTCAATCCAGAAGGTAAGTAATTTAATTTAAAAGTTCAAGTAAATAACCATTTCTTCAACAAATACGTTTGTTTTTGTCATCCAGAGGACTCAGAGCTTGAAGAAAATGTCAGAAAGCAAATCGAAAAATGGCGTTCTTACACTTAAAAACAGCTGTAATAGCGACTGCAATCCAGATAACCGAATCCAGTAATCTGACTAATCCAGCATTCGCTGTATAGTTGAATTAAAAAATTGTGACATCTCGTTTCGAAAAAATACATTACCTTACTGAATCAGCCGGATGCGGTCAGATTAGTGAATGCCTAGCGATTCAGTCATTTACTGCAACTTCACAATCATGCAACTGTAGATATATGTAGATGATCATTTAATTATTTGTTCATTTTTCAGGTGTATTGTGGGCGTTCGCTCATGACGGTGAATGTTCAGAAGAAGTTAACTAGTGTTAAGAACATTGGCTCATTGAAACCATCTCAAAATCCTGTCAATACGACATTATTAATTTTGATGAGGTTGAAAATTTGTCTAGTATATTTGTGGAAGCAAAAAAAAATATTTGTTCTTGTTTTTATACGTACAGCCTTGGGTGTTAAATAAATATATTGTTCTTCCACATTTTTTATTATCTGCTCCTAAACAAGGATAAATAACATATTTGAATGTTATGTATATTATTTGAAAAAGGATTTTTTTATTTATTTCTTTAGTGTTTACACTAAAGAACACAACAAAATTTTTGTACGCAGTAAACTTAATTTAAGTATGAAGACGGAAAATATCCTTAAGTTTCTATGAAATATTTTAGTTTAGGGTTTAAAAAAACGTACAGAATTGTTTTTTCCATGAAGAATTTGTTTTAATTTTGTTTTTAATTTCAACGTTTTATGTTTAAGTATTGAGTTATAAGCTCAATTAATTTAACTTTTCGTCACAAGTCATAAAAACATATATTAGCATTTTGTTGTACTATAAGTTCCACGTGAATTTAAATGTAAGCATATTATGATCATATTTTGCAAACGGTTGAGGACAGCTCTAGACCCTTTTTTTTTTTTTTTTTTTTTTTTTCCGTGCGGAAATCCCCTCGGATACCACCTGTCGGTGGCATGTCGGACTCGAACCGACTAAAACCGCACGCCTTCGCCGGGTACTAATAGCCGGGGAACCAGGTATACCCTAGAAAGGAAGGCCCTGGTGCCCCGACATACCTCGGGTCATCTACAGACGAGTAGACGACCCCCGCCCCGTGTGGGAACCCCATGTTCCCTGTGCTCCCTGGAAGCGAGCGCGCTTCGCAACGCGCTCGCCGCCACCCCGGCCTGCTTCTGCTAGGGTGACAGATGGCCTCACCTGTCACCCCCAGGCCTGCGCTTATGGAGGACGGAGGTCGTTCTGCGACCTCCGGCGCCTGAGTCGCCTGCGCTGCCTGGCCCGTGCCCGGGCCTGGCGGGCCGGGAGAGTTCTAAACCTCTCCCGGTCCCGCTCCGCCGTCTCCTTCGCGAGCATAACTTGCTCGCAGAAGGAGACGGCAGAGTTCCACGCACTCTCGCTCCGCACGATAGCCGCAATCAGGCTATCGAGCGAGAGAACTCCCACTCCGATGGCCGCCACGAGGTCTCGCCTCTGCTCAACCCACGCCGGTCACTCTGCCAGCGTGTGGAGAGCCGTGTCCACGGTCTGGCCATCGCAGTGGTGGCACTCAGGCGTTGGCTCCTTGCGGATCAGACACAGGTGATCTCCGAAACATCCCTTCCCAGTGATCTCCTGCGTCAATCGGTATGAGAGGGTCCCGTGACGCCTCTCGAGCCAATCCTCCATAACGGGTCTTACCGCCGCAATGACGGCGTGCCCGGCGCTCGGTTGCCCGAGTCGTTCCCTCCACTCCCCTATGATGACCTGGCGGAGTTGGGATTTCCGGTTCTCGATTTCTCGAGTCTCGGGGCATCGACCCAACTCCTGCGCCTCCTTGCGCCACTGATACAGTGCCGCAAGGGCTCTCGCCTCCAGGTCCCACGGTGGAGTTCCGGCCAGGAGACTCGCTGCCTCAAAGGAGATCGTGCGGTACCCCCTTATGATCCTGATGGCCAGCATTCGCTGCGGTCGTCGCAGTATCGCGACGTTGCTGGCCTTCAGGGCCCCCGCCCATACCGGGCACCCGTAAAGGGCCATGGACCGCACAACCCCCGAGTAGAGTCTCCTGCAGGAGTCATCGGGTCCCTTCATGTTGGGCAGCAGCCGCGCCAACGCACGCGCTGCCCCAACCAACTTAGGGACCAGACCTCGGAAATGATATCCGAAGTCCCATCGGCCATCGAGTACGAGCCCCAGATACCTGATCGAGGGCTCGATGCCGATGCGAGTGCCTCCTACCGTGAGGCTAGATCCCTCAGGCGGCTTCCTCCGAAGCCCGTGGAAGAACAGGGCCTCGGACTTGTGCAGAGCCACCTCGAGACCCAGCCGCCGGATACGCTCAACGACTTGGGCAACCCCGGCCGTGGCCCTCAGGGTTGCCTCGTGGTGCGTCTTGCCGCGCGCCGTCACGAGTGTGTCGTCCGCGTAGCACACGACGGCGACACCATCCAAGAAGGTACCACGAAGCACCCCACCCCCAAGAGTGGCCCTAACACCGACCCCTGCGGAACACCGCACGACATTTCACGCCTACCGAGACCGGTCCTACTGGGGTAGACGACGGCTCTCTCCGACAAATATGGCCCGACTATGCGGCGGAGGTAGAGAGGCACTTCGTGATACACGAGCGCCTCCCTGATGCAGCTCCAGGGCATAGTGTTGAACGCGTTGGCAATGTCCAAGGACACCGCCAACACCACTTCGCCCCGGGAGACTGCTTCCTCCGCCAGAGCCTTCACGCGCATGATCGCATCCACGGTGGAGCGCCCCTGACGGAAACCGTACTGATTGTCCGCCAGATCCGGCCCAACCATCACGAGATGCTTGACGAGGCGCCTTGCAATCACTCTTTCAAAGAGCTTGCACACCTCGTCAAGCAACACTATGGGCCGGTAGGCGGACGGTGAGTCCGCCGGGCGCCCCTCCTTTCGGATGAGGACCAGTTTCCCCGTCCTCCACAATTTCGGAAACTGGCCCCGCTCGAGGCATGCGCTGAAGAACCCTCGCAGTCGGGGCTCGAGAGCCTCGTCGACTAAGGCCAGGACCCACGCTCGGCCAGGAATGCCATCGGGTCCCGGGGCGGTGTTTTTGGCTTTAAGCCGTAACACCGCCACCCTTAGTTCCACCCCAGTGACCTCAGGCACGTCGTCGTCATCCACGTTGGGCGCCTCAAGCGCCGGAGGCGGAGCCATCTGTGGCGGAGTATGCTCCACCACTCGCGTTGGGAACAGGGAGCCAACGACCCTCTCAAGCAGCTCTGGCTGAAGACACCGTGTGAGCGGCGGGGCCCATGGGCGCATCTTGCCCCTAACCATACGGTAGGGGCGTCCCCACGGATCCCGCTCCAGTGTCTCCAGCATCTCGCGGCGGGCCTCGCTCTTGGCCCGCTTTATCGCTGCCTGAAGGGTCCTCTTGGCAACCCTGTAACCCGCTAACAGCTCCGCCTCTCTCGCTGCCGCATCTTCGGGGCGGCGACGCCTCCTGCGGAACCTGGACCACTGGCGGCGCGCGGTCACGCAGGCTTGACGCAGCCGTGCGATCTCCGGCGACCACCAGTAGACCTGGCGCCTTGCAGTATTGGGCTGAGCCCTAGGCATCGCCGCATCGCAGACGCGGGTCATGGCCTCCCGGAACCACTGTGCTTCAGCATCGATGTCGACAGGCCTGTCCGGCGCAGGAGCCCAGGCCTGTACAGGACAGCTCTAGACCCGGATTAGCAACGATCCTTTTAGGTTCCTTTGTTTCTGATTTATAAGAACATGTTTATTATAGTTTTTGAAAAACCATTACATGTATTGAAAATCGCTATAATAATATGGACTTATATCTAAGAAACTTTCTTTTATTTCCTTTTTGTCTAAATGTTTATTTTTATACGTTGTGTTATTGTCACATTTCATAATGATGAAAATAAAGATTACCTACGATAAATACTCTAGATTTGATTTGTTTAGCAGTGGACGGCGATAAGCTGATGGTGATGACGATATTACACCCATGCACCGACTCCAACAAAGGACAATAGACATATTACATTATAGATTACAAGACTTCGAATTATACATTTCAATATTCTATCACTATTGAGGCGTTCTTCTGACAGTGTAATGTGAAAAGTTGTACCAAGCCTATCAAACACCTATTTGGCTTGGCACCGACTTCAAACAGACTATTGCTATTATAATGTTACCTGTTATATTGAGGGTACGTATTATAGTTTTTTTACTTAGAATTGAAATTATTTTTTAATTTTTAGTGCTGTTTGTCAGTATTCTTTGAAGTCGGTTCAACTTTTTATTAAGTATTTTTTTTTACCATTTTAAGTACAGGGTATGTTTGCAATGAGTAGATAAGTACGATATTTAAAACACCAAGTACCGTAATGTATAGTACCAAACTGTGTTAAGTTAGATTACATTAAATATAGTTTAATAACTCCGTTACTTTATTTAGATAAGGTAGTGAGATGTTACATTTGAACCCGAAAATATATTGTTTTCCACATTACTTAATTTTCCAAAACTAGGAGTGGTATTATTTCTTCACATTTGAATGGAACTAAAACCGAAATATACGATTCCCAATAAACAAAGACTTTTCATAATCGGTTTACAAATGAAAGAGTTATGAGGTAACAAACATAAAAATAACAGCGTAACAAACATTTTTATTTTGTCTAAACGTTTCGTAATCTCATTTATTACTGTCTTTTGTACATATCTCTGTGGTTCCACATAAACACCTAACAAATATCTTGAAAGAATAAAACAAGGTCAATATGTGATTAGATATTTGAAAGTGTTATTTTCTAACTCCTAAAGGTCAAGGACCCTTCCATCATCATTTCAGCAATATAAACGCAAATACCTATAAAGCTAGAGAAATAAGCAAAAACACGTTTTCAGGACTGTAAAATCTGAGGGTTTCCCTCGATTTCTCTAAGATTACATAATCACATTCTGATTTGGTGGTACCGGGACTACCTGGGGAGCATACCCTTTCGATTGCAAAAAGAATTTTGAAAATCGGTCTACAATTATGGGAGATATCGTGTAACAAACATACAAAAGAAAATACAAACGAATTGATAATCTCCTCTTTTGTGTTTTTGAAGTCGGTTAAAAAGAGAAATACACAGAGGGTGAATAGAATGATTATATCGGCGGTCGTTTCTCGGCGTACCTTTTCTGGGTTTATTTTGTGCCGAACAAAACATAACGAGACTTTGCATAAACATGATAAACAAATTCTCTATCGAAAATTAATGACGACTACTATAACACAATAATTTTATTTTATTAAAAAAAGCCTTTTTTATTTCCAGTAAATTTACATTTCTTAAAATTCTTTGTATGTGTTAGTTTTATTTAGTCTATTCTACGAGTATGTTGTTTATTTTTGTCTTATTTAATATAATTTTATGAGTATTCTATGTGTAGTATTTATAGTTACTAAATTTTTACGTAGTCTACCCCAGAATGGGGGAAGGCCTCCTCCAGTGTTGCCCATTTGCCTCTGTCTTCAGCTGCTTGTCTCCAGTTTAGACCAGCTATTGCTTTAATATCATCTTCCCATCTTATAATAGGTCTACCTCTTATTCTTTTGGGCCATTCTAGTGGGCCGTTCTAGAATGTTACTTGTTGGTCCATCTATGATTTGTTTGCCGCGCAACATGTCCTGCCCACTTTCATTTCAATTTTTCAGAGCGTTTGTTGATTTTGTTATTTTTATTATTTTAGTGTGCCGTATTTTATCCAGCTTCCTAATCTTTAACATACTCGAACGAAGCCTACTATAATTTGTACATTATATTTTCTGCAACCAGCGGGTGAATGCCTCAAGTTTGTTTGCAAAAATTAAATAAATATAATGCTTATTTTCGTATACATTTAGTTAATTAATAATGCTATTAATTACTTAAAATAACATACTAAAATGTATTTAAATTGTATTTACAATAGCAATGTTAACTGTAAAAAAGTCTCTTGTTAAAAGAGTTTTAAATTGTAACATTGTTGTAACATTTCAAATTGTTTCTTAAAACCATAGAGCGAAAGGTCGATTTAGTTGTAATAATCTTATTATTGTTAAGGAAAAACCCTTATGTAGAGCTATTTATGTAAAAATATAAACAATTTTCTATGAAGCGCCTGTTGAAAACTTATAAGCAAAATTCAAATCAACATCTTTCTTGCTTGACCAAACTCCATTCTGAAAAATAAGTATTTTGGTGTTTAATAAAATGGCTTCTTGTTTCATTAAGACAAAGATGTAATTCATCTTCATCATCAACAGCCTTTAATAGTCCACTGCTGGACATAAGCCTCTCCTTAGAAAGGAGGTTTTGGCCTATTATACCACGCTGGCCAGACGGGTTGGTATAGGGTTAAGGGTGAGAGTTACAACAGGAGTGATGAACATACGCTGCTCATTACTCAGAGATAAAGTCATATAAACCTATCAGGTAACTCTCACACCTACATGAAAGCAAAAGCCTCTTAAACCTGTAATATATCTTGAAAGTGGTCGTAACCTGTGATAAGGCATTATACGAGTCTGTTACATTGTTTCTTTTATATTTTGGCTTATGTTCGGTTGTTATTCAGGGTATTTAGTATTTTCTCATCTGCGAGTATGTAATTTGAAATTAAAATGAATTTGAACTTTACGAAAGTAATAACGACAATTTTCTATAAATATACTATAGTCCATCAACGTCGTGCGCGACCGTCCTGCGGGGTGACAGACGGTGGCGGGGACGAGGTACTCAAGATATCAGCGGGTAGCCGGTGGTGTAGCGGGGAAGGGAAACGCTTCTCTTCGTGTGTAGCCGTGTCCTGGAATGACGCGCTACCTCCCCCCGCCACTGTCTGTCACCCCGCGGGACGGTCGCGCACGAGATTGCCGGGTTATAAGAAAACTCTTTTCGGAAATACGTTTATTTCACATGTAGGAACATCAGAACAATGCAAATAGAAGATGTATTCACCTAAAATATTTGAGTAGAGTGGGAAACGCTAACTCTGACATTATAGTAATTCTTTTATGTTATGCAGTTAACTAGTACAATATGGTTGATATGTCAAGCAATTCCATTTCTTTTTCTTGGTAAATTCAATGGTATTTATTACTTTTTTATCGTGTTTGTTCGCGTTAGCTTAAGAGTTATGTAAAAATGTTGTTGAAAGGAAAAGTTATTTAGGCGCGTTGGCCATTTTTGAATAACAAACATAAAAATTTATTTTTTGAGATAGGAAAAAACCATTGAAGTCGTGACACTGTTAGCGTTGCCAACACCTCTGTGTCTAAATACCTTCATATATTGGCCCCGTTTACACGAGTGTTGAGTTTGGGTTGAAATACATTGATAATATAACTATATAAAATATAAACATATATTGTGTATATTATAGTATAGTATATTCATGTCGGGAACTTTTCAAATTGAAAAAAAGAAAAAAAAACATTAAATATCATTTTTTTTACTTCTGTCGGCACTCCCGCAGTGCCACTGTTTTTTTTTATAGCAGAAGGGGCGACAATCAATTGATTTACCTGATGGTAAGTGACTACCACCGCCTTTGGGTCAATACAACTTAAGAATCACAAGAACATTGCCACCCTTTGGGCCACTCCCCCTAGAATCAGGGACTTTCTTATTTCTTTTTTTTTTTAAAGACAACTCCCGCATTAGTCTCGGGGGACTTTACAAACATACATGAAACGTACACAAAGAACACCCAGACTTAGAACAACAATTTGTGAATCATACAAAGTGTCGTCCCATGTGGGGATCGAACCCACAACACTCATCGTAGTAGTCAGCGGCGTGTCGACCACTACCAACTACAAACCAAACCACTACGCCATCTGTGCAGTCAGTCGGGTTTGAGCCCCGGTAACGTCAGTCACTCCGTGAAAAGCAACAAAAACTGCTTAAAAGCATTTTTCTCTGAGTCCATAGGTTCACTCCTGTCCTGTCCGGTATTCCATGGTTAAATTGTCAACAGTTGCCAACATTTCAAGATTTTCTAAAGTAAAACACTTACTTCTCCATCCGTTGCAATTCTCGTACTCCATTTCACAATAGTTGTTGAAGGTTTTATAAACACCGTCGTAATGACGAGCGCAAATTATAAGCTGTCTGAAACAAAGTGAAATAATATTATTGTGACCAATATTTTGTTGCTATAGATGTTCACACTGAACACAGGATAGAGGATAGAGTTTCTTTCTTTTTCTTTTCTTCCTTTTCTTTTGTGGCGACTCCCACATACAAAGAAACAGAAACACACTACATCGCCATCTAATGAAGACACACCGAACTACGGAGTAACTACTTGATGTGTGTAACTACTAAAATAAGAATTGCTAATCCTGTATCGCGATATAAAGAATTCCCTCGGCGATTAGCATATATACAACTTCCTAACATCAACCATGATCACCTCGCCTGGTCGGAGGATTCTCCCTTTGTGTTGGAGGGACATGACACCCGTTCCTCCACACTTTTATAGATATATGGATTAAATGTATATGTTTTTAAATAACACATATAAGTATATTGGTATTTAAAAAGAAGGTACATGATCTCCTTCTTAATCAGAGGGCAGAATTATCTACTCGATATTTTCTGGTATTCATTGTGTGTGTGTTTTTTTTCACACAGGGCTCACTGGTCCCCATCTAGGAATTATCCTAGAAATCATTATTAAAGGGGGTGAAAAGGGGGGTGTAAGTTTTTATAAGGAAATCAATAACCGCTGACTCGATTTAGATGAAATTTGGTGGTAGGTAAGTTATAATGAAGGCCCCCATAATTCAAACTAAAGGTTATAGAATAGTTTTTTATCAGCGAAATCATCCCTTAAAGTTGTAAAATATTATAAAAAGCGAAAGTAACTCTGTCTGTCCGTCTGTAAACCGCTAAACCGATTTTAATGAAATTTAGCATGGAGATATTTTGATTCTTGAGGAATGACATAGTCTACTTTCCACAGCAATTAAACCAACATATGTACACGCAGGTGGAGCCGCGGGTAAAAGCTAGTAAATAAATAATGGGACGCCTGATGCCATTGCCACAGTCAAAGTGTCACCGAACGTGGTATGTTGCTATAAAATTTGAATATATTTAATAGGTGTCAAATATTAGGGCAAAGAGAAGGAAAATTGAAACAAAAACTATATCAACCCGTCTGGCCAGCGTGGTATAGTAGGCCAAAACCTCCTTTCTAAGGAGAGGCCTATGTCCAGCAGTGGACTATTAAAGACTGTTGATGATGATGATGATGAATAGGTGTCAACACTACATGCCAAATGTTGTTACTTAATATTTACAAACCTTTCAGAATTACCAATCAATACGAGTATAACATACTTCTGAATACCCTAAGCTTATTGTGTATAAACCTTAATATTCTAAGCTTTCTTTCATTACATTTGCTTTTGTAAGATAAATTGTCTAATTCGTCTGTTTCGGGCCGAAGGTCATATAACCTCTTCCACCAATGTCTAGAATGGTCTTTTAACTCAATTATATTATACTATTGCGGTTTTATAACTTAGATAAATAGTATAACAATTATCGATTACTATACAGTATAATGGAACGATTGTTTGTAAGAGATTACAGAGATTCGATCATTTCTGATAGTTAATATATTTTTTCATACTGTACAAGGAAGAAATGTGTTACAGAGCCAGTGTCGTTTTTTCAATTCAATTCAATTCAATTCAAAATATCTTTATATCATAAAAAAATGTTTGAAATAGTCTTTTATTTAGACTCTAAAGTCGTAGATCAAGACACACACAATAGTTGCTATTGTGTGTGTCTTGATATCTCTGTTTTGTCAAATAGAATAAAAATACAAAGTAAATAAAACATATATAACATTTATGATATGCCTTTTTTTTTTTTTTTTTTTTTTTTTTTTTTCCGTGCGGAAATCCCCTCGGATACCACCTGTCGGTGGCATGTCGGACTCGAACCGACTAAAACCGCACGCCTTCGCCGGGTACTAATAGCCGGGGAACCAGGTATACCCTAGAAGGAAGGCCCTGGTGCCCCGACATACCTCGGGTCATCTACAGACGAGTAGACGACCCCCGCCCCGTGTGGGAACCCCATGTTCCCTGTGCTCCCTGAAAGCGAGCGCGCTTCGCAACGCGCTCGCCGCCACCCCGGCCTGCTTCTGCTAGGGTGACAGATGGCCTCACCTGTCACCCCCAGGCCTGCGCTTATGGAGGACGGAGGTCGTTCTGCGACCTCCGGCGCCTGAGTCGCCTGCGCTGCCTGGCCCGTGCCCGGGCCTGGCGGGCCGGGAGAGTTCTAAACCTCTCCCGGTCCCGCTCCGCCGTCTCCTTCGCGAGCATAACTTGCTCGCAGAAGGAGACGGCAGAGTTCCACGCACTCTCGCTCCGCACGATAGCCGCAATCAGGCTATCGAGCGAGAGAACTCCCACTCCGATGGCCGCCACGAGGTCTCGCCTCTGCTCAACCCACGCCGGGCACTCTGCCAGCGTGTGGAGAGCCGTGTCCACGGTCTGGCCATCGCAGTGGTGGCACTCAGGCGTTGGCTCCTTGCGGATCAGACACAGGTGATCTCCGAAACATCCCTTCCCAGTGATCACCTGCGTCAATCGGTATGAGAGAGTCCCGTGACGCCTCTCGAGCCAATCCTCCATAACGGGTCTTACCGCCGCAATGACGGCGTGCCCGGCGCTCGGTTGCCCGAGTCGTTCCCTCCACTCCCCTATGATGACCTGGCGGAGTTGGGATTTCCGGTCATCGATTTCTCGAATCTCGGGGTATCGACCCAACTCCTGCGCCTCCTTGCGCCACTGATACAGTGCTGCAAGGGCTCTCGCCTCCAGGTCCCACGGTGGAGTTCCGGCCAGGAGACTCGCCGCCTCGAAGGAGATCGTGCGGTACCCCCTTATGATCCTGATGGCCAGCATTCGCTGCGGTCGCCGCAGTATCGCGACGTTGCTGGCCTTCAGGGCCCCCGCCCATACTGGGCACCCGTAAAGGGCCATGGACCGCACAACCCCCGAGTAGAGTCTCCGGCAGGAGTCATCGGGTCCCTTCATGTTGGGCAGCAGCCGCGCCAACGCACGCGCTGCCCCAACCAACTTGGGGACCAGACCTCGGAAATGATATCCGAAGTCCCATCGGCCATCGAGTAAGAGCCCCAGATACCTGATCGAGGGCTCGATGCCGATGCGAGTGCCTCCTACCGTGAGGCTAGATCCCTCAGGCGGCTTCCTCCGAAGCCCGTGGAAGAACAGGGCCTCGGACTTGTGCAGAGCCACCTCGAGACCCAGCCGCCGGATACGCTCAACGACTTGGGCAACCCCGGCCGTGGCCCTCAGGGTTGCCTCGTGGTGCGTCTTGCCGCGCGCCGTCACGAGTGTGTCGTCCGCGTAGCACACGACGGCGACACCATCCAAGAAGGCACCACGAAGCACCCAGTCGTAGCCGATGTTCCACAAGAGTGGCCCTAACACCGACCCCTGCGGAACACCGCACGACATTTCACGCCTACCGAGACCGGTCCTACTGGGGTAGACGACGGCTCTCTCCGACAAATATGCCCCGACTATGCGGCGGAGGTAGAGAGGCACTTCGTGATACACGAGCGCCTCCCTGATGCAGCTCCAGGGCATAGTGTTGAACGCGTTGGCGATGTCCAAGGACACCGCCAACACCACTTCGCCCCGGGAGACTGCTTCCTCCGCCAGAGCCTTCACGCGCATGATCGCATCCACGGTGGAGCGCCCCTGACGGAAACCGTACTGGTTGTCCGCCAGATCCGGCCCAACCATCACGAGATGCTTGACGAGGCGCCTTGCAATCACTCTTTCGAAGAGCTTGCACACCTCGTCAAGCAACACTATGGGCCGGTAGGCGGACGGTGAGTCCGCCGGGCGCCCCTCCTTTCGGATGAGGACCAGTTTCCCCGTCCTCCACAATTTCGGAAACTGGCCCCGCTCGAGGCATGCGCTGAAGAACCCTCGCAGTCGGGGCTCGAGAGCCTCGTCGACTAAGGCCAGGACCCACGCTCGGCCAGGAATGCCATCGGGTCCCGGGGCGGTGTTTTTGGCTTTAAGCCGTAACACCGCCACCCTTAGTTCAACCCCAGTGACCTCAGGCACGTCGTCGTCATCCACGTTAGGCGCCTCAAGCGCCGGAGGCGGAGCCATCTGTGGCGGAGTATGCTCCACCACTCGCGTTGGGAACAGGGAGCCAACGACCCTCTCAAGCAGCTCTGGCTGAAGACACCGTGTGAGCGGCGGGGCCCATGGGCGCATCTTGCCCCTAACCATACGGTAGGGGCGTCCCCACGGATCCCGCTCCAGTGTCTCCAGCATCTCGCGGCGGGCCTCGCTCTTGGCCCGCTTTATCGCTGCCTGAAGGGTCCTCTTGGCAACCCTGTAACCCGCTAACAGCTCCGCCTCTCTCGCTGCCGCATCTTCGGGGCGGCGACGCCTCCTGCGGAACCTGGACCACTGGCGGCGCGCGGTCACGCAGGCTTGACGCAGCCGTGCGATCTCCGGCGACCACCAGTAGACCTGGCGCCTTGCAGTATTAGGCTGAGCCCTAGCTGCCCCCTGTCCACCGGGGCCGAAGCGTATTGCTCCGGCCTTCACGCTGTCCAGAGGGCAGCTTCCCGTCTCCGCCACGGCGAGTCTGAGCTCGTCCGCCGTGACAGAGTCGTCCAGGCCCGTGATGCGGATTTCGGCGCATTTAGTGGGCCTGGACACTCGGACGTCAGCTGCATCCAGTGACTCCCTCAGCTTAGCCGCTAGGGCATCGGCTTTGGGGCCACTGGTAGCGCCGGCTACCTCGAGGAGCCGGGCTCCCGTCCGTGTGTTCTTACACCGGACGCCCGGAATCTCGAGGGCTTTGAGGTCCACGTTGGCCTTGACTTTCGTCAAGACCTCGGCGTACCCCACGCCCCTCTCCGCTGCCTCCGCCGTCAAAGTGATAACGACGGCCGAGGAGCGAGGGGCGCGGAGCTTCCTCGGCGCTCCCTTCGCGGCGGCGGCGGCGTCCCTCCTCGCCTTCTTGGCCGCTTTTTTGGCGGCCTTCCGCCTCTTTTTGTTGTCCCCGGCCACCGTCCAGCCCCGCTCCAACGAGCGCTGTGCGGTGTCAGCCGGGGCCGAGACTGGGGCTTGGGTTGGGGCCGCCTTCCCCCTCCCTTTGCCGTTTCCGGTCTTCTGGGGCGGGGGCGCTGATGACGGCCCAGCCACCCTAGCTGCTGGCTGGGCTGTTAGGCCCGCCTTGGCAGCGGCCGCATAGGTTGCCCTTGGCGGAGCCAGAGGTGGGCGACAACGGGCGCTCTCTATTGCGGAGATGCGCCTCATTATACGCTCCTCCATCTCCGCCACGAGTCGGACTAAGTCCGGCTCCTTACGGGCGGACAACGCCACAGGTGCCGAAGACGCTGGTGTGGCACCAGCGTGGGCACGAGCCTTGGCGAGATCCGCCTCGAGGCGGGCTCTCTCCCTAGCGTGGGCCCTGCTCTCGGCCACAAGGAGTCTGCCCGCCTCGATTATGGAGCGCACGACCGCTACCAGGGCCTCCTGTTGGGGGCCCCCGGCCACACCGGACGTCTGAAGCAAGGAATCGGCTGCGCCGATTGCCTCCTCGATCCGGTCGACGGGGTTGCCGGTTTTGCCTCGCAGCTCAACGAGGCCAGCACCCCCACCCCCGCTCCCCACATCAGTGGTCGACATCTCGGACGCGACCCCCTCCTCTCTTCTCCGTCCGAGACCCCCATCTTCGGCTCCTCCCAGCGCCGCGGGCTGGACCGCCACCTTCTTCCGGGCCACCATGGACGTGGGGAGTCGGCCTCCGCCGCGAGCGCCTCTGCGGCTTGTGCCGACTTTGGGAGCCGAGGCCTCATCGCTCGAGGCCGACTCCAATTGCCTCTTCAGGCCCAGGCGAAGCGAGCGCCTTTTGCGCTTTGGAGTACCCTTCTGGTGCTGCTCTGCAGCTGAGACCATCGGGGTACTCGCTCCGCTCCTCTCCGAGGCAGTGTCGGTGTTCGACACTACCTCCAGGTTTTTCGCGTCCTCCGCGATAACGTCGCCGGATTTACTGCTCGGCGACGGGCAGGTTCGACATTTGGTGCTCCCCCCAGAATACGAGTGGGAGCTGCCGGAGCCGTTTGGCTCCGGGAGGGATTCCCCAGACACTGTGTGTCCGGGACCCTCCTGGGTAGATTTAATAATCTTTGGCCTCATGTCATTGTTGTTTAGTTTAACGTCCTTCGACGGGGACGCCTTCGGCACTGGACTCCCTCCAGCGACTCAGCCCCTTGCCAGGCGTCAGAACGTGGGCTTAGAGCATTTTTTATAGAGGTTTACGTCCTCGCGGATCCGAAGATCCACCGGTCCTGTCCATTCAGGATTACGGCTGGGCCGGACGGGGTCTGCACCAGACCGGGTCCGTCCGCCCCAGGGTTTTTTATAGAGGTTGCCTTCCTCGTAGCCCTCGAAGAGCCGTCATTCCTGACTGTTGCCAGTCAGGGTTACGACATGGCCGGACGGTGGTCTGCGTCAGACCAGTGTCCACCACCTCTGGACAGAGCCAGCGGCAGTGGACCCGTCCGCCCCCAGCCCGCTCTCCCCTATGCCCTCTGCCAAACAGAGGGACATGCGGAAAGCAGCCCTCCGAACAGCCCTTGACGGGCCGTTCCCACCTCGGCCGGAATTGGCCGCAGGCGGCAGCGCCTTTCCCACCTAGGGAGAGAGGCGCTGCCGTCTCCGTTGCCCAGGGTGCACCACAAGGAGGTTCCGGACCACGCACCCCAACATTTATGATATGCCTGTGCCGATCCACAACCGCCCATTTCCAAGGGATTGAGCTTTATGAGAAGAAAAGGCAAACAAACTCATGGCGATCTATCGATCAGTACTTTTTGTTATATCCTTAGGAATTTAATATTATGTTGGTTACTCACTTGTAAACTTTGGGGCAATCGTTGAGAAACACGATGCACCCTTTATCAATGAGGTCTGCTTTCCTGAACATGGTCCTTTTGGGATAGTACAGAACCTTCCAAGGTCTAGGATAAGATGCGTTTACATAGTGACCGGCTGCTGATAATACCATCATTGCTGTAACTGTAACAAAAACAATTATTTTTGTAAACTATTGGCTCAAAGGACCAGTGTTGGGGTGGTTAATAACATAAGAACTTAAGTCTGAATTAACAATTTATAAAAAATATTTAAAAACATACATTTTATTGATCAATTATACCCAGACACTGAATAAAGGATTGGGCTCATCACACAATAATTTGTACTGGGTGGGAATCGAACCCACGACCTCTAGCTTAGCAGTCAGGGTTACTAACCGCTTGCCCTACAGGCCAGTTAATAATATATAATTATAATTTTAATAAAAGTAGAATACTTACAAAAGATTACAAAAGGTATTTTATTTAGTGGCATGATGGAGATAACACGTCCGGCTCACTTGATATTTCCAACTAAACTAATATTTGGCTAAAGTTATGAAAGAGCATTTTGATTATTATGTTGGACATAAAATTTCTTCCAAGAACTTATGGCAAAATAATTGATTTTTACTGTTGTGTAACTTTGTTATAATGTTTTTTAAGACATTGAGTTGTACATAAATCATTTTGTTATGTAATCAAGATGGCAAACAAGTTTACGATCGAGCACAGTGGTAAGCGATTACCGAGGATATAACTAGCGTATTGACTGCACGGACGGTACAATGGCTGAGTGGGTTTGGTGGTTCAATTTTCTTAAAAGCAAGTATTGTCAACCCTACATTCCAACCCCTCCATCTAAGCTAAATTGCTTGTGTTAGGAGTGGGTTCACGTCGGTAGTGCCTAGTTCAATGCCTTAACGACTAGGCTACCGCCGCTTCAAAATATTTCAAAATGACGTCTGATGCGACTTCATGCATGAAAGTTTTTCAAGCGATCTGTTTTTCGTGACGTGACATGATCCGAGAACACCTTCCAAAGCTGAAGTGGCTTCGTGGCTTCTGATCAAAAGACTATTTTGATGTATCGACAGTAAGTATCTCGGGGGTTCCGCTGACCCCACTGTTAATGTTTATTACCCGTTTTCTTTGAAGACGTGGTATCATTTCTGTTGAGCCGTCTCATATGTTGCGGAGGATGACTCTCCCAGGCCACTAATAATTACAATAATTATCAGTTTTTGACCATAAATCGAAAATACATTTAATTTTCTTGGGCTTGTCAAATTTCCTCTGAATGTTTTTATTTATAATAATAATAATATTCTACCACATTCGCACATCACAACGCCATCTTGTCCCAAACTAATCGGAGCTTGTACTATGGCTGTATACTTATACTAGACAACTGATATTAATACATAAATACTGTTTTTTTTTATAAATACATACTATATAATTATACATCTATTCTATATTATACAAAGAAACACCCAGACCAAATCAAACATTAAATGTTCATGCACACACGTTTGACTTGAGCGGGAACCTTTGGAATAGCAATCTTTATTGTATAATTAAAATATAAAAATAAAACAGTTATACTCGTAGTATACTGTTCATTTTTAAGCATATGGAAATTTTGGACTTAAACGTAGCTCTCTTTGTGATTTAAGATCAAAACAAACCTATCAAAATAAACATAAAAAAGTAGGTACATTAATTTTACGGCAAATTTGAGAAGATGAAAAAAAAAGTTAATACAAGTTCCAGACCTTTTCTTTCTACACAACACTGAACTATTTCCATTGTAATATTTAACTGCGTTTGGCACGGGGTGTAATTTCCTCGGAAATCATAAAAGGCCCTTGTTCCACCTCTTGCACACCATTTCACGCTAACTCGGTTGGACTTTATATTATTTTTCCTGTTGTTGTTTTTTCTTAAACCTCACACATCACACACACGGCCGTCTGATCCTAAACTAGGCAGAGCCTGTACTATGGTAACCAGACTGCTGATAAACATACTTACATATTTCTCAATACATACATCTTATAGATAAATTACACCCAGACACAGAACTGAACTGAACTGTCCGTGTGGTGACGGATTAAGAATACATATACAATATAGTGTTACCACCCCTATTCATCGCGTGGGTGTCGTAAGAGGCGACTAAGGGAGCGAAATACGCAGGACAACAGCACTGCAGAGAGAAGGAAAACTTGACACAATCCCTATACCAACCCGTCTGGCCAGCGTCGTATAGTAGGCCAAAATATCCTTTCTAAGGAGAGTCCTATGTCCAGTAGTGGACTGTTAAAGGCTGTTGATGATGATGAGACACAGAACAAACGATCGTGCTCATTACACAAATATTTTTTCTGTTATTGTTCTGGGTGGGAATGGGACCCACGACCTCCGGTTTAGCAGTCAGGGTCAGGCTCGTCAGGTTGTACTATATGTTCTACCTTTTCTAATAGTTTATATGATTTGAAACAGGAAAGCTTACTAATTTACACACATATGACTTGTTAATGCCAAGATAAAAACGATGTTTAAATTATTTATTTATTTACATCCGTTGGAAGTTCATTTATTATTACCTCAAAAAGATATTTTAAATTATTTATCCGTGTGGTGACGGATTAAGAATACACAGTGTCACCACCCCTATTCATCCCGTAGGGGTCTTAGTTTGCTCCCTTAGTCGGCACCAAGGGAGCAAACTAAGCAGGATAACAGCACTGCAAAGAGAAGGAAAACTTGAAACAAACCCTATACCAACCCGTCTGGCCAGCGTGGTATAGTAGGCCAAAACCTACTTTCTAAGAAGAGGCCTATGTCCAGCAGTGGACTATTAAAGGTGGTATGATGTGATGATAATGAAATTGTTTATATAGTAATTGGTATTAAATATTTAATTTATCATTTCGTAAAGTGTGGCACTCTGATTATTTATGTTGAATGAGAGTCTACTTTTTTTAAATATAATATATTCCAATCGTAATTAAATAAATATCTTAAAGTAAAATCACATGTACCACGTACTTATAATGTTAGTTAGAATCAACTACTATTCAGAGGAAAATGAGTTTTGACTCGAGGGTTTTAAGTGCAATATTGAAAACATTATACTTTTCTTTGGGATTTACATAGGAATATTTCATGAGGTCTTTGATTGTATATAATGTACAGTGGTGGCTATTGAAAATCATTCTGTTAAGAGTGTCTGAAGTTGCTACAACTTGACAAGTATCGTTTACATTTGTGAGCCACGTCAAAATATTTTTACTGACAATGAATTCAAAAATTTTCTTTTTCTTTTTTATCTGCTGTGCCATTGCCGTGACTACTGTATCTGCACTCGATTTATTGAAGGAAATGGTAAGTTTCATTTAAATATGTGGTTTTTTAGGGGGTCAAAGACTAGACGGGTCCCTGATGGTTGCAACTATAGAGTCACGAATGCGTTGCCGCCTTTTGAGTCCTCAATTCAGGAGAATCACGGGGGTTTAAGTTCGGGTAAACTCATGTGCTCAGTAAAAAGCACCATAAAAATTGCTTGCGGAGCCTGAAACCTTAAAGAGAAGGGTCCCTCTAAATTAGGGGGTTTTAGACTCCGGTAATCTCACCAACACGGTGAAAAGCAACAAATAAATAGCTTAAGTTTTCTGTGAGACCGTGGTATCACTCCGGTCGAGCCCGTCCATTTATGCTAAAGCATAGCTCTGCTTCGGTAAAAATATTGTATCAGTAAGTACTTGATTTTCATCCGATCGCAGAATAACCCCGTAAGGGTACGTGATTCCGGTCTCTTAGAGCTACTGTAGTCATATTACCCATTCTTACTTCCAATCTAGCTCCCCCCTTTTAACATTATAATATAATATTAACGTACGTCTTACACACAACGCCATCTTAATACAAGCTCTTTTTAGTTATAAACTAAAAAGAGCTTGTACTATGAAAACTAGATCGACTGATAGAAAACTTTGATGACGTGACTGCACGGATGGCGTAGTGGTTTACAGCCGACTACGCCGAGTGTTGTTGTTTTTGTTGTTGTGTTGTTGTTGTTGTTTGTTGTTTTACCCCACATGGGACGACACTTTGTGTGATCCACAAATTGTTGTTCTGAGTCTGGGTGTTCTTTGTGTCCGTTTCATGTATGTTTGTAAAGTTCCCCGCGACACAGGAATATATTCCTAATGCGGGAAAAAAAACTTTTTATACTTTTTTACATCTCGAGGATCTATATTTATAGTCTAAATTAGGAAATTTATTTGTACAGGGAGGACATGGCGAGGGAGTAGGCGATACATTACTCAACCCTGCACCGGCTCTTGACCAGCTATTAAACGAGAAGGACTCCAAAAATAAGGGTGGTGATTTAATCCCCAAAATTCTTTGAAAATCTTGTATTAAATTCGTATAAAAATTGAGCTTATATAAAAATTTAACGCAATTTTTATGTTTGTTATAACTTTTTTTTTGTTTGTTATAAATAATATGAACAAATAAATATATAAATAAAAAGCCAAGTTGTTTATGTCACCTAAGTATCCTAACAAAATACTAACATCATTATCATCATCATCAACAGCCTATACTAGTCCACTGCTGGACATAGGCCTCTCCTTAGAAAGGAGGTTTGGGCCTACTACACCATGGCCAGACGGGTTGGTATAGTGTTTGTTTTAAGTTTTCCTTCTCTTTGCAGTGCTGTTGTCCTGCTTAGTTTGCTCCCTTAGTCGGCTCTTACGACACACACGGGATGAGCAGTTGTGGTGACACTCCCTGTTCTTAATCCGTCACCACACGGATATTTTTACACGGACACAGATAAAATTTAGCTATGTGAACTTTCTTATATTTAGACTTTAAATGTTCTCCATTTCACCTTTCTCAGTTTACTAAGTTTACTTAAAACTGTGTACAAATCATTTTTCTCTACAACAACAGCCTTTAATAGTCCACTGCAAGACATAGGCCTCTCCTTAGAAAGGAGGTTTTGGCCTACTATGTTTGGCCAGACGGGTTGTTATAGGGTTATTTTCAAGTTTTCCTTCTCTTCAGTGCTGTTGTCCTGCGTAGTTTGCTCCCTTAGTCGGCTCTTAGGACACACACGGGATAAGCAGTTGTGGTGACACTCCTTATTCTTAATCCGTCACCAAACGGACAATTTTTCTCTAGTATTTTAATCATTTTAAGCAAAATAACTATTTATTGCCATCAATAGGAATTAGTGAAATCTTTACTTACAAATAAATGTATTATTATTCCTGCTAGGATATTTGGTTCCTTTAAAAATTCAATCGTTTCAAGCTTATATTTAACTTGCAATGTTTTTATATATGTATGTGTGTTTGGCACTAATCTTGGAAGTTACATAGACCGGCAGCTAGTGACAGAAGTTTAATACCAATTTTCTCACTCATGCCTCTCATAGTATTGAAAGTATTACCAGAGATTAGTCGAATCATTGAAAAATTGAGAGGTGATCGCGGGACCACATTTAAAAAAAAAATTGCAAAGAATTTTTGCTTTGTTCGACAATTATCTCACTTATGGCACTATCGTAAAACGATAGTTAAGCAACGACTAAATGATTGATGAACTAGTCATAGTGCAGCAAGGGATCTAAGGGTTGATATTGAAGGGTGAAATTGTAAAAAATGTAGGTAATGGTAAGACATTTTCTTACCGGTGCCAATGCACAGTTTTGAATTATTCAACCTACACGGTCCATTAAAAATATTGGCATAAGTGCTGATAAGGACTGAATCGATTCCGGTTCTGAGAGAGTTGATAACATTGATTGTCACCATCCTAGACTGCATTCTCTTAGTAATTACTCATATAATAAACTTCTCTCTTGACTCCGGTACTTTCCCCTCCTTGTGGCGTAAGGCCTATATTATTCCTCTCCCAAAAAATAATAACCCTTTACTTCCTGAACATTTTCGGCCAATTTCTATTCTTCCATTTTTATCTAAAGTACTCGAGGCCTGTGTACATAAGCAACTCTCACAGTTTGTATACAGAAACCAACTTTTAAGCCCTCTACAATCGGGCTTCAGACCCGGCCACAGCACAGTTACCGCTCTCCTTAAAGTGACTGGCGATATTAGGAAGGGCATGGAAGATACCAAAGTCACAGTATTAGTCCTAGTTGACTTCTCTAATGCCTTTAATACCGTCAATCACGAAATCCTGTTATCTATCCTATCCCATCTTATGGTTCCTTCTGAGACACTGGAATGGTTCTCCACCTATCTTCAGGGGCGACAGCAATGTGTTCGTGTTGATGACTTATCATCAAGTTGGTGCGACCTCCACGCTGGCGTCCCACAAGGCGGAATTTTATCTCCTCTCTTATTCTCTATATTTATTAACCTCGTAACTCAACATCTTCAGTGTGCGTATCACCTGTATGCTGATGATCTGCAGCTGTACTCACAGGCAAGGGTAGAGGACGTAACGCGGGCTATTGACGAGGTCAATCGGGACCTGGAGGTCATAGAATCCTTTTCGATGAGATTTGGACTGTCAGTTAATCCGACCAAATGTCAGGCAATCATAACAGGCAGCAAACGGATTATGAGCAGATTGGATACTGCCTCTATCCCACCGGTCGTCTACAATGGTTTAATTATTCCATTCAGCCCGGTAGTCAAAGACCTGGGCTTACTTATCGATTCATCCCTCGATTGGCGAGCTCAAATTACTAGCGTGAGCCAGAAAGTAACTGGCAATTTGCGAACATTGTATCGTCTCAAGAATTTCCTACCGCCTAAAACCAAAGTTACGCTCATGCAGTCCTTAATAATGCCAATAATTGACTATGGTGATGTGTGTTATTTCGACCTGAATGCAGACCTTCTAAATAAGCTTGACCGTCTTCTCAATAACTGCATTCGATACATCTTCAATCTTCGGAAGTATGACCATGTGTCTGCTTTGCGTTCCCAATTAAACTGGTTACCTATTCGCCTCCGCCGCAAACAGCGTGCACTTACCTCTCTATTTGCATTTCTCAATTCACCGTCCTCACCTACTTACCTTGCTCCCTACTTATGTTACCTGTCTAGCAATCATGACAGAAATCTTCGCTCAGATAACAATCTGCTTCTCTTATGTCCCTCTCACAACTCCGACTTCGTGAACTCTTCGTTCTTTGTTCAAGCAGTACTACTCTGGAATGCGCTCCCGCTCGAAATCAGGATGTCCACAAACCGCTTTATATTCAAAAAGAAGGTACATGCTCTCCTTCTTAAAGAAATGGCAGAACGGTCTAATCCATAGTTAAGTATACCTCAAATTCAGGTTTTCATAGTGTACGAATATGATATGTCTATGTATCTATATAAATATACTTGTATATATATGTATGTGTATCTTTGCGTATTTATGATGTGTAAGTGTAGTATGTGTGTATATGTTTATATATATAGTGAACCGTATATATTTTCATTGTACATTTGATATTATGATGTAACCTCTGTGCACCTACCTGACAAGATTTCTACATCACCCAAAGGTTGACTGGAAGAGAATGCCCTGGGCATTAAGTCCGCCGATGTACAAAAGTGCATAAAGATGAATAAATAAATAAATAAAAATAACAATTTTCAGCTTGTTTCTGTGATTTTCCCACTTATGCCATTGAAACTATATACTTACGATGCAGTCCAGTATTTTTTGGAAATGTTATCTCCTAACGGTAAAGTATTATACTGACTTTAAAACTATCTTCTGCATCTACAGAGAACAAATATAAGGTACATTATTTTGATTTTTTTTTAGACATCTCCCGCACTAGAAATTTACAAAGATACATGAAACGGACACAAAGAACACCCAGACTGAGAACAACCATTTGTAGATCACACAAAGTGTCGTCCCATGTGGGACCCACAATGGACCACAACACTTAGCATAGTAGTAAGCGGCGTGGCGACTGCTTAATCCACTACGCCATCCGTGCAGTCAAATTATTAACATTAAAAATACCTTACTTACAATCTTTCGTTTTTTAGGTCTAAGGAGCTCTCGGAGTGGTTTATACTCTTGTTTACTCAACTATTGCTCTTTTCTGAGTAAGTCAGCATTGTGCAATTGTCGGAAGGCATATCATATAATAATTTTTGCTTTCAACACAACTTGAAGTTTCACTTAACTCGGATTTGAAATAGAACTAAAAATATGACAAGAATTACACCTTCACTGTCAGCTAGAGCTAGTTTGTTTGGAACCCACCAAAAATACTATCAACTAAATAATAATAATAATTTCACACATCACACACACGGCCGTCTGATCCTAAACTAGGCAGAGCCTGTACAATGGTAACCAGACTGCTGATAAACATACTTTTATAGTTCTAAATACAAACATATCATAGATAAATCACACGCAGTCACAGAACAAATGATCGTGCTCTCTTCAGTGGGAATTGAACCCACAGTCAGCGTCACTAACCACTAGATCAACAGGCCAGGTAATTGTTGACCTAATGTTGGTTGTTAAAGTAATAATGACGTAACGGCCTTAATCCACTGCGATGGAATATTATACTAATTAGTGAAAATGTTCTTAAAAGTAGATATCTACTAAAACAAGTAACTAGAACTTTAATTTTATTTTATACTGTAGATACAATGGATCCAAACTTTTTACATCAGGCTTTGAGATGGTTACGAAACTTTTTCTTCCATCTGAACTACACTGATGTTAACTATCCCTATGACAGCAATAAGGAAATTGTTTCTTTTAAAAGACAACTCCCGCATTAGGAATATCCTGTGTCGCTGGGGACTTTACCAACATACTCGTACATGAAACGTACACAAAGAACACCCAGGCTCATAAGAACAATTTGTGGATCACACATAGTGTTGTCCCATGTGGGGTTTGAACCCACAACACTCGGCGCAGTAGGAAGCGGCGTGGCGACCGCTTAAACCACTACGCCATCCGTGCAGTCTTCATCAGGAAATGATACTTAACTTGGAACTGTAATTTGTTAGGAAGTAAGAAACTTAATATGTTTAGAAACATATAGTATAGTTTTGTATCGTGTTTGTAACGTGTTTTTTAAATATTACATCTTAAATACTCATATTGTTCGTGCAACGCCTACTGCAAAGAGAAAAAAGACCTGAAACAAACCCTGTGCCAAAACCTCCTGTCTGAGGAGAGGCCTATGTCCAGCAGTGGACTAGTAAAGGCTGTTGATGATGATGATAATGATGAACGCCTACTGAATCAGTTACAGCAAGTGGAGGATTAGCAATAAGTTGTTAATTGAAAAAGAACACACTATTTTATCTCTTATTTTGTTTGTATAAAAGAACCGTACAAGTATCCAGGTCGTTAATTTATTATGTTATTGCAAAATTATTGCTTCGTCACACACTCAAACTTGAACTCCATATGTCTTTATTTATTTATGTCTTTAGTTATTTGCAATCGTCTTTTATGTAGACTCTAAAGTCTTAAATCAACACACACAATAGCAATTTCTATTTTGTCAAATAGTAAGCAAAATAAATATAATAAAAATTATAGTTATACAAAATCTATGATATGCCTGTGCCGGTTTACAACCGCCCATTTCCAAGGGGTTGAGCCTTATGAGAAGAAAATGCAAACAAACTCATGGCCACTCTTTTTAAATTTACAGATGGATACAATGGCATGGGCCCTACTGTAGCTTAGAATCTAGTGTTATACCTAAAATGTCGTACTATCCACAAGGTCCAACTCGACATCCTTAATCATCACAGTAGTTTTCACTGGCTTGACGTTTGGCATAGTGAAACGTATACACTTAGTTTTTTGTTCATTTAAAAGCAAATTGTTGATATCAAACCAATGAACCACTTTCGAAATGGCGCTGTTTCCCTCTGTGAAATTAAGAAGTTTTAGTTATAATAATAATAGTTGTTAAACATATCAAGAATATCATACTGATAAAAGATCACATAGAAATCACACGTTATTATTATATTATTTCCTTATGCTAACAAATCATTTACTGTAGAACTCACACAATTATCTATTGCATTGTGTACACCAACATACAAAGTAACCGATTATAACATATGTATTTACACATGTTCCAAGTTACCAGGTGATTGAGATATTTACAAGTTCGTTGGCTCATCCTTTTCCGTTCAATCAGTTCTTCTTTAATATGCGCTGCCGCTGGACATCAGGATGGCTACCAACACTTTGTATTTTAAAGCAATATCTGGATTTAAAATATCAAATTGTTATTATTATCCTATATGCGTATGTATGTCTGTATTTATATACTTTTGTATTGTATTTATGTATTGTAATATATGTACACATGTATAATATGTATAAGTGTAGTATACGTAGGTTTGTATTTGTGTAAATAAGTGATTTTGTATCCAGTTTAAATTGCTTTTAGTTTATTTAAATGAACTGTAATCAAAATGCACCTACTTCCTGTTTTCTCTGGTAGAATAAAAATAAGTATACAATAAAAATACAGTTACTTAAATCTGTTGCACGTAAATCAAACAAACAAACATGTTGCAAAAAAAGTTTATTGCGACTATTTTCAAAATACATTTAAATTAATTTTCTGAAACAGAATCTACTTGGCTACTATAAATACTACCAACTATTAGATGAATGAATATGCCTTGTTGTTAAAATTTCAATACAAATTTTATTGGTTTTATGATAATACCCTCATAACATACCATAGCGTAAGCTAGTGCAGATAGCCGCACAAATTCACGTGATCCAGTATTTCTATATTTACAACTTGCTAATATCACCCTAAACCGGTTGGAGGGTCCTTCCCTTCCTTCCACGAACGTTCTTGATTTCATGGGATTAAAAACATATATTGTATTCAACAATTTTCTTCGTAAATAACAATAATATTCTACCACATTCACACAACGCCATCTAGTCCCAAAGTAAGTAGAGCTTGTACTAAAGCTACTAGACAACTGATATAAATACATATATACTTTTGTTTTTTGTAAATACATACTTATTATACATAAAAACACTCAGACCAAATCAAACATGAAATGTTCATGTTTTCATTAAATAAAACATATGTAGAAAATTAATTAATAAAAACGCATAGCTTATGAGCAATGCCTTTGTGTGTGTGTGTTTTTTTTTGCGTGTTTGTATACCATCACATACTTATAAAAGCTCATATTTCTACATTCAATAAACCCTTTTAAAAAAAAAGTTGAACCGACTTCTAACAAAACCGACAAAGAGCACTAAAAATTAAAAAATAATTACAAATCTATGTAAAAAACTATAATAAGTACCCTCAATGTAACAGGTAACATTATAATACCAATAGTCTCTTCTAGTCTGTTTAAAGTCGGTACCAAGCTCGATGCACAATAAGTAATACTGGTCTATGTCAGCTTTATATTAGCACAATGAAAAATTAAGAATTCAAAATAATTCTAATGAAACATCGAAGATTTTGTTAATTAATAAAGACCAACCAGATCAACTCCCTTTTTTTTTGTAACGTGTGGAAATCCCCTCGGACCGTCACCCCGGTGCGCTTCTAGTTTGGGGGGGGGGGGGGGTCCAGGTTGTTATCGCCTTCCGGACCCCTCCCAGCGCCGGCCTGCTCCTGGCGCGGGCTCCGTCTCAAAGGACCTCTCTATAGGCGACGTTGATAGTGGGTCGTCTTGTTCACTTCTCAAAGAGAATTTTTGCTGTAAATTCCCTGGTACTGTGTGCAATTCTCTTGTTTACCTAACTGGAATTGGGGGTGATGATGTAAGGTGTGATACTCAAATTTTAAATGAAGTACAAGTAGGTGAAATAACTCAGACCTTACTCTTTCATGTAGTACCGGATTCTTGCCTATCAGAACCTGCCATCATAGGTAGGGACATCTTAGAAAATGACATTGGCGTCCAAACTAATCAAGATCAGCTTAAATTCTTTTCTAAGAAACAGTCAAATTTTTGTGAGTTGCAACCGAACAAAATAACTTCCGATTCAATTGACACTGATCTCGAAGGTGAAAATAGGGAAGCTTTAGTGAGACTACTCAACAAATATGCTCAATATTTTATAGAAGGAGTTCCAACTAGAAGGGTTAATACTGGTATGTTAGAAATTAACCTAGTTGACCCACACAAAATTTAAGAGTTTTTTCCAGAACTATTTTAATAAATTACGTATAAAATTGCTTACAAACGAAATGCGATGCCATCCATAGCAACAAAACGTCTATCCGAATTATTTTAACAAGATAGAATACAAAATTTCAACCTTTTCTTCTTAATACAACGAGAATTACTGTGGTGACATAAATACTGCAAGTTCTCTGCGCATCACATGGCGCAGTCTCTGACGGTTGCCATGGTTTGTTTGGCTAAAGAAATACTCGTAGCTAAAACACGTTGTCGGGGCTGTCAAATTCCCAATAATTGTGAGGGTTTCCCTCGATTTCTCTAGGATCCCATCATCAGATCCTGAATTGGTGGTAACGGGACAAATTCATAGCATACCCTTTCGATTACAAAAATAATTTTGAAAATCGGTCCACAATTGACGGAGAAATCATACATAAACGGAACAAACATACATAAAAAAAAAACAGACGAATTGAGAACCTCCTCTTTTGTGTTTTGGAAGTCGGTTAAAAATAAAATAGTAATTAAATGTTGAAAATACTTTTTCTTGTACTCTCTCTTAAATTTTCTTTTTATGTGGCAGAATAGCAACACCATGTGATTATAATCCCATCGATATCAATACGTGTATATCATAGAAATTGTAATAATTACGATTTCTGTAATTGACGTCGATGGTATTATAATCATATTAATTCTTTTTCTGTGAAGACATCGCTTCAATGAAAAACGATTTCAATTTTTTTAAGGTAATATATACGATACGGATGGTCACCATCCCCATTCATCCCGTGGGTGTCGTAAGAGCCAACTAAGGGAGCAAACTATGCAGAACAACAACACTGCAAAGAGAAGGAAAACTTGACAAAAACCCTATAAAAACCCGTCTGGCCAGCGTGGTATACCAGGTCAAAACCTCCTTTCTAAGTATAGGCCTATGTCCAGCAGTGGACTGTTAAAGGCTGTTGATGAAGGTAATATATCTACTGACGTAAAGATAGATAGATAATTTATACCAAACTTTGTTTTAGCTCATAATAACGAAGATATCGTATTTGTGTCAAAGGTTACTCAAACTGGACGAAGCCGCGAGGGAGAGTCCTGTTATCAGTGCCACAGCTTGACCTGAAGTCTCTTATCACACGTAAACAACGCAGATTCCATGTTGCCTTAAATTTATGGTATTACTATTCCTATTGCTATAAAAATAGAGTTCAATTTTCAAGAAATTGATTTACTATAAATCTACAAGGGGATTCCTTTTACCCAGATACGGTGGCATCATCAAAGTTGATCTGTCAATAACATATTGGGTTAATCACCTATCGATAATTTGCGTAATTATAATGAATCTTAAGAAACGTGGTACAAAGAGGACTATTTCTCGTACTCAGAATAAAATCTTCGTATGATCCGCCTATGGGAGCAAATTACGCAGGACAACAACATCACTACAAAGAGAAGGCAAACTTGACACAAACCATGTACCAACCCATCTGGTCAACGTAATATAGTAGCCCAGCAGTGGACTATTATTAAAGGCTGTTGATGATGATGACTACAATATTAAAATTACAATTCCTTCTTAAATTCCAGATTTTTCTAGTTAGTTATTAAAGGACTGCACGGATTGGTTAAGTAGTCGCCACGCCGCTACCTACTAGGCCGAGTGTTGTGGGTTCAAACCCCACATGTTTGTGTGATCCACAAATTGTGGTTCTGAGGATATATTCTGGGGAATTGTAAAAAAAAAAACTAGTAGTTATTGATTATTGAAAAAAAACTAATTAATATGAACTTAACTTTTATTCATAAAAAAATATATTACAAGTCAATATGTTTAACGTATGAATATAAATTAATTAATTACATAATGTGAACATCATCATTACTTTCCACTGGCGACGTTCGCAGCTTGCCCGACAACAGCAACAGCTGGTCCAGCATGGATTATACCATCACGGATGTGCTGTCCAAGTTTCTCCTGAAAACAGAAGTAAAAAACTCATCACTAGAGATCACAGACTGCGTTAAGACTGTTCATTGTACTGTTTTATAACTATTTTAAAATTGTACAATGCTTTTCTTTTCATAAATCATCAACATCAACAGCCTATAACAGTCCACTGCTGGACACAGGTCTCACCGTAGAAAGGAGGTTTTGGCCTACTATACCACGCTGGCCAGACAGGTTGATATAGGGTTTGTTTCAAGTTTTCCTTCTCTTTGCAGTGATATTGTCCTGCGTAGTTTGCTCCCTTAGTCGGATCTTACGACACCCACGGGGTGAATAGGGGTGGTGACATTCCGTATTCTTAATCCGTCACCACACTGTGTGTGCAATAAAAGTATTTATCTATCTATGAATTTTTTAGCTTATTACTAACCCATCTTTGAGATAAGCGGATGCACAAAAAAGAAAGTATCGATGACCAATTGCAATGGTATATAATATTTTGCTGACTACAATATACCCAAAGACAAATGAGAAAACACCAGGACATCCATCTACCATCATTTCACCAAAAGAAAAGAAAATCACTAAATTACTAGGATTGGAATATACTTTAAAAGAAGAAAATACTGACGTATCCGTCGATGGCGATCTTTACTATGGGTTTCTGTGAGTGTGTGTGAGAAATAGATTAACAAAACCCACCCTACTACGCTAAGTGTTGTGGGTTTGACACTATTATATAAAAATAAAATAGTAATAAAATAAAATAGTAAAAATAAATAAAATAGTAAAAAGAAAAAGAAAGAAAAGAATGAAGCTACATCAAAAACCTAGTCTCACCTGGTCTTATATCCGCACTATACTCTATACACTTAGTAGTAAACCTCGTTAATTTGTTCCCAAGAAGATGGTTTAACAGAGAAATTAGTTTAATTATCGGAGAATTTCGTTACTACAGCGATTGATTTTTAATAAATTACTGCGAATCTAAGAGGATAATATAACATAATGATAAAGTCAGGGAGTTTCCCTGTTACACGAGAAAAAGGTAGAAGCCCCAATTCTCGGTAATAAATAAAATATTATTTATTTATATTCAGCAGATGATACTATATGATAATTGGTATTGGATTAAATATAAATGGAACATGCATTTCAAAGTGTTTAATATTTTTTTGTTGGTAGATACCGTAATGACATTGATTGATTATGTTTAGTGCTTGCAGATGACTTATACGTTGTAAAAAACTGGAATAATCAGTTACAAGTATAATAAGTTTTTTTTTAAAGATGACTAATGCGAGTATGAATATGTATATCCTGTGCCGCGGGGGTTATTACAGACATACATGAAACGGACACAAAGAACACACAGACTCAAAACAACTATTTGTAGATCACACAAATGGTCAGCCAATTAATAGAATGTAATTATAAATTAATTACAAATTAAGCAAAAATAATTATATTTGTATATATTTTTTTTAATTTGTATTTCTATTAGTTTTATCTAGCAACCCGTAAGTTACTTAAGTGGTGCTTAATAAACACATCTTAAAAAAGAATTAACTTAAAAGAATCTCAAATAACAAGATTTTCCTATTAACTGAATTATGATTTACAATTGAATTACAATAAAATAATGCAGAACATTAGTTCTGCATTATTTTATTTATGGACATTCTTTGAAATAAAATTGTACTTGATCATTGAAATACGCAACGAAGAAATATTAAATAACGTAGGACGAGTTCAATTTTTTTGTAAAATATATAGTTGCGGTATAACTAGGTAAAGTTTTTAATAGAATAGCCTTGTGTCCACTAATAACAAATTGCTTGGTTTATAGTTTCCAAATAAATAAAATTTCCAAATTTCCAAATAATAAATTCTCATAAAAGTTAAAGATTATTCATGTTTTAAAATATTCATTAAGTCACGTGACAGCGAACACCAATCAGAAAGTGTTACGTCAAGCCACGCAAAACATCATTGTTGTTGTTGACGTTTTCATACAACAGAGATTACTCCTTATTCCTTATTCATTTTTTGAAAACAACTGGACACAGATGTAAACAGTTTTATTTCGCAGACTGTGACGTCATCAAGACGCCATGACACTATTCAGCGTTTTCGAAGGAAATTTAAATTGTTTTTTTAAATACAAAATACGTAATGTAAATATTGCTTTTTCTTTAAAATATAGGTTTTTTGGAATAAAATAGATATTAAAGAATATAATTAACCAAGTTTTAAAATTGAGTCAACTAGTCTATTTATATAAAATTATTATCAATATATATATGTGTAACATTTATAATGACATAACGAACGTTTTGTGGCTTAGCAATTACCATTAGGTACTGGACAAACGCCAGTGGTTACGGATGCTAATTGCAAAGCCACAAGTCATGGGTTCTATTTTGCAACTAGAAAAAATATTTGTCTGATGATTACAACTTTCCATTAAAACGTATATTTATTTATTAATATTATTAACCTCACACATCTCACACACGATCCTTACTAGGCGGAGCCTGAACTACGATTATTAGACTACTGGTAAACATACTTATGTATTTCTAAATTCATAGAATATGCTTTTATTGTACACCAATTACAGTAAATTGGTTAAATATTACAGATGGATATGTACAATGGGCGGCCTTATTGCCAAAAGCAATCTCTTACAGGCAACCTTTGGATGAACAAATCGACAGTAGATAACAAGAAACAGTGGGTAGTCTAGGTGTATTGAAGCTAACGTAGTGTAAAAATAAATATTTTAATATTTAATATTTCACACACATCTCACACACGGCGGTCTGATCCCAAACTAGGCAGAGACTGTACTATAGTAACCAGACTGCTGATAAACATACTTATATATTTCTAAATACATACATATTATAGATAAAGTACACCCAGACACAGAACAAATGACCGTGCTCATCACACAATTATTTGTTCGGGGTGGGAATCGAACCCACGACCTCTGGCATAGCAGTCAGGGTCACTAACCACTAGACCAACAGGCCCGTCAAAAATAATAGGCCCGTAAATAAATATACATATACATACACATACATACAAATACATATATTATATATATATACAATATAAGTATAAACAATATATATTTATAACTATGAAAACATTAGTCATGTACCTATATGTACATTAGATATATATTAAAGATTGGCCCAGACACAGAGAAATGATCATGTTTATCACACAATAATTTTTCCTATTTGGGAATCGAACCCACGACCTAAGGCTTAGGTCCACAGGCCCCTTTTTTTTTTTTCCGTGCGGAAATCCCCTCGGATACCACCTGTCGGTGGCATGTCGGACTCGAACCGACTAAAACCGCACGCCGTCTCGGGTACTAATAGCCGGGTAACCAGGTATACCCTAGAAAGGGGTCCACAGGCCCCTCATACATTATTTATTATTATATTAAAAATCCCGTCCGTGTGGTGACGGATTAAGAATACAGAGTGTCACCACCTCTATTCATCCCGTGGGCGTCGTAAGAGCCGACTAAGGGAGAAAACTACGCAGGACAACAGCACTGCAAAAGAAAAGGAACACTTGACAATAACCCTATACCGACCCGTCTGGCCAACGTGGTATACTAAGTCAAAACCTCCTTTCTAAGGAGAGGCCCATGTCCAACAGTGGACTATTGAACGCTGTTGATGATAATTGATGATGATATTAAAAACACAAATATTTGTCCTCGGGTCTTCAGTTAGAAGCTAAAGGAATAACACTAGTAGGCCCTTTACTTTCAAAAGATACGCAATAAATCTTATATATAAAATTCTCGTGTCACAAAGTTAGTTACCATACTCCTCCGAAACGGCTTGACCGATTTTTATGAAATTTTGTGTGTACATCGGGTAGGTCTGAGAATCGGCCAACATCTATTTTTCATACCCCTAAACGACAAGTACCACCCCTATTTTTTTTCTTTATTTCCTAAAAATAATTTATATGGCAAAGCAACGCTTGCCGGGTCAGCTAGTTGTACTCGTAAATAAAAACATATAAACAAACAATAACAAAATTAACATGGAAAGACAAAAATTGTTGCGATGACCCTGTTTCTACTACGAATGCATTTGCATTGCAGATATACCAACACGTTGGCAGTTCTTTGTTAGTCTTAGAGTTTATTGCACACAAATCCAGTTTTACCGGTAAGTTCGTAGTTTTAAAGTTAATTGCTTTTTGTAAGAATTCAGTAAGAGATTATTTGTATAAGATTGTTTTAAGACTGTTTATACAGATGAAGTTCTCAGGTGGAGTTACCGTTTAAACGAGGCAAAAAAGAACAGAAAGAGAGAGCATTTCAAACACAAATTTTAATGAAATCTTTTATTTACTGCAAGCTTTTGCCCGCAGCACGCTATCGTCAGCTATCGCAGTAAAAAGTAGTCGCTGATAATATAGCTTTCTATTGGTATAAGTCCTTTTAGTGGTTTAGGCGTGAAAGCGTAACAAACAAACAAAATCATTTTCACATTTATAAGATAAGTATGAAAATATAGACGGCCGCATGGTGTAGTGGTTTGTGTGACGGATTGCTACGCCAAAGATCACGGGTTCGTGCTCAAGTCAAACATTTGTGTGAATCAACATTGAATGTTTAATTTGGTCTGGGTGTTTCTATGTATAATATGTATATATTTACAAAAAAATATGTATTTATGTATTATGTAAAAAAAATATGTATATATTTATATTAGTTGTCTAGTACCCATATTACAAACTCTGCTTAGTTGGGGACTAGATGGCGTTGTGTGAATGTGGTAGAATATTATATTATTATTATCATAGTACTGACTGTAGTGGTTTAAGCGGTCGCCACGCCGCTTACTACTACGCTGAGTGTTGTGGGTCCGATCCCCACATGGGACGACACTTTTTGAAATCCACAAATTGTTGTTCTGAGTCTGGGTGTTCTTTGTGTCCGTTTAATGTATGTTTGTAAAGTCCCCCTATGTCCGATATGTTCCTAACGCGGGAGTTGTCTTTTAAGAAAAAAAAAGCAGAAAGAAAGTAGTTTTATTTTTATGAAATTATCTAGTCTGAAATTAGAAGGGAATCTTCGAAGAACATACTTCGAAGTTCCCAAACGTTTAAAATATTTTATAAAAGCTTTAAGCTAAAAGGTTTTAGCCCTTCGATGCCAATCTGTATTTGAGAGCGTGGTTCTGACATTTTTGTGACGGCAATTCAATGTCTGGTTTCTTTATGATTTTCATTCGTTTGTACTTGACTTTTCGAACAATTTTTATTAATTAATAGATCCGGTAAATATTTATACTGATATACTTAAACTCAAGTTTTTTTTACCGTCTGTTTGAATGGAATATTTAAAAAAATTATACCCAATTCATTTAGATTAAAAAAAATATCTAAACAAATTATTAAAAAAAAATTTAATAATCTACGACATTGTACATGAGTTTTATCTGGGTGGCTCATCATTTAATTATTTGTCCTGGGTGGGAATCGAACCAGATGACCTATGGCTTTACAGTCAGTATCACTAGACCAATAGGTATGCCCACTAGTTTTTTTTTCTTAATTAAGAGGTCAATAACATAATATACACAAGTTTAAGGTAGCAAACAAGCACACGGCCTTCTGATGGTCATCCTAATTAATATAATAATTAGGAATTTTATTTGTTTGTTTGCTAAGCCCTCAAGACTTAACTGCTCAATCTTTCATCTTTTATCATTGTTTGACGACCGGATGGCGCAGTGGTTTATGTAACGGACTGCTATTCCAAAGGTCACGGGTTTGATTCCCGCTCAAGTCAAAACATCTGTGTACATGACGTTTAATGTTTGATTTGGTCTGGGTGTTTCTATGTATAATATATATGTATTTACAAAAAAAAAGTATATAAGTATTTATATCAGTTGTCTAGTACCAAACTAAGCAGAGCATGATAGCGTTGTGTGATTGTGGTAGAATATTATAGTATTACTAGCTGAGACTAGCCTAAGTTACTCCTTATGTCATCAGCTATCTGCCAGTGAAAGTCCCGTCGAAATCGGTCCAGCCGTTCCAGAGATTACCCGGAACAAACAGACAGACAGACAGACAAAAATTGTAAAAAATGTTATTTTGGCATATGTACCGTGTAAACATACATATGCATTTATTAAAAAGCGGTTATTTTAGTATTACAAACAGACACTCCAATTTTATTTATTTGTATAGATTACATTTTTTGTCTAGACAGTCATAAAGAAGTAAAAACAAAATTGATTATAGATTCTTCGTCGTTACAGCAATACATAAAAGTTTATTTTTTGTCCATAAAATACTTACAATTTTGTGAAATACTTTCCATCTAGGTTCTGGCGCCGCCGATACACTCGATAGAGTGACCAAACAAGCGAAAACGAACACTAAAACTTTTGTGAAATTCATTTTATTTCTATAAAAAAAATTGATTACAATAAAGTTCAAAATATTTTATAACGTCAATATAAGTATAGCGTTCTGAATGATGCTCTATTTCAATCACCTGAGAAAAGTCCGTTTTATACTTTCTTTTTTCAAGTGTTTTAAATGAAATCGTTTTGTTTTGTAAAGCGTTTTAAACTTTATTCCGTTAGTGTATGAGTCGTTTCTGATCGAATAGATCGAATTAAACTGTAATCTTGTTTGCGATGAGTCACGGCACTCGAGGGGACTCCCTCGAGCCGGTGTCTACGGTTTCTTTATTACTTTTGGATGCGGCAAAACGTTCGCTGTTCGTGTTATGGTTAACTGTTTATAATTGCTAAGGTTTTCCTGTTTGAAATATAATTTTAATAACCGATTGATACGTAATTAAAGGGAAGTATTATTATTGATATTGTATTGCATTTATGATTCAGCTAGAGTTATGGATTGTTGAATCTGCTCTGTTATCCGTGTGGTGACGGATTAAGTGTACGAAGTGTCACCACGCCTATTCATCCTGTGGATGTCGTGAAAGCCGAATAAGGGAGCAAGCTACGTGGGACAATAGCACTGTAAATAAAAGAAAAGACATATATATATATGATACCCAAATAATCATACACAGTCGCAATTTTCCGTGTCTTCGCACTCATGATTTTTCTATTTCATGTTTCTAACTATAACTACTTCTAACACGATACGTTATACTTCCGACACGACCTTCAAACCTTCAGCGTACTCCTTCCTCAAAGGCTGGAATCGCGCTTGTAACTCCTGATCCTCTTTGTTCATGGGCGGCGGTAGGCGCTTCCCATCAGGTGACCCGTCCATAAATTTTTTTTTTTATCCTTTTTAAGACCCTTACGCGTAAAATATCCAATAATCCTTTCTTACTGAGTGCTTACAATATAATAAGCATCAGATGTCAAAACTTCAAGTTTGTAACCCCAGCATTTTGGCTCTGCGATTTATCAGTCAGTCAGTCAAGCAAGTAATTTTATTTGTATAGATTAATGAATGAATCACATACATAATTAAACTCTAAGCGAATACACGTGTCATAAAAAAATATCAACAATATATAACGTTGTCTAACGTAATGTAAATACCATCTGCGTAGTACAAAAACTGGTTTCACTTTTAGTTTTAAAAGAAAACAGTTGTTTGACCTTGTGTCTGATGAGTTGTGTTGACTTGCTATTATTTTGTTTCACCTAAAACAAACCAGAATTTAATTTGAATGTAGGTCAAGTCTTGTCTCTCTCCTCCTCCTCTCGTATGCTTCATTGCTGAAGGTCATGTCCGGTCTTCGGCTGTTCTGAGCGCAACAGATAATGGCTCCCATCAAACCATCGGTTGGGTGCCCGACGGCGAGGTCTTTTTTCTTCTATTCTGACTACCACCAGCTTGTCAAGATTATCTGACTGACTCCGGGCTATATGGCCAAAGTAACCTAACACTCGCTAGTAGCAAATTGTTGACAGTGTGATCTTTACGTCAACTTGTTATTAAGTCAAATAAATAAATCTAAATTTAGATGTTAATTAAACGCTCATTAACATCAACAGCCTTTAATAATCTACTGCTGGATTTAGGCCTCTCCTTAGAAAGGAGGTTTTGACCTGCTATAACACGCTAGTGAGACGGGTTGGTCTAGGGTTTGTTTCATGTTTTCCTTTTCTTTGCAGTGCTGTTGTCCTGCATAGTGTGCTCCCTTAGTCGTCTCTTACGACACCCACGAGACGAATAGGGGTAGGGACACTCCGTATTCTTAATCCATCACCACACGGACAGTTAAAATTAAATTCATTGCTACCAATATTTTGTTTTATTATTGCCTCATCTGTTCAATTGGAATATTACCTCTAAGTACCTATCCATCTATACTGTAATATAAAAAAAATAATTCAATAAATAAATACGAATACCTCTACTACCTTATTGAATTAATACTTAACCTCAATGTGAAACAATTAATTATAACAATTGCGGAATAAAATCACTGTTATCGGTAATACAGATTTACAAGAGCTAAGATATAGAGTATCAAAGTAAATACTACTTTGATAATCAAAGTATAAAAGGGATTACCAGTTATGATATAAATTTAGTCAAAGTTATTCAAATAAGTACACCTTTACTTCCATCACATCACTGCTCGATATAGGCCTCTCCTTAGAAAGGAGGTTTTGGCCTACTATACCACGCTGGCCAGACGGGTTGATATAGGGCTTGTGTCAAGTTTTCCTTCTCTCTGCAGTGCTGTTGTTCTGCGTCGTTTCCTCCCTTAGTCGGTTTTTACCCACGGGATGAATAGGGGTGGTGACAGTCTGTATTCTTAATCCGTCACCACACGGCCTTCCATACCTATATTATAAACCAGCTGAGACCCGCGGTGTTTGTTGTTATAACCGCGGGCAACGCCGCGGGGCGAAGCTAGTCTAAAAAAAGTAGCCTTAGTTACTCCTTATGTCATCAGCTATCTGCCAGTGAAAGTCCCGTCGAAATCGGTCCTGAGGTTTCAGAGATTACCCGGAACAAACAGACAGACAAAAATTGTAAAAAATGTTATTTTGGCATATGTACCGTGTAAACAAACATATGCATTTAGTAAAAAGCGGTTATTTTAATTTGACCTAGAATTGTCAAATTATTTAATAGAGTAAAAAAATATTTAGGTCAAATTACAATAGATAGTTCCAATGCATTCTAAAATTATTAAAGTAAGGACACCCATACTTCCATACTTATATTACAAATGTGTAATGTAAAAGTACATTATCGATGATTAACATAAGTTACTTTTTACCGCGATAACAAACAAACATGCGGGCGGAGCCGCGCGCATGAGCTAGTAGTAAATGAAAATTTTCATTTGATATTTGATTGAATACTTTCAAATTTAAATTCATAACATACAAATCTAAATCGAGTTATAAATATAATAATAATAATATTGTATCACATTCGCACAACGCCATCTAGACCCAAAGTAAACAAAGCTTGTACTTTGGCTACTAGACAACTAATATTAATACATTTAAATATATTTTTTTCTAAATACATACTTATTATACATAGAAACATCCGGACCAAATCACACATTAAATGTTCTCATGCACACAAATGTTTGACTTGAGCGGGAATCGAACCCGTGACTTTTGGAATAGCAGTCGGTTACACAAACCACTACGCCATTCGCCAAAGGTTAAATGTTAATAAATGTTGTGTAAGTGCTCCAAAATTTTGATATTTATGAAAAAATATATATTTTAGTTCTTTGTTTACAGCATCATTACAAAAATATATGTTTAGTTATAGTATTGTTGAAACTGTGTTTTATCCAGTACAATACCATTTTATGTCTATGTTTAACTAATTATTCAACCTATGTTTTTGTCACTTACAAAGCATAAAGTGTTACCGCATACGACATATGCGATTTAAATAAAATGTTATATAAATATCATTGCAATTAAGCTTTAAACCCCAACAAAAGTTATTAATAACAAAAAGACTGGAGAAGGGAATTAACATCTGACCTCCCCGGTGGTTCCCGCGTTCAGCATGCGCACACCTTATCATGACGATTCAACAAAGTTATGAACTTTATTCGTTGTGCGATAGAGTCTCAATTCGTCAGCGACAAATTAATTAGTCGTGTTTTATTATTTTGGTATAAATATACACGTTTTATTGTGTAGAGCATCATTCGCATCGACTTCATTGAGCCGTGAACTTGAATAGAAAAACAAATTCTAATTTTGAAAATGAATTTCTCAAGAATGTTATTCTTCGTGTTCGCTTGTTTCGTCGCGTTGGCGACCGTTTCAGCGGCTCCCGAGCCCAAGTGGAAGATCTTTAAGAAAATTGTAAGTTTTGTTTTCGTTATTGCATGGTACTATGGTGGCAAACGAGCATACAGCCCCCTCTATAGTAAACAATTACTCTTACCTTTAGGTATTTACAATACCAGCGCATTTGTTATTTGTTAAATGTTTTCCCTAAAAAAAATAAGTCTATGTATATTAACACTTAGATTTTTTTTTGTTTTGATGTTTTTTTGTTTTCCTGTTTGATTTTTAATAATTTCATTTTACTATTTCAGGAGCGAGTGGGCCAGAACATCCGTAATGGTCTCGTCAAAGCGGGACCAGCTATTCAAGTTCTGGGAGCTGCAAAAGCGTTAGGCAAATAGACAAATATTGGAGAGTGAAGACTTTCAAAAACACACAAAAATTCAAAAAATATGTCTCTGGACTGGACTTTTGCCAATTTGTACATAACTTTAGTATTAATTATAAAATTAAGGATAATTTAAAGAATCGCCATAATACTTACAAGACTTAATAAATTATTTATTTTTAATTTATTTTTTATTTTCTGTCGTTACATTAGTTAGATTACAGATACATACTCGTAATTATGGTTGCCGACGTTTCCGCAGATTACTCTATAAAGTTACAAGAATGAAGTGAAGTTGAATCCTTTTTTTTTTTGAAAGACAACTCCTGCGCTAGGTACATATCCTGTGTCGCGGGGAACTTTACAAACATACATGAAACGGAAACAAAGAACACTCAGACTCAGAACAACAATTTGTGGATCACACAAAGTGTCGTCCCATGTGGGATTTGAACCCACAACACTCGGGGTAGTAGGAATCGGCGTGGCGACCGCTTAAACCACTACAAAATCCGTGCAGTCAAAAAAAAAATGATAACACAATTTCGACCTAAACACTATTTTTAGCTGACCCACCACAATTTAGAAATAAATTACTCAAAACACAAATAATTTATATTTCATCCACCACAGAAGTCACAGCTACATATAGTTTTTTTGTATAGATATACTAAAATAGAAAAAGTCAAGGAATTCAGCTTACTAAGTTTAAACATAGATACCAAATATTAATTGGAAATCGCATATACACAAAATTAAATCAAAATCATCAAGAATACTGCATTACACAAACACAATACATAACACCAACAGCTGAATCACAACAAGAAATAAACAGCATGGGGACAGATTTATTCATCCAACCATTGCTATCACAAAATTGCAAATCCACATCTTTAGAGCCTAATAAAATTGAAGAACAATTTAAGACTGCTGTACTTAAATTCAGATATAGTGACCCAACGACTAGACCATATATACCAAAACAAAAGATATCTACGAAACTCACAAAAATAGTCCATTTCATTGACACCGAAATACTGCCAAACCACATTTCCCTTGAACAAGATTTTTTAATGACTCAAGCCATTATTTACTGTGCCGCCTACACGGCAGCTACCTGCAATGGATCTAAAATTAAAGATAATATCACACCTGTTACTCAAAATCAAGCAAAAATACCGCCCTGGCAGAAAAGGTTACAAAATAAAATACAAAAGTTAAGGAAAGATATTGGAAGGATGACAGAATATATAAGAGGAAATAGCAGCGATAGAGTTAGAAGATTAGTTGAAATAATAAAAGATAAACATCAAATCCATTCACAGCATGAAGAACCTAATCTAAGTAACGAACATTTCCTCGATACTCTCAAACAAAAACTGAATGCAGCTACAAGTAGATTAAAAAGATATATAAACTGTACACTCAGAAAAACACAAAACAACGAATTCACTAACAATGAAAAACAATTTTATAGACATTTAGCTTCAAACACAACACAATATACAAATAAAAATATGGAAGATTCAGTAACAGCACCGGTTGATGAACTGCATAACTTCTGGTCCAATATTTGGTCAAAACCTATACTTCATAATTCACAAGCTGAGTGGCTTCAGAACAATACCTCCCTAACAGACTCTATTAGCCATATGGATTTTGAACAAATTCCTGTAGAAATATTCATAAATGTATTGAAAAAACTGCACAACTGGAAGGCACCCGGCAGCGATCATATTCACAACTACTGGTATAAGAAATTTACATCTGTTCATCCTCTCCTACATAAACACATTAACACTTTCATTGAGACACCAGACGTAATGCCACATTATATAACTGAAGGCCTCACCTACATGATTCCAAAAGACACAGACTACCAGAATCCAGCTAAATATCGCCCTATCACATGTTTACAAACAATATATAAAATAATTACAGCATGCATCGCGGAAATAATTCATCAACACGTAATCGAAAACAGCATCCTTGCAGAAGAACAGAAGGGATGCCGTAAAAATAGTCAAGGTTGCAAAGAACAGCTAGTAATAGACTCAGTGGCAATGAAACTAGCAATTTCGAAAAAGATAAATATAAGTACCATGTACATAGACTATAAGAAAGCTTTTGATTCTGTCCCACATAGCTGGCTACTTCATGTCCTGCAACTTTATAAAATTCATCCAAAGATAATTGACTTCCTACAAAACTCGATGCAACACTGGACCACGACATTAAATATCAAAGGACACTCCAACACAGAAACACCTAAAATCCCGATACGCCGAGGCATCTTTCAAGGTGATGCGCTTAGCCCACTATGGTTCTGCCTAGCTCTCAATCCCCTTTCTCATATATTGAATAAATCCCGTCTAGGTTACAGCATCACTACACCTCAAAAACAAACAAACCTTACACATCTCATGTACATGGACGACATAAAATTATATGGAAATGACATAGAGTCACTACATTGTCTAGCAGACATTACACAAGCTTTTTCAAACGACATTAATATGGAATTTGGAATTGATAAGTGTAAAACTTTTTCAGTAATTAATGGAGAAATTACTTCGAGGACCTACATGCTTCAGACAGGAGAAACAATTGAATCTCTAGAACCACACAATTCATACAAATATTTAGGATTTCAGCAAGACAGACAAATTAATCAGAACGTAACAAAAGACACTCTTAAACAGAAATTCAAACATAGGCTTAATATCATACTCCGTTCTCAACTCAATTCACGTAACCTAGTTAAAGCGATCAATAGCTACGCAATCCCCGTTCTAATCTACTCTTTCGGTATAATAAGATGGTCCAAAACTGAACTCACGAAACTTCAACGCACTATAAACACGACATTAACAGCTCACAGAAAACACCACCCTAGATCCTGCATACAACGATTAACGCTCCCGCGAGAGGAAGGCGGACGGGGTATAATAGATGTTTCCAATTTACACAACAGACAAATCACATCACTCAGACAGTACTTTCAGCAACGATCACAACACTCTACATTACACGAAGTTGTAACGCATGCAGACAGACGCTTCACCCCACTTAATTTAGCAGATCAAAATCCACAATGCAATGAACGTATTATTGAAATCAAGGAAAAGGTTACCATATGGCAGCAGAAATCCCTACACGGCAGACATCGCCACGACCTGCAGCAACCTAACGTCGACATAGTTGCGTCGAACGAATGGCTGCGGCGTGGAGATCTGTTCCCTGAGACAGAAGCATTCGTGACAGCAATCCAAGATCAAGTCATTGATACGCGAAACTACCAAAAGCATATAATACGCGCACAAAATCTGCCCTCAGACGCCTGCAGACGCTGCCATGCCTGCCCCGAAACCATTCAACATATAACCTCAGCTTGCAAATCTCTTGTTCAAACCGATTACAAACATCGACATGACCAAGTAGCCGCCATAGTACACCAACATCTTGCTCACAAACATCACTTTGTAGACAAAAAGATACCTTATTACAAATACCAGCCAGACACAGTACTAGAAAATAATAACCTTAAAATATACTGGGACAGAACCATCTTAACGGACAAGACCATTCATTTCAATAGACCAGACATAACACTTCACAACAAAGTAAACAAAATTATATACCTCATAGACATAGCAGTACCGAACACCCATAACGTCCAATCTACAATAGCTGAAAAACTAACCAAGTATCAGGATCTAGCAATAGAATTGAAACGGCAGTGGCGAGCAGTAAACATCCATATAGTTCCAATAGTCATATCGTCAACCGGAATAATACCTAAAAGCCTTCAACGTAGCTTAGACATTTTAGAAATGCCACAACATTCGATACACCTACTCCAGAAAGCGGTTTTATTGAACACCTGCAGACTTACACGGAAATTTCTCACCACATCTTCAGTTTCATCCACATACACCATTAGCTAACCTCTGATTACACTTGGCTATGGCCCGTGAAATTAGATAATTACACCCCTTTCAGGGAGATTAACAAAATCAAAATATATAATAATAATAATATAATAATATTCTATCACATACACTCTACGCCATCTAGTCCCAAACTAAGCAGAGCTTGTACTATGGGTACTAGACAACTGATATAAATACATATATACTTTTTTTTTTTTTTTGTAAATACATACATATTATACATAGAAACACCCAGACCAAATCAAACATCAAATGTTCATGCACACAAATGTTTGACTTGAGCGGGAATCGAACCCGCGACCTTTGAAATAGCAGTCCGTTACACAAACCACTATGCCATCCGGTCGACACAGAATAGGGAGTGTAGAGAGTGTCACCACCCCTATTACTCCGGTGGGTGTCGTCTGTATAAAATCTAACACGCTCGGGCATTTCGAAATGACGATTTTTCGAATTTGCAGTTTTCATTTTCGAAAATCCGATACGAGCTTGTGTCACTTTCAAATCGTCAGACCTTTGAATGGGAGCATTTTTGGCGTCTAAATAACGTATCCCCAATATTTCTGATTTCCTCTCCTTACATTTTTGATAACTTGTTGAAGGTTTTCCCACCGCTGAAAGTGGATACCATTACATTACTTTTATCCATTTCATTACCGTCCGTGTGGAGACGGATTAAGAATGGTCCGTGTGGTGACGGATTAAGAATACAGAGTGTCACCACCTCTATTCATCCTGTGGGTGTCGTAAGAGCCGACTAAGGGAGCAAACTACCAGTACAACAGCACTGCAAAGAGAAAGAAAACTTGAATCAAACCCTATACCAACCCGTCTGGCCAGCGTGGTATAGTAGGCCAAAACCTCCTTTCTAAGGAGAGGCCTATGTCCAACAGTGGACTGTTATAGGCTGTTGATGATGATGATGATGATGATGATGATGATGATGATGATGATGAAATCAAAATTATCAACATTCTGCTACGCTCTCCGGGCAGTTAAAAAAACCACTGACACAAAAACCGCTCTAGTCATCTACTATGCCTATGCATCTTCATGGCTGAATCACGGTATCACCCTATGGTGTAACAGCACAGATGCTCCCTTCACTACTAATTATTTCTCATTTCCGAAAACTAAAATACTAACCGTTCCTTGTATGTATATTCCTGAAACATGTAAATTTGTCAGACAACACACATATTATTACACGACAAGGGAAGATTTAAATACAAATTAAACATAAGACACAAAAACAGACTAAATTTACAAACGTCCAGATTACAAATGCATGCATCAAGACGCTATGCCATGTCGTTAAAAATATACAATAAATTATCCAATAATATTAAAAAACCTGTCAGGTACACGTCGATCTCGTGCCCCGAGGGTTCCGTACCTACCCACATTTTACGTAGATTTTCGCGAAAATTTGTAAGTAGTACCAAAATTTATCTTAATTTTCAACTTTGTTTTTTTTTATTATTCCTTTATTTGTGCTGTAAGACGTTACTTTTTGCCAAATTTCGTGATTCTAGGTGAACGGGAACTACCATACACGTTTTGGGTCGAAAACCTTACGGTACTTACGGTACTTCCGGTTGACCTAGAATTGTCAAATTATTTAATAGAGTAAAAAATATTTAGGTCAAATTACAATAGATAGTTTCAATGCATTCTAAAATTATTAAGGTAAGTACACCCATACTTCCATACTTCTACTTATATTATAAATGTGTAATGTAAAAGTACATTATCGATGATTAACATAAGTTACTTTTTACCGCGATAACAAACAAACATGCGGGCGGAGCCGCGCGCAATGAACATTTTCATTTGATATTTGATTGCATACTTTCAAATTTAGATTCATAACATACAAATTTAAATCGAATTATAAATAATAATAATATCCTACCACATTCACACAACGCCATCTAGTCCCAAACTAAGCAAAGCTTGTACTATTTCTACTAGACAACTGATGTAAATACATTTAAATATTATTTTTTTCTAAATACATACTTATTATACATAGAAACACCCAGACCAAATCAAAAATAAAATGTTCAGGCACACAAATGTTGGGGTGCGTGGTCCGGAACCTCCTTGTGGTGCACCCTGGGCAACGGAGACGGCAGCGCCTCTCTCCCTAGGTGGGGGAGGCGCTGCCGCCTGCGGCCAATTCCGGCCGAGGTGGGAACGGCCCGTCAAGGGTTGTTCGGAGGGCTGCTTTCCGCATGTCCCTCTGTTTGGCAGAGGGCATAGGGGAGAGCGGGCTGGGGGCGGACGGGTCCACTGCCGCTGGCTCTGTCCAGAGGTGGTGGACACTGGTCTGACGCAGACCACCGTCCGGCCATGTCGTAACCCTGACTGGCAACAGTCAGGAATGACGGCTCTTCGAGGGCTACGAGGAAGGCAACCTCTATAAAAAACCCTGGGGCGGACGGACCCGGTCTGGTGCAGACCCCGTCCGGCCCAGCCGTAATCCTGAATGGACAGGACCGGTGGATCTTCGGATCCGCGAGGACGTAAACCTCTATAAAAAATGCTCTAAGCCCACGTTCTGACGCCTGGCAAGGGGCTGAGTCGCTGGAGGGAGTCCAGTGCCGAAGGCGTCCCCCGTCGAAGGACGTAAAACTTAAAAAAATGACATGAGGCCAACCATAGAGAAATCTACCCAGGAGGGTACCGGGCACACAGTGTCTGGGGAATCCCTCCCGGAGTCAAACGGCTCCGGCAGCTCCCAC